>JAXCMG010000092.1:88172-110615 GCA_034642415.1 Podarcis siculus | reverse complement strand
TTATTATTATTATTATTATTATTATTATTATTATTATTATTATTATTTAGAGCAGCAGCAGGGTGCTTAAAGGCGACAAAAACCCACTGCAATTGCAGCACTTCTGGAGTGTTATAAAATTTTAAGGTTCGCACACATAGCAGTTGCGCATGCCACAGAAAACCAATCCTTCACGCTGCAAAATTTAGGAAATATTGCCTGAGAAAATTATACCTTATTTTAGTGCACAGAGCAATCCCAAAAAGCCATCTGCAGAAGGGAAATATACCGGAGAAAGCTTTCCCAATAGCTCTTTGCACTTACAAATCCTTCAAATCCTGTCTTAAGGGCATATTTGGTGTATGAATAGGATGGGCCTGTGACCTGGATTCAAGAACTACCACCTCAAAAGAATGGCCAGGCTGCCCAGGTAATGCAACCATTAAAACATTATCAGGTATCTTGGCAGAGAGGAGAGAGGCCATACAGACCACTTCTTTTTGTGATGTATGTATGATGCTTTTAGGGTAAAGGTAAAGGGACCCCTGACCATTAGGTCCAGTTGCGGAAGACTCTGGGGTTGCGGCACTCATCTCGCTTTACTGGCCGACGGAGCCAGCGTTTGTCCAGTTTTTCTGGATCATGTGGCCAGCATGACTAAGCTACTTCTGGCGAACCAGAGCAGCGCACAGAAGAGCCGTTTACCTTCCTGCCAGAGCGGTACCAATTTATCTACTGGCACTTTGATGTGCTTTTGAACTGCTAGGTGGGCAGCAGGGGCCAAGCAACGGGAGCTCACCCCGTCACAGGGATTCGAACCGCCGACCTTCTGATCAGCAAGCCCTAGGCTCAGTGGTTTAGACCACCTGCGTGCTTTTAGGGTAGTCTTTGCCTAAAGGGTTGGCCAACGTCAAAAGTCTTCAAAGGTTCCTGCAAACTTTGTTCTTGGTCTCTCTTACCTCCTGGCAAGGTGTGGGGTGGGATTCTATTGCAACAAAAACCGAAAGATCTCCTTGCTTTCATGGGATTTTGCCTCCCTCCATTCTTCTCTGATAGATCATGGACTTAGGGGATGCAGGATCCCTTGGGGAGCTGGGCAGCAGAAGCCAACCCCCAATTCTTCTACGGCAGGAGGATAGGGTCAAAACCACACCTGCTTCTCTCTTCTTCCTCCTTGCAATCAAAATTTAGATTCCTGCATGCTCTGTGAAGGCAGGACCTGCCGTTTTATTCCTGCTTCTGAGATACGTTAAGCACCACGTTCCATTGATGATGGAAATTTACTATAGCCCGGAGTGCTGCTCTGTTAACCGAGTCAAAATGGACATGTTTTCCCCCTGCAAAGTCAGCACAGTGTAAATTAATGTCAAAAGTCTGAGTCACAGCAAGTCATCAGAATTATTTTGCTTTATTTTCCTTTCAAGGAACCCTGACGTGTTTTCATGTACAGAGTACCATTTGAGAAAAGAAACAGGAACCCTTCCGCCTGTCTCTCCCCCGACCCAAATTGCTCCAGTGCACAGTTCAGGCAAACCATTCCTGGACAGCCCAGACACCACTGGGATGGGAGTTGAAACAACCATAAACTGCTCAAGTACAGAGGGACCACTTCATTTGGAGTGGGGAGCATAAATAAAGCTTTGCTTTCGAAAAGGGCAAGTAGGACCTGCAATAAAATGTTGCAGCACAGGGCTCCCGTTCACTGCTCCAGCCAGCCATGGCCTCTCCCTTGATGTTCAGCTGTACGATGCTCCATTCAATTCCCTCTCAACAGTCAGGAAACACCCGCACTGTGCACTGAAAGCAGGGTCACGCCACTTTCAGGCAGCCAGGGTTTCTCCCAAAGAACCCAGAGAACTCTTGTTTGCTAAGGGCGCTGAGACTTGATTGGAGGTCGTGTCCCCTTTTGCAGAGCTACAGTTCCCAAGCTTCCTGGTAACTGGAGCTGCTTAAAGTGGTGCGATCCTGCTTTCAATGCATAGTGTGCCTATCACCACTTTTAGCTATTTCTTCAAAATGCCTGCCCCCCCCCTTCTGCAAAGTTCCTCCCTGGAGACTGCAAAGACCTTCCTCTTGAATGTGGATGGTGCTGCTTTGGCTACAAGGGACAATCATTATATAATACCACTAAGAGAGGAAATGACGCCCTCCTTGGTTAAATAGGAAAAGAAATCCATTCAAAATGCCCTTCAAACCTCGTCTGACGCGCAAGGCCCTCCCAGCCAAACAAGGAACTTCTTGGAAATACAAGGAGCACGCAGTTCGGCAGAATTTATTACGCATTCGTTTAGGGGAGAAAAAGAATTAAGCCACGCTATGCCTTTCAAAAGATCTTTTCGCAGAAGAGATATCAGATTGCAAATGTCTGGTTTGTGGATTACACAGTGCAGACACAAACCGCCAAACCAGACCTCCTCAGTGTGCATAACTAAATATGCTTATTGGGGGGTGGCAAACGGGTGCAGAATGTGGCTCAGCCCCCTTGAAGCCTCTGCACCCTTACATCACTTGACTCTCCCCAAATTGCACAGTACCTTTTTGGATAGCAAGGTCAGCCCACAAGGGATCCTGCAACACATTTTGACCCTCTGCCCCACTGGCTGCCCAACAGAACCCCCAAATACCGGCATGCATTGGGGCCAGGAAATTCTTGCAACATGCAGAACGTTATATCTGCCACCCTCAGAACTTCCCCCGTCCGACGGCCCACTTGAAGCTTAGCGCAGAACCAGGAAGGTGCCCCCAGGAAAAGTGGGGGCGGGTGGGGAGAAGGAACTCCAGTTGCCTAGGAAGGTTTATTTCACCCCTTGGAGACACCTCCCTCTCGCCCCGGGAAAGATTCCTCCCAATGCACTGGGGCTTTTTCACCCTCTTTCACACTGCCTTTGGACGCCCAGCATCAAAACAGTGCAGAACAGGATGTTCGCATGAAGATCCTACTTTTGATCAAAAGTCCAGGGAACAAGCCAGAGATGGAGGCAACCCTCAGCTGCAGCCTAGGAGAGCAATTCAGCAGTTGCCACAGGGAAGGGGGCCAAATGCAGGGCTCGAGAGACCCCTCTCTCTCGCCCATCCACAATATACCCAACTGGCTGAGCCGCAAGAGGTGCTGCCCACAGCTTTCCCTATCCAGGGGCCTTGCGAATCCTGGGGCTGATGGGATTTGTGGTCCAAAACACCAGGAGAGTCCCAGGGGCAAAGGGAGGCTGAGCGATTCCAATGGCGGTGCCATTTCCTGTGGACTTCCTACGTCTGAAAGAGTCGCCCCAACTGCACTGGAATCGGATGGACGGTGCCATCACTCTCCCCTGGGAGTTTTGGCTTCATGGGGTGACGCCAGGCTGCACAAGGAAGGCTTGAAGGCCAAGGGGTGATTGCCCATCTCGCCCCAGGAGGGTCCAGCCTGGCCTGTTTCCCATCACGGTGCTCCCAATATTCTGGAGAAGCCGGTTCTGGTCACCCAAAGGTGGCCGGTGGTGTGGGCAGCAGCCGAGCGGCAGGACAGACACAGGCTCTCTCACTGGCTCAGGGCTGCTTGCCACTTCCCTGCTGAGCAGCACCCTATTGCACACACAGGCCCACACTTTCCGTGGGGCTGCTTGGGCGAGGAGTGGGAGTTCGGAAAGGCTTTCCCTCCACCAAGAGCTCCCTCTTCTCTCTAGTTCGTCATCAACGTGCTTTTGGGAGAAACACCCGCATGCGTTCCTGCAGTTATGTCCAAACGCAGAAAGAACAGAGGCCGCAGGCAGAAATCGTCCTGCAGGATCCAAGGTGGCCGGCTTGTCCTTTTCGGGGAGCAGGGAAGAGTCGGCACAGCAGGCCCCGATTCGCAGCTCCTGTCTGTCGAGAGCTGGCGGGCCCTGCCTCTTCTGACAAGAGACCAGCGAGACACGCTCTCCTAGAAAAGGAACTCACTGTACAAAAAAAGGCCCGGCTACCAACAGGGATGTTGTAAGAGGAAAAATAGTGCAAAAATACAGAGAGAAAGAGAAAGAGAGAGGAGGAGGAGATTTTTCTGAACCAGCCCAGGTTTATAAACCTAAGGCAAGCCAGGGGGTGGTTACTACTTCCAGCAAGGCGAGATATGTGAAGGAAGTTGGGAAAAGGCTGCTCTGAGCTGGAACACTCAAAGAGGGTCCTCTCCCTCCAACCAAATGCACATTATTGCTGCCCCTTCCAGGCCGTTCCTGGGCAGCTGGTCTCACCTTGCCAGCCCCTCTCCTGTATCAGGATGGTGATGGGGTGGCAGGCAGAGACATCGCCCAAGCCTCATTTGGGCAGCCCAGCTGCATCCCACAGCCAAGTCTTGCTTCTCAAAACTGCTGCGCTGGCTAGGAGGGGACCCCAGTGCGAATCCTGCTCCCCCACAAGGGACGGGGCAGGGCTGGCCAGCAAGGGCAGAAGGTCTGGGGCTGACAGTGCTGCTGCTGCAGAACAGATCCTCTCTGCTTATTTCTTTTGCTCTACGGCAACCTTAATAACTAAGGACGAGCGAGTTGGGACGGCAGGGGAGGACCCCCCAAAAAAGGTTCTGTTTCCTTTCACATCAGCAATAAAAAGGTTTTAAATATGCTCATTAAAATAATTCTTTTCTTTTCTCTCTTTTCTTTTCTTAAAAAAAAGATTCCTCTCCCTCCCAACCCAAGCGGCGGCGACACCCCCTTTTGTGCAAAGTCCTTCCCACCCCCCCAAATTCCAGCTGTCGCAGCAGCTGCTGAGCAAGAGGCCGCGATCCTGAGAGGTCAGTGATTCAAAACGCATCTCCTCCTTTGGGTGTCCTCAGCGCTGCCCTCCGCCACACGCAGCTCGGTGGCCGCGGCTCCCCAGGCGCGACCCGGACGGAGGTGGGAGGAGGGAGCCGGGGGGGGGAGGAGTGGGGTTACTCCAAGCCCAGGATGTAGTTGATCCCTTGGACCAGTCCGATGATGACCGGCTGCCAGGCCACCAGGTAGCGGAGCCAGTCGAGGAGCTGCCCGTACATGACGTGCGGCCGTTCCCAGCTGAGGTGGAAAGAGTTAAAAGGAAACTCAAGGTGCAAAAACCAGGGGGGCCCAAAGCGGGTGGGGTACCTGCTCCTCCCGCTTAGAGTCGCCCAAATTAACGAGTAATGAGTTTCAGAACCTCTGTGGATCCGAAGCTTTGGCAGCTGTAGGGAAAAGGTTCTTCCAGAGGAACATACCGTATTTTTCGCTCCATAAGACACACTTTTTCCCTCCTTAAAAGTAAGGGGATATGTGTGTGTGTCTTATGGAGCGAATGCAGGCGGGAGGCAGGCAGGAAAAGCCCCCAAGAGCCGCACACAGGCTCCACGCGGCTCTTGCGGGCTTTTCCCCAAGGAGGGAGAAGGGCAGACCGTCACTGACGGGCTGTCCTTCTCCCACCTCGTAGAAAAGCCCGCAAGAGCCGCGCACCCTTTAAAGAGCGCATAGCTCTTGCTGGCTTCTGCAGGAGGTGGGGGAAGGGACAGAGGGCAGCCCCACCTCCCTGGAAAAGCCTGCAAGCACCGCACACATGCTCCAGGCGGCTCGTGAAAGGGAGCGCTGAGCAGACCCTGGGATGCCTACAGGCTCTGCTCAGCACTCCCTTTAAAAATATATATTTTTTCTTGCATTCCCCCTCTAAAAACTAGGTGCGTCTTATGATCAGGTGCGTCTTATGGAGCAAAAAACACGGTAGTTAAAACTGTGGAACTCTCTGCTGCAGGAAAGTGGTGACAGCCAACCTAGAGGATTGGACAAATTCATGGAGGGCTGTTGATGGCTGCTAGCTCTGCCTCCGTACTTCTGAACACCAGTTGCTGGAAACCACAGGAGAGGAGAGGGCTCTTGAGGTCAGCTCCTGTGTGCTGGTTTCCCATAGGCTGGCCACTGGGAGAAGAGGGTGCTGGACCAGATAGCCATTGGCCTGATCCAGCAGGCTCTTCTGACATTAAGCCCAGGGCTAATCCCTTCCTCTCCTCCATGAATCTGCCCAGTCCTCCTTTAAAGCTATTTGGCCTCTTGTGGGAGTGAGTTCCATAGATTAACTGTGGGTCCTTTCTTTTTATCTCCATCGGATGCCCACGAGATCCAGGGTGATGACAGAGGAAAGGAAACTTTTGTCTGCCTGTCCCTTTGCCAGACCATGTATCATTTCATGCACTACAGTGGCACCTTGGTTCTCAAACGCCTTGCTACTCAAACAACTTGGAACCCAAACACGGCAAACCTGGAAGTAAGTGTCCCGGTTTGCGAACTTTTTCCAGAAGCCAAACATGCTCCACTTTGTTACGCTTCTGATTTGAGTGTTACGCTGAGGTCTGTTTGTCTTCGCTATTTATTTTGCGTTTTCGTTTCTGCGTCTTCTTTGTCTTATTTTTGTGACTGTGTGGAACCCAGTTCAGCTAGTGATTGATTGATTGTGTGACTGCAGTACGTTATTGCTTTCATTTTATGGATCAATGGTCTCGTTAGATAGTAAAATCCATGTTAAGTTGCTGTTTTAGAGGTTGTTTTTAAAAGCTTAGGACGGATTAATCCATTTTGCATTACAGTGGTACCTCGGGTTAAGAACTTAATTAGTTCTGGAGGTCCGTTCTTAACCTGAAACGGTTCTTAACCTGAGGTACCACTTTAGCTAATGGGGCCTCCCGCTGCCGTGCGATTTCTGTTCTCATCCTGAAGCAAGGTTCTTAACCCGAGGTACTATTTCTGGGTTGGCGGAGTCTGTAAGCTGAAGCATATGTAACCTGAAGCGTCTGTAACCCGAGGTACCACTGTACTTTCTATGGGAAAGCACGCCTTGCTTTTGGAACGGACTTCCGGAACGGATTAGGTTTGAGAGCCAAGGTACCGCTGTACTGCCATGGCTGCAACCTCTGAGGGACTGGGCAGAAGAAGCTGCTCCTCTCCAGTCTGCGCCCAGCCATGGGTTGCTGCCTTTCAGTCAAAGGAGCTGCTTGCTGTGCCTGTTCTGGCTGCAGACGCTTCCGAGCTTCCCCTTCCTCCCCTCTTCCTTGAAGGATACGGGTTGCTGAACATCCTCTTCAGGTCCACCTTCTCTTTGCAGTAGGGGCAGGTCTGCTTCTTCCCAACGATGCACCAGCCGCGGATGCAGAACTCGTGGAAGCTGGGAGGGGCAGCGAGTTAAGGGCAGCGGGGGGAAGAAAGAGAGAAACCAGGCACATCCACACACACACATGGACTCCGGGAGGCAGAAGAGATCTGGCCGAGGGAGCAAAGCGCAGAAAAGGCAACGGCATGCTGGTCTGCTGCTGGCCGCCTACCGGGGTGGGGCGGGGTTCACGTTTCACCCTGTGAAATGGGGGAGAGGAGGGACAGAGAGCCCCCCCCCCAATGTCCATCAGAAGCACCTGCTGCCTCCGACTTGCCCTGGCTGCAGCTGGACTTCTTGTTCACTGAGATTCCTGCACTGCAGGGGGTTAGACTAGATGACTTTCTGGGCCCCTTTCGAGTCCAATTCTACGGTTCCAAAGGACCTGGCGGAGCTCCTGTGGTTAGGCAGAGGGCTCCAATTGGAGAACAGCCTTTACCAAAGGTGTCATGGGCTTTGAAGACACTCAAACTCAGGACGCAAGGGAGATACGTGCTAAGAGGAAGGCACGCTTGGCAAATCCACACCGTGATCAACTCCTGCCCAGAAACCAATGTCCCCACTGTGGAAGGATGTGTGGATCCAGAATTGGCCTCCACAGTCACTTATGGACTCATTGATAAAACTGTGTTCACGGAAGACAATCTTACTCGGCTACGAGGGATCGTCAGAGAAGAAGAAGAATGATTCCGTATATATAATATGTGACCGTACTTGTGATGCTGTCTTTGTGATTCATTGCCTGTACGCGGATACATTCAAATGGAAAGTGGAATAGCGAAGCAATAAATCAAATTGAATCCAAGCCCAAGGCAGCCATTGGCTAGTTGGACGCCCTCCTGCCTTTGAAACGGAAGCCTGCGAAAGTCATGTGGGGAAACGTACGCATGTACATAGATTCCAGCCATGACCGGACACCAAACTGTCATAGTAACAGGGCAGAAAAACAAACACACGAGGAGTCCCCAGTGCTTGTGACGGACGCTTGCCAGTTCCACGCCTCTGCCTTCATGTGTCACTCCTGGTTCCTCTTTCTCCAACCACAGCCACACACTAGGGAGCCGCAAGGGCTCTGCTGCGCCACTAACCAGGACTCCCGTCACAAAGCTCAAAGGCTGCGCTCAGGATCCCTAGAATCACGGAAATGTGGAGTCGAATGGGAACCCCAAAGGTCCTCTAGCCCACCCCCTGGAACGCAGGACTCTTTCACGCAATGTGGAGCTCCAACCCACAACCTTGGGATTAAGAGTCTCGTGCTCTAACAACTGTGCTGCCTGGGGCTGCTGGGAGTTGTAGTCTGAAAGAGCCAGAGGGTGCCATGCTGGGAAAGGCTGCTATGCAGCAAAGGATTTTCTTCCTCGCTCTTTGCTCGCTTTCCGCTCAAGCTTCCCTACGAAAGAGTGCAGAGGTACGAAATGTTTCTGGCTGAAACCAGTGGCCACAAGTCATGACGTTTCAGCACAAGCCGCAAGGAGTCTCGCTCCCCCGCCGCCCCGGCGCACATGGAGGAAGCCACAAACCACCTCCAAGCCGCAGGGAGGTGTCGTCACAGAAACTGGGCCGGGGAAGCAGTCGTGAATTTAGTCAGGGCCTCAACGCTTCCCCTGGTTGCGGTGTGGGCGAACACACATGGCGATGACGGCACCCCTGCAAAGTCACGGCTTCCGGGAGAAGGGAAGCCAGGCTTGGCCCTCTGAAGAATGAGGATGTCAGCACTTAGAATTGTAGAACTGTATAGAGTTGGAAAGGGACCCCCAAGGCTCATCCAGTCCAACCCTCCCCCCCCCGCAATGCAGGAATCTGAACTAGACCATCCCTGAGAGGTGGCCAGCCAACCTCTGCATAGAAACCTTCAGTGATGGACAGCCCACTGTATTCAGAGGCTGTGGAATCACAGAATTGTTGGGTTGGAAGGAGTCCCCAAGAACCACCTGCCCCCCCCCCGCGATGCCGGAATTACACAGAGCACCCCCGCCAAAGGATACACGTGATTGCAGGACAGCCTGTACGTGTTCTCGATGATCCCTTCTTCATTGACGTCCACAAAGATCTGCTGGCCACAGACGGCACAGACGCTGTCCGAGAGGTGCTTGGTGGGCATCCCTGACGCGCTGTAGAACTGCTCCGCAGGCGCCGAGAGGCCGGGAGGAAGACACAGAGGACCCGGGTGAGTGGAGGCATCTCAACTCAGGCTCCCTCCTGGGGGGAATACCAGCAAACTAGCCCCAGAGACCACCTTGGCTGCGAGTCCTTCAAGACCTGCATCTCAGGATCTGCAGACTCACTTTAGGGGGTTGAGTTTGAGTCATGATTTAATTGTGGATATGTCAGTTTCACTGTTATTGTTATTAATTTCCCGTTTCTTTATTTTTAGATCTTTCCTGGGGATTGCTTAATTTTGTTCCATGTGCCTTCAAATGTCTTTATTTGCTGCTTACAACTATTTTTGCTACGTTTTCGTAATTACATGAACTTCTCGTCTTGCAAGCTGCCTTGAGCAGGGCTACAACTGTGGAAAAGCGGCTCAATAATGAACTACGGTGATGATGAAGGCTGCGGCAAGAGCACAGAGTAACCGCAGCCAGGTGGCAACCTTAGCCATGAGAGGACCCCCCATCCGAGAAGCAAGTCCTCATCCAGGGAGCTGAGGCTGGCTGCAAAAGGGTCAGGGGCTGATACTCTGTCACCCTTTGATTGCTGTGTTTATTATTTTAGCATAGTGGTACGTTGGTTGTCAAATGGCTTGGCTCCTGAGCAAATCAGCTCCCGAATGCCACAAACCTGGAAGTAAGTGTTCTGGTTTTCGAAAAAAATTTGGAAGCCGAACATCCGGCGCGACTTCTGCTTGAGTGCAGAAAGCTCCTGCAGCCAATCGGAAGCTGTGCCTTGGTTTTTGAACGGTTCCGGGAGTTGAATGGACTCCCGGAACAGATTAAGTTTGACAACCAAGGTACCACTGCACTGTAAATGTTGTTCACTACTATTTATACAGCTGGTATGTTTCCTCCCCCAAAAATTTGCTATATGAAACATTCATGTATTATACGATTCCCTCTCCACCCACCAGGGCATTCTGTATTGTGTATCTTTCTTAATGGAGACTTTTGGGTCACAAGTGACTAAGAAGTGTAATAAATGAAATGAGAGAGGTTGACACGAGACTTTCTCCAGCGTGGCTTCCTCCCTCCAGACCAGGGGTCCTCACACTTTTTAAACAGGGGGCCAGTTCACTGTCCCTCAGACACTGCTGGGGGCCAGACTATAGTTTGAAAAAAATATGAACGAATTCCTATGCACACTGCACATATAATAAATTATTATTACTACGTAATGTCAAGGAGGTTAAAACTTGGTACTCTGTTTCTAGTTTGATGTAGGTGCTGTGAGTCACTTTTATACTTCATTTCTTCTGGGTTATTTTTGATGTTGTTGTTCCTCATGCATAGGACTTTCTCTGCATTGAAGTTTATTTTCAAACTTGGGGAAGTGTGGGTGGAGAGCTCTATTGGAAAGGTTAACCCACCACTATTTACATGGAGATTCCCTTGTACAATAAACTGTTGTGATTCAGGCTTCTCTTCTTGCTAATTCTATTTGCATATGCTGCCTGTGTTTTTGGTGCTTCCCTAACTTTTAAGGTTGCCAAGGTTGCCGCATAGGGCCCGTGAGCGTGATAAGGAGGCAACTTGCCGGCGAGGCATGGCTCCAGTGGGCACGGAGCCGGCCTGAGGGGAAGGGAGGAGGGTAAGGGCTGGCGTGGAAGGGGTTCCTTTGCCACCATCCCATCCTCCGCCGACTTAAAGGGGCAGCGCACCGTTACCAAGCAGCTGGTGATGGCGGTAGCAACCACATTACCAAGTCTTTGTTACACATGCACGCTTTTACCTCAGGACTCTTCCCGACCAGCCCCTTCTGAGCCTCGGGCCTTGCTGCTGGTGGTGGTGGGGTCAGGAGCGATCTGCCAGGCGGGCCAGATCTGGCCCGCAGCCCGTAGTTTGAGGACCCCTGCTCCAGATAGGGGCTACAAATCTGATCACCCTTGAATGTGTCGAGCGTGGCTGTCATGCACACATCTCTGAATGCCTCTCTTTAGAAGGCACAGTTTGCCCCGTGTGGCTGCACTTTGCATCCTGAGGCTATTATGAAGAGTGCTGCTCAAAGAAGCTCTCTGGCACCGACTGGTGGCCGAAGTTTATCACGGAGGCAGAGAGAGACACCCCTCTGTCACTGCGATCACAGTATGACCTGCCAGCTCATCCTCCTGGTACTGAGATCAGCTGTGGCATTAAAACCCTCCTTGCCCAGGGAAAGCCCCCCCCCCCCCGGTGTAAAAAACTAGTCTAATACCTGTCGCTTGGTTTAGCTGAAGACCCGAGTGAAAGGCGGCTTTGATGCTCAGAATTCAGCCGCCACCCAAGCTCAGGGCAGAGCAGCCCTCACCTGCTCACAGAAGCAGGATACTGCCCAGGAAGAGCAGCCCCAAGGCAGCTGGGGAAAGAACATGGCCAGGCACCATCATCACGCCTCTTAGCTCCCTCTTCCGCTCTCGTTCTGCGCCTTGCAAAAATCCCATCTTTCCCACTGAACTGAAACTTGATTGAGCAAAATCTCCAGTTCAGCGGGTGAGATTGGATTTTCGCAGATGACCAGAAAAGCTCTTGAACCCGGAGGGGTGGGGAATTAATTGGGGCACAATACGACCAAACTGCGGGCCAAGTGAAAGTGTGGGTGAGCCCTTGGTGACCGACAAGATCGGATTATAAGCAACTCCCCCCACCCCCCTTTGTTTGTAACTTTCGGACTGAAGCACATCAATAAACTTCTAAAATTAACTGGGACCCTATCAAGGGAGCTCCACAACTATCTCTGCAGCCCATTTTTAAGGATCTGAACGTGGACATTCGGCCAAAGGACTGGCTTGTGCTGTTGGATGCTGCCAGATTATCCATTGCTTGAAAGGGGAAAAGTATTACAAAAGTTATTTGTTTGGGATATGCTAATGTTTGGGACTTGGCCGTATCAGAGGAGATGAAGAAAGGATCTGAGGATGAAGAAACGCAAGAGGGCATTTATCACAAATGCCAACGCTGACAAGTTACAGCGCTCTTTTATCTCCACCAGTGTATAAAACCTAGAATTCATCAACACTGATTATTTGTTGGTTTGCCTACCCCCGTGTCAGATGGGACAGCGTTACTTGGCTTTCCTAAATTTATGTTTGTTATTTTGTTTCCCAAGGTTACGTTCACCCTTTTCTTTAAAAAGCGGCTTGCCCTGCATGAATCTTACCCCTATAGTGGAGGCCATGTAGTCAGCACACATTTCGGCAAAGTCTCGCTCCAGTACTCCGTAATAGAGGCCATAGAAGAGGAGAGAAATCCCAAAGTCCATTCCATCTTCCGGCTTGATTCTATCGAAGGGAACAGCCTTTCGTAAGTCCCACACTGACAGACAGCTCAGGGCAACTGCTAGGGCCTTTACTGAACACACCATGCAGAAGCCACGCTGCAGGTTCTCTCACGCCCGCTTAATTTCATCTCTTACAGGGGCAGAGGGAGCCCGTCTCAGGAAAACGTCTCCCTTCAGGACAAGACGCTCAGGGGCAGGCACGGTGGTTAGACTTCAAAATGAAGAAACTCGAATGTATATGTGGATCAGCCCCTTGGGAACTGTAGTTCCCCCAATTTTCTGGGACTACAACCACGCCCCTCCCCGGCGAGCGGGGCCAATGGATGGGGCTGATGGGAGCCTGGGGGACTTCCTAGCTGCATGCTCAGGTGAACCAGGCCCTGCAGGTGTCTGAGGGGATTGGCTTCCCCCCGGTCCCTGATTCCTCACTTTGCCCCGTGCTGCACTCTCTGAATGAGGCCTGATGTCTTCTGCACACCCAGCGTTTCTCAGCACTAATGCAGAATCAGGGATCTGGCACGGAACTGGTGCCCTGAAGACATCAGCTAGCATTTCTTCCTTTTTACAGAGAAAGAGGCTTGCATCTCCCAGGAGAGTGGGATTCCTAGAAGTCAGGAAGTAAACATGGAGCAAGCCTTCCAGTATTTAAAGGGGAGGAGCTGCACGTCGCCCCCTCCTGGCTGCTGCTGCTTCCTATGTTCCTCTCCATTCCTCTTTGCCACTCGGCCCCCAACACTGGATGGTTTGGGTCTCTTTCTGGCACAGATCATGCTCAGATCCACTGACCACGTTCATGAGACAGACTGTGAGGGGCACCAAGGGTTTTGCCTGGGGTTTGTCTCTCTTCTGGGTCACGCTCAGCATCCAAACTCCCCAGTTCAACCGTGAAGCAGAAGAAGGGGGCAGAAGGGAGAGTGTGAGATCACTGCCTTGAGACGGGGCATCTTCTGCTGCAACTGCACCACACCTGCTTAATTTAGGGCAGGCTTGGCTGTTTATTTGAATGGTAAAAGGTGCTCTGAGGCAGCATGAGATACAAAAGGTGCACCCTGTGAAGAATGTCGCTAAAGCGCAGCCTTCCAAATCACATTCCTCTCCCCGGGATCCTTGGTCCCTATTCCGGGGGCATGCCTCTCAGATCACAGGATGACGCTGGGAAAATGTCTCTTTTTCTGATTTCTAAGCATTTCACAGGGGTAGAGCAGAGCCAGCGGGATGCAGTGGTTATGAGTGCTGGACATCTCATAGCCCCACACCCCTCGTGTCTTGCTCTGCGCTGCCAGATTTGTGCCCATTCACCCGGCCGTCCCACTTTCCCAAATAATTCTTCTGATACGCCATGTACTAAGGCAAGGGTACGTCTATGAAGAGGGCAGTTTTGGCAGCCCGTGGGAGACTTAAAAGCTATATCTCTTGCAATGCCAGCAACAGAGGGGTTCTCTCACCTGAATAATAGGTTAAGCCCAAAGAGCGTGAACATCACAGCCATGTAGCCCACAATTCCCGTGGCGTAGCTGATCTTGTATATTAGCAGAAACCACTTGTACACCAACCTACATGCAAAAGAGAGAAGCGGGAACACAGATTCAGGGCAGAGAAAAGAAAGTCCTTCATGGAGCGCAGAGTTAAACTGTGGAACTCCTTCCTGCAGGAGGAGGGGATGGCCCCCAATTTTGATGGTTTTGAAAGAGGATAGGACAAATTCACAGAGGAGGAGAGGGCTATTGATGATTCCTGGCCAGGATGGCTCTGCTCTGCCTCCACGGCTGGGAGCAGC
Organism: Podarcis siculus; assembly: GCA_034642415.1. Lineage (NCBI taxonomy): Eukaryota > Metazoa > Chordata > Lepidosauria > Squamata > Lacertidae > Podarcis > Podarcis siculus. The sequence goes on along the minus strand of JAXCMG010000092.1, from coordinate 96,358 downwards.
AATGCTTCTGAATTGTTGGAAACCGCAGGAGGGGAGAGAGTTGCTCTAGTGCTCAAATCTTGTTTACAGGTGTTGAGCACTGAGAGAACGGGAAGCTGGGCCTGGTGTGCCATTGGCTGCAGCGTTCTTATGTAAGAGCCAAGAGGTTTCTGCTCACCTGGGAGTCGTCTGGACGAGAGGTTTGCGTGTTGCTCTGAACGTGACGAAAGCTGTGACGACAGAGAAGAAGACCCAGATCACCAGGAACCGCCACCAGTGCAGCTTCACTGTGAAGTAGAGGGGGACAACCCACATCTGGAAGAGGGTCACCATCTGCAGCAAGGGAAGAGAAGGAAAGAGTTCTAGGCAACGCAATTTAAGGAGGTTGTCAACAAGCTGGAGCGAGTGCAGAGGACGGTGGCCACGAGGATCCAGGGTCTGGAATCCAAGCCTTAGGAGGAATGATTGAGGGAGTTGGGGATGTTTAACCTAGAAAGGAGGAGACTGAGAGGAGATATGTTAAAGGTAAAGGGACCCCTGACCATTAGGTCCAGTCGCAGACGACTCTGGGGTTGCGGCGCTCATCTCGCTCTATACGCCGAGGGAGCTGGCGTTTGTCCACAGACAGCTTCCAGGTCATGTGGCCAGCATGACCAAGCAGCTTCTGGAGAGCCAGAGCAGCGCACAGAAATGCCATTTACCTTCCCGCCGGAGCGGTACCTATTTATCTACTTGCACTTGATGTGCTTTCGAACTGCTAAGTGGGCAGGAGCTAGGACCGAATAACAGGAGTTCACCCCATCGCAGGGATTCGAACCACCGACCTTCTGATCGGCAAGCCCTAGGCTCTGTGGTTTAGACCACAGCGCCACCTGCATCCCTGGAGATATGGTAGCCATCTTCAAATATCTCCAGGATGGAAGATGGAGCGAACTATACCACTGCCAAACACAGAATGCAAGCTGGGTTCAGTCACATTTTCTAGTGTACTATTTGCATTGGGGTTCTTTGCTGCTTGCCCAGTGGGATACCATGTGGGTGGGGCTTCTGCCCATAGAGAGAAGAGTCACAGCCGCAAAGCCCAGCCCCTCCTCATCCAGCTCCCTCTACAGAATGCAGCCTCATCCCCTTTCAGGTGGGGCTTCCATAGGTGAGGATGGTGGAGGGGTCTCAACAACATGTACCCTGGGGAGGGGGCAGCTTACGTTATAGGAGCGGGGGTGCCTCTGCTTCCACTGCACCAGGAGGAGCTGAGCCACCACCAGGGTGGCGATCAGGATGAGGACCATCTCGGCGTGCATGGCCTCGTGGCCGCGGTGCTTGGCATGCATCCGAGCGTGTTCGACCCTGGAACGAGAGCAGAGCAAGTCAGTCTCTCGCACACTCACGGTCTTTGCAGCTCTTGCATCTCATGTAAGCACAGAGGGTGTTTGGTAGCATCACACCTGCATGGCAAACTGGACTCTGGCAGAAGACACGGAAACAGGTGTGTATGTGTGGGTCGTGGGCTGCAGGAAACATGAAGCTTGGTACAGTATGATTGCACACATTTAACTTCTTGCGGTTTCAACCATACATGGTTGGAGGGAGGCTTACTGAAACTGCACAAGTTAAATCAAGCAAGGCAGAGAGCTGAACAGTTTTTTGTTTCTTTTTTGCACTAGGTCAGGGTTCTTAAAATGAAGGAAGGTTCCTGAATTGGCCCCTGTAGGAAGCGAAATGCCAGACCAATATGATCTTTGGCACCTTGAACACAAACAAGGATGGAAAGGAGCTACGAAGTGAATAAAAATTACACAGAGTAAGTAGCAGATGCATAACAATGTATTGGAAAAAAGCAATGGAAACAGGCTGGCTGGCGCTATTTGTCCAGGTTGCAAAGCTGGGCGGCGTTTGGCACAGGTGATGAGGTTGCACAGCCCAACGGTGGGCTCAAGCGCCGGGGGCATCTGTAGCTAAGCTGAACTATGGCAGCCTCCCTCAGTCAAAACAAGGGAGGGGAGTAGGACCCTTTTAAAGGAACCACCATCCAAATGTATCAACTGTTTGAGGTCCAGACCTGCTGCTCTGCCAGATACCATCTTAATACAGGATCTGTCAAGTTTTAAATGACCCCAAAATAAAGTGGCAGTTCAGCTCTCCTGCAAAGACTGTTGTTATAAAACAGAGAAGAGGGAGGAGACAGGAAATTCTCTTGAGAGGCACATGTAAACTGCATAATTTTACATTTCCACAAGTGCTTTGTGCACTAGCCATGAAGAAAACTGCACCAGGCAGGGAACTTGGTCTTGAAGGACCCAATAGAAGAGAATACAGGTGTCATCTGACAAGTCCATGAACCTTGCAGGCAGGCAGGCAGGCTCTTCACTCACCTCCATCTCTCCTCGGGAGCCAAATGTGATAAATCAACCTGTGGGAGACAAGAACAAGCAGTTACAGCATAAGCCTGGGAGAGAGAGTGAGAGAGAGAGAGCAGGTGACAATCTCTAGCTTGAGCAAGAACCAAGCACAAAAACTGCTCCTGGATTCTTCCACGTGCCACGGGGCAGGGTTCAAGGGACGGCCCAAGGTGTGTCTGTGCGTGCCTGCATTTAACAGACCTTTGGCTACAAACCAGGGGGAGGGAGGGGCATACATACATCAAAAGGCATGTCCAGAGGAGGGGAGCTAAACCCACTCCTTCCCCAACACTCTCCTGCTTCCAGCTCTTTGGGGGAAAGAAGGCAAGCCCTCCCACCAAACACCCTTTAGAGGCGGCAAGGGGGCAGAACTGATTTGGCCCCTGATCTCTCTGGAATGCAAAGCAAAGTTTGATAGAAGCTTGAAGTGCTCAACGAGCGCCAAGTGGTTTTCTTTCAAAATACTTTTCTTAAATTAAAAGTGTGAACTTAAGACCCTGGAATAAAAACATGACATTCTCTCATTTTGCATGCCAGTTACTACTGCACTCTGCACCGAGCCATCCCATGAGCAGCCTTGCCCAACCTGCTGCCCTCCAGAGGGGTTGGACTACAACTCCCATCAGAACAGGCACAAGGGGGGCTAATGGGGGTTGGACTCCAACACGTCTGCAAGGTATGGCATTGGTTATCCCGGCCATACATAAAATGAACCACATCTAACTGAAATGGAGATTTCATTTCAAAATTAAGCCATTAAAGGTAAAGGGTAAAGGGACCCCTGACCATTAGGTCCAGTTGTGGACGACTCTGGGGTTGCAGCGCTCATCTCACTTTATTGGCTGAGGGAGCCGGCGTACAGCTTCCGGGTCATGTGGCCAGCATGACTAAGCTGCTTCTGGCGAAACCAAAGCAGCACACAGAAACACCGTTTGCCTTCCCGCCGGAGCGGTACCTATTTATCTACTTGCATTTTGATGTGCTTTCGAACTGCTAGGTTGGCAGGAGCTGGGGCAGAGCAACGGGAACTCACCCTGTTGTGGGGATTCGAACCGCCGACCTTCTGATCGGCAAGCTCTAGGCTCAGTGGTTTAGACCACAGCGCCACCTGTGTCCCCAGAACCCTTAAGCAATAACAGCAATAATAAGAATAATAATTTATTATTATTTGTACCCCACCCATCTGACTGAGTTGCCCCAGCCAAGTGTTAAGCAGCACTTCATGCAGGGATGCCAAGATCCCAGAAGGGATTTAGTGCTGCACCAACAATATTCAATTATTCCCTCCATTCTGGGCAGATTCACATGTACTCTTTTGCCAGCATGGAATCCCAGGGAGCTTGAGACCTCATTGTCACACTCTGGTAAATGACACAGGAATACACATGTGTAACCTGATTCATCCGCTGCGTTTTCCGAGGGATCCAGGCACCGAGGTCATTTAACCCCTATCTGGAAGTCTCCCTCAAGTTACCAAGCGGTAGCTGTGTTGCTGGAGCACAAAGTACTTGTGGCATCTTGAAGAATCTATTTGCTGTCACCATGGCTTCTCTGCTTTAGTGCAAGACAGGCATAGTTATAGAGAGACTTGCCATCAACCACGCCACTCACCTTTAGGACAGCCATCTCAACTCTTCAAAGCATACAAGCATGGCTGACCTTCGACTCCCTTCCGCAAACTCGGCCTCTGTGAAATGCCAAACGGCCTTCCAACCCCCCCACTGGGCTGAGAAACATACAGAACCTTTGCAGCCCAACAGATTCCACCTGTATTGTTAGGTCACCTTCTAGGAGAGGCTAGGGAAGATTCTTAGAGAAGTGCCAAACACCCCCCCCCCCCCGCTTCCTTGGGGGTCAATTGGAATTTTGTTGGCACCATCTATGCCCCGCTGCACTTTTTACAGAGTAACATAACCAAAATGGCAGGTCCCTATCCCCAAAGAGATTACAATCTAATTTTGACTCTGGAGGGTGTGAGAGTCTGATGGGGCTCCTGTGTGTAGCTTATTGCCTCACAAGTTTCTGTGCAAGACTGAAGGGAGGCAGCTGTCTCTTTTGCACAAAGGAGCTGCCTGTCTGGAGCTCAATAATTTAAAATGAGGCTGAATGATGGCCAGAAGATTATCTGGAAAGATTACACTATTTTAAAAAACACAACTTCAAGGATTTCCCAAAGGTTGGTGAGTGGGGAGAATAAACATCTTTAACAGTGAAATCTTATATATGCTGTCTCAGATTGAGTTCAGGGGACCTTACTCCTGTGTAAGCATGCAATAAGGTTTAGACTAAGTGATAATCTGAACAGATCAAGAACCTGAAGCAAAATGCGTCTACCCAGCTACTATGCACAGTCATATATTAGCTCCTAAAAGACCAGCAGATTTTACAGATGAGACGCCGTTGTGGTTTCTCCTTGTTTCTGATTTTTCTCTGCACTCTTGAAAAATTGAGCCATCTCCCTTTAAAACCACGAGAATCAAAAACGCTCAGAATTTTACAACAAAGGCCTTTTGGTCATGAGAAACGTGTACGGTCTTTAGGAGACCTGCTTTAGTCCACCTTGGCACAGCAAAATATTTTAAGGCAAGAGGTAGAATTTCAATCCACCGGTGGACCAGGGCCAACTTCCGGATTCTTGCAACAAGTGCTGGACTCTGAGGCCTCCTCCAGCTAGCAAGTGTGTGCATATTTAGGATCACCAGACACACACTGAGTCATGCTCCTTAAAGGTCAAGAGACCACTAAGGCCCCCTCTCGCACCATAAATTTAAGATGCAGCTGGTGGATCGCAGGGATGTGAATAACAAAAAACAGACTGAGCACCAGCCCCACCCTGGCTGTACGTGGCAACAGGTAGCCTGTGCCGGGGCTTACCTTACAGAGGGCAAAAGGACAAGCAAGGAGGAAAGATCAGGCAAGAGTAATCATGACTTAAGCAGCTGCTTGCAACACGAGGCGGCAGGGAGAGTGTATCTTGCTGTTTACTGCCACCCAGGGGGAAAGTGGGCCAACTCTCTCACCAACTCAGCTAACGAAGAAGGCTGATCCTGCAGCAGGAGTCTCTCTGCCCAGCCAACAAGCAGGGTAGGAAAACAACCTTTTTCCATGCAAGAGGGAAGGAAGCCCAGCAATACACCCGCTCACCAGATCTCTTAATGTCAAATGAGAAGCTCTGAGGTGCCTGCAGTTATCTTTGAAGGTGCCGGAAGTGATTGCCAGCAACCTCCTCAAGTAAACACGGTTTCTTGCTCAGAGGGACACACTGACATGGGCTTCCCCCGCACTGCTGTAGGTGCCCCATAGTGCCAACATTGGAGGCAGCCGCACACAGGTCCTGCCCACATGCCCAGGGCTCGCCATGCAAGCACTGCCACTGCCGTGGATCCTCGTGCATCAATGTTCCTTGTGTAGGAAAAGTACAGCAGAATTACGGTATTATCTATCAGCAACTCCATCTGCAGGCAGAAATGAGGAGAAAAGCACTGCGTGACTCTTTTTCCTTCCCTGTCTAACCCCAGCTCCTCTCATTGCAGTTTGCTGACTTCTGTCTTCCTATTAGCCCCCAAATTACTGGAATATCCAAGTATTAACAGGAGAAGGATTGCATATTCACTTATTCTGAAATATAGGATTTCTTAATTTTGCAGTTTGCAGAAGTTATGTAGCTAACTTCTTGTTTCTAAAAAAGGAGAATCCATGGAAGCTTTTCCTCAAATTTCCTAGACTGCTCAAGAAACCAGGAGCTTCCTTTGTCTAATTTCACACTGGTGTGACTGGGAGCCATCCATCTCTCCACCTTATCTTAGACACACAAGTCAGGAACTAAAAGTTTTTAAATGAACACATGCAATCTCTGCCTCGCTCTCAATCTTATGTCTCTTGGAAAACAATCCTAGGTACACAGAACTGAACTGAGCAATAAGGCTATCAACAGCAACCAGCTAGGATGGCAACCAGGTTTTACTGATATGTCTGAATTTTAAAAATGGTTTTCATTTAAAATAAAGTGCACTTCATAAATAAAGTGTGGGCTTTAAAAAAATATCAGTAGGCATTTTAACAGAAGCTTGATTTTATAGTTTTAACTTGTTTTTATTTTGAATTGCATCTTTGTACGCTGCGTAGAGACTACTGCAGTTACACGGTATACAAATTACCGTATATATAAAAAAACCTTCCGATATGAGAGGCAGCCAGTGAGGCTGGTGCCTGCTGGGCCTGGTGAGGTGGAAGGCAGGGAGGCAAGCAGGACGCAAGCCTATGCCAACGGCTTCTAGTTTTGTCTCCATCCTGCTGAGTTCATCAAGGGCGACACTGAGGCAGAGGAGGAGGAAGGTGCCAAGCAGGGCCACCTGTTGGACTGTTGTAAGAAGGCACGTGAAGGTTGGCGGAGGGCAGACTGAGGTTGGTGGGGCAATGACCCATTTGCCCTACTGGGCTGGCGCCACTAGAGGTGTGGTGTCTTTCTGAATACCAGCCACTGGGGAATCCAAGTAGAGGAAAGTGCTGCTGCCTTCATGTCCTGCCTCCTGGCTTCCCATTGTGGGGAGAGATTTTGTGTCTTTTCTATTGTGATTTTATGTTATGAACTGCCCTAAGACCTACGGGTACAGAGCAGTATACAAATTCATTTAATAATAATAATAAAATTGATGGTGACCTAGAGGGACGCCCTTTGGTCTGATCTAGCAACCAGGCCCTTGTTACTCCTCCCCTGCCTCTGTAACATTTTTAACACTGCATGTTCCTCGGGGCAGGGACCTGTTTCTTTGCTTATGCTGTATGTTGAAGCCCCACTCATTGGCAATCACACTATATGTGCAACAGCAACTGTAGCAACAGCAGCAATGAGAAGGTGTGAATACCCTGGGCATTGGGCAAGGAATGTGACACTGGATTTAAAACAACAGAATTATAGAGTTGGAAGGGACTCAAGAGGATCCTAGTAGCTCAACCCCCAGCATTGAAGGAATCACAGCTAATTTCGTAGGACACCTGGAGCTCTGTGTCTTGTTCTGGGCACCCTGGTTTAAGGAGGATATTGACAAGCTGTGTGCAGAGGAGAGTGACCAAGAGGAACAAGGGTCTGGAAACCAAGCCTGATGAGGAACGGTTGAAGGGGCTTGGCATGTTTAGCCTGTAAAAGAGGAAACTTAGAGGAGATAGAAAAGCCGTCTTCAAATATCTCAAGGGCTGTCACATGGATATAAAAATTTATTTGTACCCCACCCATCTGACTGGGTTGGCCCAGCCACTCGGGGGGGGGGGGGGGGGCTTCCGGCACATATAAAAACACAGTATGTGCTGGAGGAGGGAACAAGCTTGTTTTCTACTGTTTCAGAGGCTAGGACTGAAAGCAATGGCTTCAAGTTGCAAGAAAGGAGATTCCGACTAAATTTCTGATGGTAAGAGCCGTTCAGCAGCAGAATGGATTCCCTCAGAAGGTGGCGGAAGCAGAGGTTGGATGCTGTCATGGATGCTTTTGCTGAGATACCTGCCTTGCAGCGGGTTGGACTAGATGACCCGCGGGGGTCCCCTTCTGACTCTATGATTCTTTGGTCTGAGAGGAGGGACGGAGGGAGAGAGAGAGGGCAAAGGCTCGGGGTCCAGACTTGGGCTGCAGCCACGGCGCTCCCTGGGTGACCTTGGGCCAGCCGCAGCCCAGCCTACCTGGCAGGGTTGGGTTTTTTTATTAAAGTTTTTTTTGTTTTACAGAAGTATGTGTAATGTCTCTCGTATTTTTTCCAAGTAACATTTTTACAAATCAGTTTCATTTGTTGAGACATTGGGGGGGGGGGGGAAAGGGGG
>JAXCMG010000092.1:0-88072 GCA_034642415.1 Podarcis siculus | reverse complement strand
AACATTTTTACAAATCAGTTTCATTTGTTGAGACATTAGTGGGGGGGAGGGGGGAGGGGGGAAGATGGGGGGTGGGGTCAGGTGGCGATGTTTCTATTTTGCTTAATGTATGTAGGGTTTGGTGTCAGCGTTGCTCATGCTGTTCATTTGTGTTTCTTTGGTGGTGAGAGAGTTTGGGGTTGACCTAGGGTGTGGTTGTGTGTTTGTGGTTGGCTGTGGTGATCTTCGTTTTCGTGTGTGAGTGGGGTGTGTGTGTGTTTTGGTTAGCCATATTGATTTGTATGCTGTTGGTGGATTATTGTCATTGTCTTGTTGGGCTGTGTATGTGATAAAGGGGAGCCATACTGGAGTAAAGGCGTCTTCTTCTGTTTGTCCCTGTGTCAGTTTCAATTTATTGGTTAATTTTTCTAGTAGGGCTGTTTCCCATACTATTTGGTACCATTGGTCCATGCTTACTCCTGACAGGTCTCTCCAGTGTCTGGTTATGGTGTTTCTGGCTGCTGAAAGTAGGTGGGTTACGAGTTGTTTGTGGTGTAAGTGGGCATTGTTGTCTTGGAAGATGTTTAGTAGTAATAATAATAATAATAATACAATTTTTTATTTATATCCTGCCCTCCCCAGCCGAAGCCGGGCTCAGGGCGGCTAACAACAATCATCACCCCAGAGCATCAGTAGGGCCAGTTCTGGGGTGATGTCTAATACTCGCTTAGTTACTTTACATATTTCTCGTATGGCTGTTGTCCAGAATAGTTGGATTTTGGGGCACTCCCACCACATGTGGAGGTATGTGCCCGTGGAGGTGCACCCTCTCCAGCATTTTGGCGAGGTTCCTGGGCGTATTAGCTTTGGCAGGGTTGTTGTGAGGGCAACCTGAGATCGGCCTGGGGGGGGAATGGAGCTGGGGGTGGGGTGGGGTGCGAGGGGGATACACAGATCCCTCTGAGGAAGGGGAGAGGATTTTGTCTGTCAGGGGAAGGAAATGCAATGGAGAAAGCAAAAGGGATCAGGTGCTACCATTAAAGAAATAAAATAAGGTTTTACCCTAAGAAGCGAGTGGAGGTTAAACCGAGCATTAAGTGGCAAAGGCTGAGGTCCCCTGAGGTTATATTTAATCAAGAAAAATGACAGTGATGCTGTTAATGATGGTGGCAATAGTAATAATAGTATTAATAGTATTAATACTACCGGCGGTTAGGAAGCTGCCCCTCCCCCTCCGGAGCCCCCCAACCTCCGCCCCCCACACCCCTCCCCCCCCACAGGCCCCTCCCCCCGCCGCCGTGGGGCAGCAAGCCCCGCCCTCACCTCCTCCACGTCGCGGTCCAGGGGGCCCCCAACCTCCACTTCCACCACCGCCGCCATCTTGCCCCCTCTCCCTCCCTCCAGCGCCCAGGCCAGGTGGCCCGCTCGCTTCCGCCGGAGCCCGCCAATCGCCGCTCACTGCCGGTTCCCGCTCGGCCAATCGCCCGGCGCGCCAGCCGCCGCCGGAGGGGACGATTGGAGGAGGCGGGTCTGGGGGGGCGGGGCCGAGCTGGCCGAAGGCTTCTGTCAAAGCGGGCGAGGGAGCGTCCGACATGTGGCTGCTTCGTAAGCGGGCGCAAAACGTCCTGTCTGGCCGACGCGGCGCTCAGGGACCGAGTCCCGGCAGGCTGCGTTTTCACAGGCATTTTCTGGCAACGGCCGCAACAGACTTCACGGGATGGCCGGGTACTTTTTACGCTTCTCAAGCCAGCAGGGAATTGAGGGACGCTCCCTGGCGTCTGCCCCGCCCCTTAAATCCAGCTGCGCGCGGCGCTTTCGAGGCCGGCGGGAGGAAGGACTACGATTCCCAGCATGCTTTGCGGCCTCTCCTGTCAGAGTTCCTTGTTTTAAAAACATAAGGAACACATTTAGCGTCGTGATACGAAACAACGTTGTCTCTACCATGTAGTAGAAAACATTTGTTTATTTATTTTAAAAACCTTTTAAAAAAACAAACCCAGCCCGTTTACGAACGACCTCGGTGACGTCACGCGGAGAGGCGAGCAGCCAGCCAATCAGCGTCGAGGGTCAAGGGGCAGGCAGTATTGGCGGGAGATTGAGAAACCCCGCGAAACTAAGGAAGGCGCTCCCGGGATCCCTGGGGCGGGGAGAGAGAGAGATCTCTCTCAGGTACCTCATTTGCATATGTTAATTCCCGGGTCCCGCGGGTGCTGAGAGAAGCCCCCTCGGGAAGAGAAAGAGGGAAGTGCTGCAGTCCGGGATGTGAAGGGTTAAATTCACTTATTCATTCATTCATAAGTATTTCTACTTTTTGTATATTTTGGTTTTTGTCGTTTAGTTTTGGTTATTGTTTTTTCTGGTCTTGTCTCTCCCCCCCTTTTTTCCTTTTAAAGTGCTATTTTATTTATCTGAGATCCCTAAATATTTTTACTATGCACTTTGTAACATTTATCTTAGTCTAATAATAATGATAATTTGTTATTTATACCCCGCCCATCTGGGTGGGTTTCCCCAGCCACTCTGGGTGGCTTCCAACAGAATATTAAAATACAATAGTCTGTTAAACATTAAAAGCTTCCCTGAACAGGGCTGCCTTCAGATGTCTTCTAAAAGTCTGGTAGTTGTTCTTCTCTTGGACATCTGGTGGGAGGGTGTTCCACAGGGCGGGTGCCACCACTGAGAAGGCCCTCTGCCTGGTTCCCTGTAACTTGGCTTCTCGCAGCGAGAATGTAATGTATATGTAATGTAAGATCAATTGATCCTTTTTAAGTTTGCTGTGTAAAATTATTTGGGGGGAAATCATTCACTCATCTTGTTTTGTTTTGTTTTGTCTGCTGGGGACAGGGCTTTCCTGTGAGTCAGGAACCAGATATATAAAGCTCTTCCTTCTCCCTCCGCTCAGACACCCCCCTTGCGAAGAGGACAAAGAGGATGTCTTCAGCCACAGGTAGGGAGCCAGCCACCTCCACCGCCTCTGCTAAGGCTTCTTAGCCACACTCTCTGCAGCCTCAGTGGCGCCATCTGCGCCCACACAGACGGGCCCCTTCAGTGGCATCGGAAAGAGGGAGGAAGCAGCTGCAGGTCCAAGGGGAACTTTCCCTCTTTCTTGAAGTGTAACTCTGTACACTTCAAACCGAGGCTGCGCACCTTTAAAGCCTAACTTCCCTGAAGAATCCTGGGAACTGTGGTTTGCAAAGGGTGCTGGGAACTGTAGTTCTCTGAGGGAAGCCAAGCCTTGTGAGGAGCAGTTGAGGGAGCTGGGGATGCTGGGGCTGGAATGGAGGAGGCGGAGAGGAGGCAGGAGAGACATCTTCAAACGCCTTCCAGGGGGAAGACGGAGCAAGCTAGATTTCTGCTGCTCCGGAGGGAAGGATCCGAACCAAGGGATCCAAATGGCAAGGAAGGAGATTCCGACTCAGCAGCAGGAAGCAACTTCTGGGATTCTTGAGCTGTTCGTTCCTGCAGACCCTCCAAGCGTCCTTATTTTCCAGGGACGTCCCTGATTTAGAGAAGCCGTCCCGGTTTCTGATTTGATCCTCTGCGGAGTGTTCCACTTTTCCTCAGGATGTCTCTATTTTCATTGGCGGAATGTTGGAGCTCTTCAGACACCCCCCTTGCGAAGAGGATGTACAGTGGACCCTTGGATTGAGAACGTGATCTGTGCGGGATGCGCGTTCGCAACCCACAGCGTTCGCAACCCATGTCCTCGGGTGTGTGGCTTGCGATTCGGCGCTTCTGCACATGCACAAAGCACGATTTAGCGCTTCTGTGCATGCGTGACCGCCGAAACCCGGAAGTAACTCGTTCCGGTACTTTCTGGGTTTTGGTGGTCCACAACCCAAAAAAACAGAACCTGAAGCGTCTGTAACCCAAGGTATGCCTGTATTTAGTGCCGTTATTACATTGTTATTGTGCCTCCTCGTTTAATCCCGTCCACAACCGCCCTGCGAGGTAGGACAGGGCCGAGAGGAGGCCGTGGTCTTCTTCCCACTCCACCCGCCCCAGGGTTGCAAGCATTGAGCTCTGTGGCTGAGAGGGAGGGGAGGATTCGAGTGCCCCCCCCCGGTTGGGGGTGAATTGTGGCTGGGCTGCGTCCTCACCTACAGAACAGAAGCGAAGGCCCCGGGCATCTCATCCCGAGGGAGTAAGAAGCGGAAAATAAAAAAAGGAAATCCATCTCTCTTCCCCCCAAACCAGGTGGGGCTCGCGATGGGAAAGCCCCATAAGCGGAAATGAAAACCTGAGCAAATGAGGGTGACTCACTGAATCCTTGGAAATGGCTCCAGTCAAAATCAAATACGTTGTGTCTTTCACATTTCAGGTAACATCCATGTTCTTTTAAATTAAGGAAAATAGGGAGTTACAAAACAAGCTGAGCTCAAAACATCTAGTATATTAGTAGGCAAACGGCTATTTAGAAATAGTAAAAAGCTTTAAATGTTGATTTTTTTTAAAAAATAAAAAGCACCAGTTAATATCATGTCACTAACTCATCATATAACTGGCTCTTTTTGTGTTCCAAATGGTCACCAGTTGATTTCATTACAGTGGTGCCCCGCAAGACGAATGCCTCGCAAGACGAAAAACTCGCTAGACGAAAGGGTTTTCCGTTTTTTGAGTCGTTCCGCAAGACGAATTTCCCTATGGGCTTGCTTTGCAAGACGAAACGTCTTGCGAGTTCTTGCGAGTTTGTTTCCTTTTTCTTAAAGCCACTAAGCCGTTAATAGCTGCTAAGCCGTTAATAGCTGCTAATAGCCGCTAAGCCACTAATAGCCGTGCTTCGCAAGACGAAAAAACCACAAGATGAAGAGACTCGCGGAACGGTATAATTTCGTCTTGCGAGGCACCACTGTATTTTACTAGCAGTGCAATGGGGAGCTTAGTCCCAGAGTCTCATCACTATTAGTTCTTGCCCTCTTCTGACTCTAGGACATTCTGGCATATGCATTTTCAAATTAAGGACTATAAACTTGCAGGAAAAGAGATCTGAGCATCTTGAGATGCCAATTCCAGTGCCAAATAGTGGACTGTGCAGTTCTGCAGCAATCTAGTGGGTGCAGAGGGATAAATACCGCCCTGAGAATATACAAAGGTAAGAGTTGTGTGCTGTGCTTCTCAGTTGTTCCTTCTCGCTCCTTTTCTGGGGCAGGATCCCAAGTCCCCGGTGGAGAACCTGCTGCTTGAAGAAGGGGTTCGGCCCTGGCTCAGCTCTCCCCAGGACCGGAGCAGGCAACTGAAAGCAGAGCTGCAGTTGGAACACGCAAGTCGCATTGGCTACATTGATGTGGGTAAGCATGTGGGAGGAGGTAGCAAAGGAATCCCCTCTCTGGGAACAAAAGGGATAGAGAAGTTTTTATCTCTCTCTCATAGCACTGGAACTTGTTGAAATCCAACGAACTGAATGTTGAGAGATTCAGCAAACATTAAAGTACGTTTCTGAGCACAATTCAAAGTGTTGGTGTTGACCTTTAAAGCCCTAAACGGCCTCGGTCCAGTATATCTGAAGGAGCGTCTCCACCCCCATCGTTCAGCCCGGACACTGAGGTCCAGCTCCGAGGGCCTTCTGGAGGTTCCCTCGCCGCAAGAAGCCAAGTTACAGGGAACCAGGCAGAGGGCCTTCTCGGTAGTGGCCCTGTGGAACGCCCTCCCATCAGATGTCAAAGAGATAAACAACTACCAGACTTTTAGAAGACATCTGAAGGCAGCCCTGTTTAGGGAAGCTTTTAATGTTTGATGCATTACTGTATTTTAATATTATGTTGGAAGCCGCCCAGAGTGGCTGGGGAAAGCCAGCCAGATGAGCGGGATATAAATAATAAATAAATTATTATTATTATTATTATTATTCACGCAGCACAGAATTGAACTGTGGAACTCCCTCCCACAGGAGACAGTGATGGCCACCAACCTGGATGGTTTTGAAAGAGGTTTACGCAAATTCATGGAAGAGAAGGCTTACCAGTAGCTACAAGCCATGATTGCTTTGCCTCTGTGGTTGGAGGCAGCAGTGATTCCGAATACCAGATGCTGGGAACCACAGGAGGGGAGAGTGTTGCTCTCCTGCTTGTATCCTGCTTGCAGCTTTCACATCATGGGCATCTGGCTGGCCCCTGTGAGAACAAGATGCTGGACTAGAAAGGCTTGATCCAGGAGGCCCTTCTTGTGTTCTTAAGGGCTGATGTAACTGCAAGGCAGGAGTAGAACCACAGAGCAAGTGACACACTGCTTTAAATTTAAAATATGTTAAGACAGCATGTTCTTCAGTGAGGTTTTGGCATTCTGAGCAAATGTATTACAGTGTAGGTTTGTGTCCAGGTGATGGCTGGGTAGCTGAGTCCGTGGCTCTTCAAAACAGTTTGAATTTATATATTTTTTAATTGTTGCTATATTTGTATTGGGACGCGGGTGACGCTGTGGGTTCAACCACCGAGCCTAGGACTTGCTGATCAGAAGGTTGGTGGTTCAAATCCCCGTGACGGGGTGAGCTCCCGTTGCTGGGTCCCTGCTCCTGCCCACCTAGCAGCTCGAAAGCACATCAAAGTGCAAGTAGATAAAGAGGTACTGCTCTGGCGGGAAGGTAAACAGCGTTTCCGTATGCTGCTCTGGTTTGCCAGAAGCGGCTTAGTCATGCTGGCCACATGACCCGGAAGCTATACGCCGGCTCCCTTGGCCAGTAAAGCGAGATGAGCGCTGCAACCCCAGAGTTGGCCACAACTGGACCTAAAGGCCAGGGGTCCCTGTTATTGTCCCTGTTATACCTGATTGCAAATTCAAATGTATCCCTATTGTGTTTTATGGTTTCCTTGATATTGTTTGTAGGCTGGAACTGGTCTGTGACCGAAATAATAAATGTAAAAAGTGAAAAATTAATAAATGGAAAAAAACAAAAGGAGCAGGAGACTAGGGCAGGCTGCAGGGCTCTGAGTTTGAATGTTTGTGAACCCCATATGAGTGCACTGCAACTCAACTAAACTGAGGAGGAAAGGCAGGCAGTGGCAGCAGGAGACAACTTTCGGACGTTTGATAGTCAAAGTGCAAGTTCTTTGGTGCAGAACTTGATGTTCTGTCTGTGCTCTTCAGGGAACTGTGGCTCTGCCTTCCTTCAGATAGACGTGGGGCGATCCTCCTGGCCTCTAGACCAGAGCTACCTCACTCTCTTGCCCACCACAGCCTTGATGATGCCCGCTGATGCAAAGCTGGATAAGAATCGTTCTGCAGTCCGGATGTTTAAAGAAGGTGAGAAGGTGGGCACTCCTCAGCCACGTGGAGCCACCTGAGGACTGTAAATGGCCTGGATTGTATTCGCTCGGCATTTCCCTCTCTGTGCCCCACAGGAGACTTCCTCGCTTCAGCTCTAGGCGAGAAGTGGGACCGTGTCAGACTCACTTGTAGCCAGCCCTTCAACAAGCGCACGCAGTTCGGCCTCTCCTTCATCCGAATCCGCACTCCACAGGACGTAGACGACAGCAAGTCAGGCCCAGTCTCGATTCCTAGCCAGGTACAGATCCATGGGTCATGGGTAGCTATCCTGCAATTTTATGCAAGCATGGGGGCCAAAATCCAGCAAGTAAAGAATATTGTGCACAAACTGGCTGTTAAACTAGTGAAGTTGTTTGTGTAAATAAAATACTAAATACTAAAATACCAAAATAAAGTGTGCACAAGCTCCCCATGCATTTATTTTTTTCAAATTAAAATACAGTGGTACCTCTGGTTAAGAACTTAATTCATTCTGGAAGTCTGTTCTTAACCTGAAATTGTTCTTAACCTGAAGCACCACTTTAGCTAATGGGGCCTCCCGCTGCCACTGTGCCGCTGCTGCGCAATTTCTGTTCTCATCCTGAAGCAAAGTTCTTAACCCGAGTTACTATTTCTGGGTTAGCGGAGTCTGTAACCTGAAGCGTATGTAACCTGAAGCGTCTGTAACCCGAGGTACCACTGTAATTGGGAGGCTGCCAATTCTGCTGTTTGTCTGCTCAAAAGCCACCCTCTCCCCCAGGAAGTCCATAAAATTATCCATGGAGGAAGTGAATAGAGAAAATACTAGAACTAGAACACTAGAACTTTTCGACATCCAGTGAAGCTGAAGATTCAGGGCAGATGAAAGAAAGTGTTTTACGCATTGCATAGTTGAGTTACGGCACTCATTCGCAGGAGGCAGTGATTGCCACCCGCCTAGATAGCTTCAAAGGGTTAGACCAATTCATGGGGTATAAAGCTCTCAATGGCTACTAGCCATGGTATGTTCCGCTTCTACTGCCAGTTGCAGTAAGGCTTCTAAATACCAGTTGCTGGGAATTTCAGGAGCTGAGAGTCCTGCAGTTCTCAGGTCCTGCTTGCCGGGTTCCCACAGGGATCTGGTTACGAGAAGAGGATGCTGGGCTTTGGTCTGATCCAGCAGGTGGTTCTTATGTTCCCTGCAATATGAAACCACTCGAGGGATTTTTGAAGGTCTACTGTTCCTAGCAGCCACCATTATTCAGAAGCACAGTGACCTTCTTCTACCTTGCTTTGCCTGCCAGACCATAGCTGTCAATGTTTTCCTTTTTTTAAGGGAAATTCCCTTATTCCGAATAGGATTCCTCACAAGAAAAGGGAAAAGCCGACATCACTGATGATTTTGCTCATCAGTATAAAAATGACCATTCTGAGCCAGGTGGGCTGTTGTTCTAGCCCAGAATGGTCATTTTTATACTGATGAGCAAAATCTGTTGGTTTTTTTTGTATTTGAGCTGAGCTATAGAAGCAGGGGCGTGGGGACAAAAGGAGTTTAAGTCTAGTGGGTAAAACCTCAGAGCCTAGGACTTGCCGATTGCATTGTCGGCGGTTCGAATCCCCGCGGCAGGGTGAGCTCCCGTCGTTCGGTCCCAGCTCCTGCCCACCTAGCAGTTCGAAAGCACCCTTAAGTGCAAGTAGATAAATAGGTACCGCTTTATAGCGGGAAGGTAAACGGCGTTCTGTGTGCTGCTCTGGTGCCGGTTCACCAGAGCAGCTTTGTCACGCTGGCCACGTGACCCGGAAGTGTCTGCGGACAGTGCTGGCTCCCGGCCTCTAGAGTGAGATGAGCGCACAACCCTAGAGTCTGTCAAGACTGGCCCGTACGGGCAGGGGACCTTTACCTTTACCTTTTTATCTTACACAGGACTTCCTCAGTTTGCTAATTATTGATCTCTCAAATGTTACCTCTCTCCTTTCATCCTGTTTGTTGCCCACAGGCTCCTTCCGAGTCCAGCAGCAGCCCATGGCTCTCCAATGCAGCCTTCTGCAGGACGTTCTTCCCAGAGGCACCATCGTAAGTACCTGCATGTGTGCATCCATTTCTCGCACCCACCCACCCCTGGCACAGGGCCCCCAGAAGGATGGACAGAAGGGAATGCAGGCCTTAGCCTGAAAAAATGTTAGTTTGAAACTTCTGGAGGTCTTCAGGATAAGGCTGGACTGTCATGAATGTGCTTTATGTGCAATACATTCCATTTTTGGACGGGGCATCAATAGAGAACAGACAGTCCTTTTCCGGTTTCTGACTCTGTTCTTGTAGTTCTTTTGCTCTGTTGGTAGCAGCATTGCTTCCAGTAGCTGGAGTCTTGGTTCTGCAGTGGCCTCTTGAGGAAGCAGCTGTTGGGTTTCTCTTTGCAGGAGCACTGAGCAGGAAGCGGCGCTAAAAAGCCGGCTGCAGCAGCTGGACCCAGCCTCCAGCCCTGGCGCCTGTATGAGCCGTCCGGCCAGGATGGTACTGCAGGGGGCCTGTGCCCGCAAAAGAGCCTTCCCCCTGGTGCCTGGCCCCACCCCTCCTTCTGCAGAGAGCAAAGAGGACGGGCAGAGCCAGCAGGAAGCTCAGGAGCCAGTTGTGTCGCGTGAGTATTGGGGATGCGGGGGGTGGGGGGTGGAGAGATGGGGACACTTCTGTCTGCCGATCAGCTACCCCTCCAAGCACCAACATGAGGGCAGATCCACAAGGGGCAATTCAAACTATGTTTGATGTGTTGAGCTGGTCTTGTGAATATTCCAGCCCTTGTCAGAGAGAGTGGCTTGAGCACACTGGGATAGTGCCCGACAAAATCTTAAAACCTTGGACTGACTAAGCCAGATTCCTATTTCATTTCATTTCATTTTTTATTTGCACGCCGCCTTTCCACAGTTAAAAAAACAATGCTCAAGGCGGCTTACAGCATGACCTCTAAAGCCCTAAACGGCTTCAAAGGCCCAGTATACCTGAAGGAGCATCTCCACCTCCTTCGTTCTGGCCGGACATTGAGGTCCAGCTCCGAGGGCCTTCTGGCGGTTCCCTCCCTGCGGGAAGTGAGGTTACAGGGAACCAGGCAGAGGGCCTTCTTGGTGGTGGCACCCGCCCTGTGGAACGCCCTCCCACCAGATGTCAAAGAGAAAAATAACTACCAGACTTTTAGACGACATCTGAAGGCGGCCCTGTTTAGGGAAGCTTTTAATGTTGAATAGATTATTGCATTTTAGTGTTTTGTTGGAAGCCGCCCAGAGTGGCTGGGGGGACCCAGCCAGATGGGCGGGGTATAAATAATAAATTATTTTTATTATATAACAAGATTTGCATAATTACAAAAATCGTAAACAATGAATAAACCACATAAAAAATGCACAACCAAATGGGAAACCATTTCCACATAAATCAACATCTAAAGCTAAGAATACAGTACAGCGTTAATATCACAGTTTTAAATGACATAGGTAAAAAATAATGGCAATTTAAACAAAAACAAAACAAAAAGAAGCCCTCTCTGCCCAGCAGCAGCGGCAGCAGCAGTAGTCCTTTATAGAGCCCATCAGGTGTACAGCCCTGGGCCAGGTGTTGAGTGGCAGGACTGGGGCCCTCAGGCGCAGAGCAGGGGAGTCCTGATGGATCTGTGCTGCTGATTGGGGTTTTCCCCCTGGATCCTTAGTTGCGTCTAGAGGTGCAGGTGGTCTCGGTGGCACAGAGTGCGTTCTACCAGATTAGGCTTGTGGCCCAACTATGACCCTTTCTGGACAGGGATAGCTTGACTTCAGTTATCAGGTGCGCAGCCTGGGAGTCATTTTGGACTCACAGCTGTCCATGGAGGTGCAGGTCAACTCTGTGTTCAGGGCAGCTGCCTACCAGTTCCATCTGGTATGCAGGATGAAGCCCTTCCTGCCCGCAGACTGTCTCGCCAGAGTGGCGCATGCTCTAGTTATCTCCCGCTTGGACTACTGCAATGCGCTCTACGTGGGGCTACCTTTGGAGGTGACCCAGACACTACAACTAATCCAGAACGTGGCAGCTGGACTAGTGACTGGGAGCAGCCGCCAAGACCACATAACACCGGTCCTGAAAGACCTACATTGGCTCCCAGTACATTTCTGAGCACAATTCAAAGTGTTGGTGCTGACCTTTCAAACCCTAAACGGCCTCGGCCCAGTAGACCTGTAGGAGCGTCTCTAACCCCATCGTTCTGCCCGGACATTGAGGTCCAGCGCTGAGGGCCTTCTGGCGGTTCCCTCACTGCGAGAAGCCAAGTTGCAGGGAACCAGGCAGAGGGCCTTCTCGGTGGTGGCGCCTCACACCAGATGCCAAGGAAATAAGCAGCCATCTGACTTTTAGAAGACATCTGAAGGCAGCCCTGTTTAGGGAAGTTTTTAATGACTGATGTTTTAGTATGTTCTGATGCCACCCAGAGTTGGTGGGGTATGAATAAATAAATCATCATCATCAATGCTCTGAGAACCTCAAGACTGGACTATTGGGATGTGCTTTATGTGGGGCTGCCTTTGAAAATGGTTTGGAAGCATCACTTGGTGCCTGAGCCACTGAAGAGAACTATAGACCTCCCTCAGAGCCTACTAAGAGCCACTAGAGGGAGGAAGAGAACCATTATAGAGTCTCTGGCCAGTCACTTCTTCCCTGCTGCCTTCTAGCTGCAAAGTAGATCAGCTACAATCTTATCCTGCCTGAAAAGATGAAAGTAATTTAGACTGTTTGTCTTGGAAGGATAAAAATGGAGGAGTGGGGGACAATGTTGTTGTTGTTTAGTCGTTTAGTCGTGTCCGACTCTTCGTGACCCCATGGACCAGAGCACGCCAGGAACTCCTGTCTTCCACTGCCTCCCGCAGTTTGGTCAAACTCATGCTGGTAACCTCAAAAACACTATCCAACCATCTCGTCCTCTGTCGCCCCCTTCTCCTTGTGCCCTCCATCTTTCCCAACATCAGTGTCTTCTCCAGGGAGTCTTCTCTTCTCATGAGGTGGCCAAAGTATTGGAGCCTCAGCTTCAGTATCTGCCCTTCCAGTGAGCACTCAGGGCTGATTTCCTTTAAGAATGGATGCGTTTGATCTTCTTGCAGTCCATGGGACTCTCCTCCAGCACCATAATTCAAAAGCATCAATTCTTCGGCGATCAGCCTTCTTTATGGTCCAGCTCTCACTTCCATACATCACTACTGGGAAAACCATGGCTTTAACTATACGGGCCTTTATCTATATCTATATCTATATCTATATCTATATCTATATCTATATCTATATATCTATCTATCTATACCTATAAAGTTGTTTACAGAAATAAAAACCAGACAGAGGGCCTTCTTGGTGGTGGCACCCACCCTGTGGAACGCCCTCCCATCAGATGTCAAGGAAATAGACAACTATCTGACTTTTAGAAGACATCTGAAGGCAGCCCTGTCTAGGGAAGTTTTTAACGTTTGATGTTTTATTGTGTTTTAAATATTCTGTTGGGAGCTGCCCAGAGTGGCTGGGGAAACCTAGCCAGATGGTGTAGAAATAAATTGTTGTTGTTAGAACATAAAAACAATAAAAAGTTGACAACTTTGATCTCTGGTCTCCTCAGCTGAAGGTCCCCTCCTCTGCCCACTATGTGTGACAGTGGATGTCTGCTTGGGGTACAGACACTGGCGGACGAAGGGGGGGGGGCTTGCAGCTCAGCCCTCCCGACATGTGCCATTCTCCTGGATGTACACTGCTGCTTGTACCAGAGCAGGGAGACCTGCCACTGCATACAGCATGACAGAATACCACCACCACCACCACCAATAATTTATACCCCGCCCATCTGGCTGGGTTTCCCCAGCCACAATGGAATAAGGGTTTTCATCAGTGGGTGGACAGTCCTGCCTTGTGGAGGAAGGTTTGGGCAAGATCCCCTCTTTGGTGATCCTTTGTTTCCATCTCTCTCTGTGGGATCTCATTTCCATGTCGGGAATCAAGCCTTTATCAGGAGAAACTGGCCACTCTCCCAGGCACCCGGTTTGATCTCCTGTTGACCTCCCTGGCTGCATTCCCCAGCAAGATCCAGGCTAGGTCACGATAGGCGATTCTTCTCAGCGTGAGAAAGAACACACCCCTCTTTCCTGCCCCCAGGCAGGGGAAAGAGATAAACAGAAACGTATTTTGTTGTTGTTGTTTAGTCGTTTAGTCGTGTCCGACTCTTCGTGACCCCATGGACCAGAGCACGCCAGGCACCTCTGTCCTCCACTACTTCCCGCAGTTTGGTCAAACTCATGCTGGTAACCTCGAAAACACTATCCAACCATCTCGTCCTCTATCGCCCCCTTCTCCTTGTGCCCTCCATCTTTCCCAGCATCAGTGTCTTCTCCCGGGAGTCTTCTCTTCTCATGAGGTGGCCAAAGTACTGGAACCTCAGCTTCACGATCTGTCCTTCCAGTGAGCACTCAGGGCTGATTTCCTTCAGAAACGTATTTACATGCCTTTATTTCTGTCTTTGCAGCATTACAGAAAACATGACTGCACTCTTCAAACTCCAGCAGTCGACTAACAAACTCCTCCTGTACTTCCTGTACAGGAACAAGAGGAAGAGCTCATATTACACTCTGAGCTCATTCCGGTGCCCTCTGCACTGTGATTAGACTGTCCCTCTGTTTCCCACGGGACAGTTCCAACATTCCCATTATGTTTTGCTTTCAAGCTATCAGTTTGCAGCTGCATTGCTTCTATATCGTAACACCCCACAGGTGAGTCTTACCAGACACACCAGCCCTGGATGACTAATGTTGCTGACTTGGTTCACCTTGCAGGGCCCAAGCGGGAATCGTCTGCCAGAAGAGGGGGCACAAAAACGAGTCGAAGACGGGCATCATGCAGCAACCTGACGAGGTGATTTGGCCCTGGGGGGAATTTCCTTCCGGTTCAGTCCCAGTCAGCTGCCCTTCGGATGCAGCTCAGGGTTCAAGAAAAATAGATAACGTTTCAGGACTCCTAAAGGGCGTGATACTGGCGGAATGACCTGAATGCAGCTGCTAAATGTGGGAAATTAATGCTGTCTGATTTGTTACCTCCCTGAAAATAGAAGACAAAGTACAGTCATACCTTGGGATGAATACGCTTCAGCTTAAATATTTTCGGGTTGCGCTCTGCGGCCACCTGGAAGTAATGGAGCACGTTACTTCCAGGTTTTGCTACTCGCGCATGCGCAGACGCTCAAAATGATGTCACGCGCATGAGCGGAAGCGGCGACATGCAACCCACAGAGGCGCTGTTGCATCTTGCATTCCGTTTGGGATGCGAATGGCACTCCGGAACGGATCCCATTCGCATCCCGAGGTACCACCGTATATTCAAAGGGAAAATGCCACCTTGCATAGTAGTCGTTTTGAATAAATAGTGTATGTGTGCTGAGCTGTGTGTGGTATAAAGGGAGACTTTAAAAGGGACGCAGGTGGTGCTGTGGTCTAAATCACAGAGCCTAGGAATTGCCGATCAGAAGGTTGGTGGTTCAAATCCCCGCGACGGGGTGAGCTCCCGTTGCTCGGTCCCAGCTCCTGCCAACCTAACAGTTCGAAAGCATGTCAAAGTGCAAGTAGATAAATAGGTACCGCTCCGGTGGGAAGGTAAATGATGTTTCTTGCGCTGTTCTCGTTCGCCAGAAGCAGCTTAGTCATGCTGGCCACATGAGCCGGAAGCTGTTGGCTCCCTCGGCCTATAGAGCAAGATGACCGCGCAACCCCAGAGTCATCTGCGACTGGACATAACAGTCAGGGGTACTTTTTTAAAAAAAGGGAGACTAAAATCTTTTAAATGAGCAACAATCTTCTCCACAGGTCTGCAGCAGCTTCTTCTGCCAAGCGTAGGGGTAATTCTCGAAGGGAGCGAAGAGCCACAGGCCAGCAGGGAAGACTGAGGAACACAGAACGTGAAGAGGAGGAAGAGGAAGAGAGATGGCCTAGAAAGAGAGAGGTGGAGTTGGGTGTGTGCCCCATCTGTGCGGGTGAGTAAAAGAATGGAAAGAGTAGCTAAAAGAGCAAACATGACGAGGACTCGGGGCCTGAAAAAGCATGTTGCTAGTAACAGATGGCAAATTGAAATAAGTCGCCTGCCACGACCGGTGCGACCATTGGGCAGAGGGAGGCAGCTGCCTCAGGCGACAGGAGCTGAGGAGCGGTAGCAGTACCACCTCCTTGGCTGTTCCCCTCTGTTAGAGGGCAGAAGCGGAGGTGCACAACACCCCCTAAACTAGCCGGCAGCCCTCAGGTGTGCTGGGGGATGCTGCTGTCCTGTTGCCACCTTCTGAACATGGAAGGGGTCGCACCATCTTGTCCTTTGCCTCTGGCATCAAAATGTCTTGGGCCAGCTCTGCTATCCTCAATCAATCGCTGAGTAGCCATTTATTTTTAAATGATGCTTTCTTTGTGTGTTTGTTTGCGTGCTGTTTCCCATCTTTGATTTGCAACACATGGCACTATTTGGCGAGGAGAAATTGTTGGGAGAAGATAGCGTTTTGTTTGCACCCTGCTGATTGGGGGAGAGAGCGCGTTGTTTGCACCACGCTGAAGTGATTGGCGTCGTATTCGCAACGTGCAGGAGGGTTGCACGTAATGGTGTTGCAGTAGTATTCTAACCTCAACTGTCAATCTCAGAGTGGATTGTGGCCAGAGACAGGGGTGGGAGAGAAGGGAGGTTCTAGCTTCTGGTGGCTCTTGTCTGACCCTGTTGCCTCCTTCCGCAGGCCATTTCCCCACCAATCTCTTACCAGCTCATGCCTCCAGCTGTGGAGAAGAGGATTTTGAAGCGAGATCTTCCTCCTCGTCTCCATCGTCATGGGAAGAGCTTGTCACAGACTGCGTCCACTGCCCCATCTGCCAGTTCAGTTTCCCCGCTGCTGAGATAGAGAGACACGCTAGCAACTGCGGGGAGCCGGCTGAGGCCCTGGTGAACGGACCCTCCTGGCTTTGGGCAGAACAGGGCGAGTAGATTGGGTGCAAGTGCCCCAGGGCAGGCGGCCTTCGCTGGTCAAGCCAGTTGCACGTTTGGTGATCAGCTGGAATCAGGATGTCGCCAGAACAAGGAGGACACACAGGGCTGCCACAGGGCTGGAAGTGAGACTAACGAGAAGAGAGTAAGAACTCCAGTAATCGGGGCAAGGAACATGTTATTTGGGTCGCAGTGCCAGCACCCCTTGCTCTCCCTCTGGTCTGATTCTTCTCACCAACATCCGCACACGCCAGAGCGCTGATTTGTTGCTGTAGTTCACAGCCAAGACTGTCGGAAAGATTCCTCGGAAAGGCGACTTTCTTCCCCGTTCACCTTCTCCTCTCCCTCAAGGAAGTTGAGGGGCAGACACTGCGCAGCCCATACCGGTCTCTTTTCCGTACAGACCAGCAGCACGAAAAACAAAGACTGAATTAAATGTTTTCAAGGCTTGCCAAACTCCAAACTCCTGTCCCCCCTGGCTGGGGCTCCTGGGAGCTCTAAGTTCTGCAACATGTGGAGGCCGCAGGTTCAGGACCATTTGGACCAAGGGGCCTGTTCTAGGAATGTGCCGGTGACAATCTTTGTTGTTAAAAATTGGGGGTTCTTTTCTGAAAAGTTGTGTTGTGTGTCACTGAATGAACCGATTGTCCTTTTTTTTGGAATTTCCCTCCGCACATTCATAGGCACCAATATTTCAAAGGGAACCCCTGTCCTGCACTACAATTTAGTGGGCAGCTTCATGCTTCTTCCCCTTTCCCCGGCAGGACATGCGCAACCTCTCTTTCCGATACTTTCTGTTGTTGCAGAAATGCCCCTCCGTAATGGTATCCTAGTGACCCACTGCTATTATTTGTGAGCTACCTCTTTAAAAGGAAAGGAAAGCAGCTGCCCTCATTGCTCCACCCACTTTTAGCTCTGGCCCCGCCCACCACTGGAGTGTGGCCCTCAGAATGTTGACCAGAAGGGAAGGCGGCCCTTGGGGTGGGAAAGGTCCCCCAGCCCCGCTCCAGTTGCCCCAGATGGCCCGGGTTTAATTCCAAAATGCTGAATGGCACTTTGGCTGTTCTCCTTGGTTAATGTTTTGAATGATGTTCTGCTTTTGCAACAGCAGACCACTCCTCTTGTATGCCTGTTGGGCTGGGGGCACTTGGACCCTGCTCCTGCGTGGGAAGCCTGCAAACACTCTGTCTCCCAGCAAGTGTTGTTCAGAGGCACGGAGGCCACAGGCAGTAGCAATCGAACCTAGCTGATATAGAAAAAGCCTGTTCCTTTTCTCTTGTGATGTATCCAAGAGCCCTTATGGAGTCCTTAAGTGGGTTCCCTATGGTAGGAGAAAACACCAACCAGAGTTTATTGAGTACCGTATATACGCGAGTATAAGCCGACTTTTTCAGCATATTTTTTATGCTGAAAAAGCCCCCCTCAGCTTATACTTGAGTGAGGCAGGCGGCGGCGGCGGGCTGCTTGTTCTTCCTCCTCCGCCGCTGCCGCCACCACCAGGTTTGTGGTGTGGTAAACCAGCTTATACTCGGGTCAATAAGTTTTCCCAGTTTTTGTGCTAAAATTAGGTGCCTCGGCTTATATTTGGGTATATATACTTGAGTATATACGGCATATTGAGAAGCAAGGCAGCTAGTAAGCCTGATCTTTATTAACTTGCAACAGGGTGCTCTCACACACAGCCCTACGCAGGAGGGAGGAGGAACCCAGAACAATGGTGCACAAGCCCTTATATGGACTTTTGAAATTGCCCATCCTGTAGCCCAAGACCACCGCCTAAAACATACACACATCACAGCAAGGATCCTTCTAGCAAAGTATTGGAAGACACAAGAACTACCCACGTTGGAAGAATGGCAGACGAAGGTGATAGACTACATGGGACTGGCAGAATCCGAGACCAGGGGAAGGAGACAGTGGAGGAAGAATGGAAGAAATTTAAGATATATTTGAAAAATTGTTGTAATATGGATGAAAATTAGGAGGTCAGGGGGATAGGAAATAAAGAACTACAGCTGTAATTAATAAGTTAATGAAGATAACCATAAGAATTGATCTAAATAATTTGATGAGTGAAGGGTTGCTGAAAAAATCGAAACAAGGATGCAGAAAAGGGGTGGTATGGGGAGGTCTGTTTTATGTTTGTTATGTTTGTTATGTTATTGTTATGTGTTTAAATTGTGAAAAACTAATAAAAATTTGTTAAAAAAAACAAAAAAAACATACACACATCACAGAAGGAGGCGGTCTGCAGCAGAAATCCTGTCTGCCAGGATACCTGATATTGGTCACTGATTGCTTTACCTGGGCAGCCTGGCCATTCTCTTGTGACGGCAAATACTTTAATTCCTGAAACCAGGTCACAGGCTCACCCTGTTCATACACACATACGCCCTTCAGACAGGTCAGCAAAAGACAATGGGGAGGCTTTCCATTTCCTTCCAGAAATATTTCCAGATAAATATTTGAGGTCAATTTGGGAGGGTCAAAATGGCTTCAGGACTGCTCTCCTGTACTATTTCAGACACATGGTTTATATACTTACGTATGTGATTGCCTTGTACATTTATGAACACTTATTTTATATTTGAGAACTTAGAATTCTTGTAACACCAGCAATGGTGCTGGAAGCTATTACCACATTGGAGGCTGGCACTGCCTGCTGCAGGAGTGAGTTCCAAAGTTCCATTGCGCACTGTGTGAGGTACTTCCCTCTGAATCTTCCAGCGTTCAGTTTCATTGGATGGCCCCGCTGGGCTCCAGTATTATTAGAGGGATAAAACCTTTCCTTGATGAAGCACACACTCTTCTCTTTAATAAAGGTAAAGGGACCCCTGACCATTAGGTCCAGTCGTGACCGACTCTGGGTTTGCGGCGCTCATCTCGCTCTATAGGCCGAGGCAGCCGGCGTACAGCTTCCGGGTCATGTGGCCAGCAGGACTAAGCCGCTTCTGCCGAAACAGAGCAGCGCACGGAAACGCTGTTTACCTTCCCGCCAGAGCGGTACCTATTTATCTACTTGCACTTTGACATGCTTTTGAACCGCTAGGTTGGCAGGAGCAGGGACCGAGCAACTGGAGCTCACCGCATCGCATGGATTCGAACCACTAACCTTCAGATCGGCAAATCCTAGGCTCTGTGGTTTAACCCACAGTGCCACCTGCGCCCCTCTCTTTAATAAAGCAAGCCCCAAATGACTGGGGGGCGGGGCGGGGGAAACTGAACAGAAGCTGAATTGACCACAACCCAGCCGGTGATTTACCTGGAGAGGAAATCACGAAAGGAGAGAATTGTGCCATCGGTTCAACGCTCCATTCCACAGCCGTCCCCCTTTCTGCCACCCCAGTTCCTTTCCATGTTGGCCTGTGAGAGAAAGAAGGAGCTGGGGGCTAGCAGGGCAGATGTGCAAAGGGAGAGAGGCAGGCAGGGAGGAGGGAGCTGAGAGCAGGAACAGGCTGCGGTGACAAACAGCCCAGCCTCCTGGGGGAGCAGGGTGAGGCCTTGCTGGAGGCTGCCCATGGCGTTCATGTGGCAACCCAGCCCCCTGGGGGGTTGGCAGGTGGGCCCCGCTGCGCTCCTGCCTGCTCCTGCCCCTGCCAGGGAAAAACAAGAGATCTGCACAGGCAGAGGGCTGGAGAGGAAAGCCTTCAGGAGAAGCAGGGCACCTTTTTGGCCAGGCTTTCCCTGGTTTCGTTCTGCTGGAAGGAGGAGGACCTGGAGCATCCTTTGCCAGACACACCTGTAAGGAGCTGGCACGTCTGCCCTGGGCAAGATGGCACTGGAGTTTGATGGAATCACGGTGAGTGCAGAGCGGGGAGGGGGGCTCCCCAACACTTCATGTGTGTTCAAACAGACATGTATGCTTCCTTGCTGTCGGCTTCCCTACTAAGATTGTCTGAACTACTTGTCCAGTAATTGCTGGACTGCGACTACTGCAGACCTTGGTGCCAATCCAAGGAATTACTCTTACAGTTGTTTCTGTAGCGAAAGGTAATTGCTCCCTTCCCTGTCTCCCCTTCTCCCACATCCTAGCTCCTGCTTCAACGCCCGGCTCCTCCTGCCCTCGGGCTCTACGTGAGAGTCACAGAGGTCCTTTGAATGTGCACAAAACAATAAACCTTTCTATAGAAATTTTCCAATACAGTACATTCAGAAAACATAATAAATCCTTAATTGTTATCCACATTCAGTTATAAGATAAAAGATATGCGAAGGGACTTGACAGGAAGTCAAAATTGAAAAGATTTTGTAAGATAAAAGGGGGGGGGAATATTTATTTTCATTATTATTTTGTGTGTGTGTGTGTTTTGTATGTGATGTTTGGGAGGAAATAAGACAGTAAATAACAAATAACAAAGTATTGATGTACGTAATTTTTATTTCTCAATTGTATTTTGTGGTAGTATGGTTGTAATGTTTTTTGTAATATAAAATCATTATATATATATATATATAGAGAGAGAGAGAGAGAGAGAGAGAGAGAGTGTCACAGAGGTCCTGCAGCCTCGCTTTTTAGCCATCCTGCACCAAGGCTCCCTCTCCATTGCACTGCCATTTACTCTCAGGTGCTAAATGGCCGGCAGCAATGCAAACCCTGATGCGGCAACTCTCTATCCTTGGGTACCCCCCACCCGGTTAATGCCTCTTGGGCCCCCTGCAGACCTCTTCGGATAGCAAGGGAGGTGCTCCACTCCAGATGCAGCCGTCTTAGCTTTGTTACCTGGGCCTTTTCTGAGTGGCTGTCAGCAAGCCGCCCCCCCCCTGCCTTCTCCCTCACAAGCAGTTTCCCCAGGGACTCATTTTCAAATCCATTTGGCCCTCCTGTGCCAAGGCAACTCCTTGCGAATTCAATCGGGCGCAGCCAAGAGGGGAAGTGGAAATGGCACTCGGAAAGCGAGGGACTTAATTACCGAAGAGGTAATGAGTTGGGGCTCTGGGGAGGCAGGGAAACCACCTGAGCCGGGTTGGTTCTTTCCATCGCCTTTTGTGACGTGAGCAATTGCAGCAAATAAACACGGACCCCTAATGCAGCTTTTGCCAACCGGGTGCCAATCTGGTGGGAGCCCGATATCTGCAGTACTGCTGGCCACAGAGCCGAATAGGACTGACTCAAGATCCAGGTGTCAGCATCAGTTTCCCTCGCTGTGAAATCTCCAACCATCTGCTCTGCTCTCCATCCCCTTCCCCACGTTTCCGTCCCTTCTGAGAGCCGTGTTGCATTTTCTCATTTCACTTTTAATTTGTATGCTACCGCGGGTGGCGCTGTGGGTTAAACCACAGAGCCTAGGGCTTGCTGATCAGAAGGTTGGCGGTTCAGATCCCCGCGACGGGGTGAGCTCCCGTTGCTCTGTCCCTGCTCCTGCCAACCTAGCAGTTCGAAAGCACATAAGAGTGCAAGTAGATAAATAGGTACTGCTCTGGCGTAAAGGTAAACAGCGTTTCAGTGCGCTGCTCTGGTTCGCCAGAAACAGCTTAGTCATGCTGGCCACATGACCCGGAAGCTGTACGCCGGCTCCCTCGGCCAATAAAGCGAGATGAGCGCCAGAACCCCAGAGTCGGCCAAAACTGGACCTAAGAAAATTGGATTCCAGGTGGAAAAATCAAAATCAAAACAGAACTGTTAGATCCCAAAACTAAGACTTTGTCAAGAATGTATAACTTGCTGTTGAAATGGAATACTCAGCATGAAATGGTGAAATCTGCTATGATTAAATGGGCACAAGACATTGGACATAACATTATGTTTGCTGACTGGGAACAGTTGTGGACCACAGGTATGAAGTTTACGGCATGTAATGCCTTAAGAGAGAATATTATGAAACTGATATACAGGTGGTACATGACACCAGTCAAGCTTGCAAAAATCTATCGTTTGCCCGATAATAAGTGTTGGAAATGTAAAGAAACTGAAGGTACATTCTTTCACCTTTGGTGGACATGCCCAAGGATTAAGGCTTTCTGGGAAATGATATACAATGAAATGAAAAAGGTATTTAAATATACCTTTCTGAAGAAACCAGAGGCCTTTCTCCTGCGCATTGTCGGCCAATTGGTGCCAAAGAAGGATAGAACTTTCTTTATGTATGCAACAACAGCAGCAAGAATACTCATCACAAAGTATTGGAAGACACAAGATTTACCCACCCGGGAAGAATGGCAGATGAAGGTGATGGACTACATGGAACTGGCAGAAATGACCGGCAGAATCCGAGACCAGGGAGAAGAGTCGGTGGAAGAAGATTGGAAGAAATTTAAAGATTACCTACAGAAATATTGTAAAATTAATGAGTGTTAAAATGATGTTGGATGAAAGTTACGTGGTTTTTAGCTATAACACTATAAGGAGTATGGAAAAAATGGATTATTAACAGACAAAAATTTAATGTTACATTATTTTAAGATTAAAGATTAGGATAAACAAAGAAGGGAAAGGATTTGCTGAACTAACAAATTGAACTGGAATACAAAAAGGGAGGTGTGAGGAGGTCCGGGAAACAAGCAAATGAAAGATAAGTGATGGAAAGATGGAATTGGTTTTTTTTTTAATCTATTTTTACTTTGTATTTTTCTTTTTTCTTTTTCATTTTGTAAAATTCTAATAAATATATTTAAAAAACATAAAATAGGTACCACTCTGGCGGGAAGGTAAACGGCGTTTCCGTGCACCGCTCTGGTTTGCCAGAAGTGGCTTAGTCATGCTGGCCACATGACCCAGAAGCTGTATGCCGGCTCCCTCGGCCAATAAAGTGAGATGAGCGGTGCAAGCCAAGAGTTAGCCATGAATGGACCTAATGGTCAGGGGTCCCTTTACCTTTACCTAAAGGTGCAGCATGGGCTAGACCACCTCCTTTTTCCCTTGTTTCCTGGGTCAGGACACCCCTCACCCCTCACCCAGCCCCCTGCTCCTGCCTTCATCCCTCAGCCCCTCTGCTTCCAGTCCTGCTCCTTCCCAGTGTTATGTGAATTATAAGGTCTAAGATACAAAATAAATGTACCAGGTAAATACATACACAAATATATAAACCACATGTCTGAATCAGTACAGGAAAAGTCCTGAAACCATTTTGTCTCTCCCAAATTGACTTCATGTGTTTCTCTGCAAGGAGAAAGGAAATGGGAAAACCTCCCCATTCTCTCTGTGCTCACAAATCCTGTCTTAAGGGCGTATCTGCGTATGAACAGGGTGAGCCTGTGACCTGGGTTCAGGAACTGAGTATTTATCATCACAAAAGAATACGCCAGACTGCCCAAATAATGCAATCAGTGATCATTCTCAGGTAACCTGGCAGACAGGGTTTCTGCTGTAGACTGCCTCTTCTGTGATGTATGTATGATGCATTGGAGGGTGGTAGTCTTGAGCTAAAAATATTTCACTATTAAGTCGAGTGTTGACAATAAAGATGACTGTATTACCAAGAATGTTATTTTTTCCCCAATCGATTCCGGTGATTGGCAAGACAGATTGTTTCAATGTGTAGCAGGAAACCCACCCACCCCCCCATCATTCAGTTTGTACAAACTTCACACACACACACACACTACGTACGCTACGCTTCTGTTATAAATTCATAGAAAAATCAACCATACATCGGATTTGCACTGTTCCACTTTTATTTGACTCCATGAAGGAAGGACTACAAAATGGGGAAGGTTTGATACAGGCCAGCCCAGCACATCCACAGGAGCCCTGCCCAGTTGCTATGCCAACCCTGATGATCCCAGACAGAAGACAATCAAGATCACAAAGAACTTGCATATGGGAGTGGATTCAGCACGGATGGGAACAAAGGACAATGATCAGCTCTTCCCTCTGGGGGCAGGAAACTGCAAACTCCCCTTTGTCTCGTGACTCGTGGGGAGGGGGAGAGAAGGGAATCAGCCAGGTGACAGGACACTCAGGTTACCACCACAACTCCTCCCTCAACCCCTCCTTTCTGTAATGTATGCATGATGTTTCTGGGGGTGGGCTTGACCTACAGGGTGGGAATTTCAAAAGTTTTTATAAGGTCTTGCACACCATCTTTCTGGGTCTTTCCTCTCACCTGCAAGTGAGGGGAGCACCCTGTTGCAAGAGTTCAATAAAGGCCAAGCCTACAGGCTGCTGATTTGCTTCAATTTACTCTGGTTGGTGTCTTTACTTTTTATCCAAGGGAGCCCTCGGATTTTTCCGGTAACAAATGCATGGCAAAAAGATATTTCTTAGTATATTTGGCAAGGGAAAAACCAAAGAACAAAAAATATAATATGGATAGATGCAAAAGAAAGAGGATTTTTCCCTGTCTTTGTTGGCTGAAGGAATAGATAACATTAGAGAATTCACATATTCTATATATTTAAAGAAGATGAAATAAATGAGCAAATTAAGTTAATTTGGATATGCAGAAGATATTAAAAATAAATTTAAGAAACCGCAGAAACAGGGTGAAGGAAGTTTTGAAATGTCAAAATGATTGTAAAATTAGTGAAATGTATAAAATTAGTGAAATGTATAAACTTGAAAAGTATAAATAAATAAACAGGGAAAAAGAGACTGACCCTTGTTGTCTTTCCATCCACCCCATAAGCAACCTGATTGGAAAGAAATTGTGAACAAGAAGTTGAAGTTCCCGGAAGGCCTCCTCAATGCCATCCAAGACGGGCAGCTGATGAAGGTCCAGCAGCTGCTGCAGGTGAGCGACGGGATCCTGAGGCAGCTGGATGAGGCTGAGGACCGGGCGTGGCGAGAGGCTCTCAACCTGGCCATCCGCACGGGCGGCGAGGAGATCACCAAGACGCTGCTGCGCGTTGTCAAGTTTGACTTCCGCCAGATCCACGAGGCCTTGCTGGTTGCTGTGGATACCAACCAGCCCACCGTGGTCAAGCTGCTGCTGGACCGCCTGGACCAGGAGAAAGGCCGCAAGATGGACATCAAGTCCTTCTCCTCGGCCTTGTTTGACAACTCCATCGACAACTCCCGCTTCGCCCCGGGCGTGACGCCCCTCACCTTGGCTTGCGAGAAGGACCTCTACGAAATCGTGGACATGCTGATGAAGAAGGGCCACGCCATCCCAGGGCCGCACAAGGTCTCGTGCTCCTGCCTGGAGTGCTCCAACGGCCGCAAGTTTGACCTGCTCAAGTTCTCGCTTTCTCGCATCAACACTTACAAGGGCATCGCCAGCCGGGCGCACCTCTCCATCGCCAGCGAAGACGCCATGTTGACGGCCTTCAAGCTCAGCCGAGAGCTCAAGCGCCTCTCTAAGAAGGAGCCCGAATTCAAGGTCTGTCTCTGGCCGCACCCTCCGTGTAGGTGTCAGGGACTAGACTGAGGAGGAATGGTGGGAGGCCCCCACCAAACCTTCCCAAGGGCAGGAGGACAGTGTTGATTTAGAACAGTGGTTTGCAGAGGGGCATAGTACAGAGGGGAAAATCTGGGAAATACTGGGTGAGGAACAGCTAGAAAACACCAGGAGAGAGAGACAGCTGGCACATTCAGAGTCCTTGGATGGCATTCCTGACCCCCCTTCGCCCATGACTAGACGGGCTTTGAGAGTGATAGAACAGAGAGCCCAGTGGCAACAAGCTCAGATTACCCAATGTTGGAGTGATCTAGTTTAATGCGGACGGAGGGGGTAAACCTTTTACTGGGAGCCACGCCATTTCTAGAAAGATATGCCTTCCTTTGTCACTTGATGTGATTATTAAATACCATAGATTCCGGCGTATAAGACGACTTTTTTACCCTGGAAAATCCTCTAAAAAGTCGGGGGTCGTCTTATATGCCGGGTATGGGTTCGCTGGGTAGCGGCAGCGGGTGGCGGGCTCCGCCCTGGGAGGAAGCTGTCCAGCGAAGCTGGCTTAGCATCGCATAAGACTGGGTGTATAAGTCGACCCCCCCCCCAAATTGGCAGCTGCCAATCTGGGGGGGTCATTTTATACGCCAAGTTGCCTAATACTCCAGAATCAACGGTAAATTGGTAAGAATGATCTTTTCATTTGATCTGCTTATTTACTGCCACCGATGCAGGGATCTGATTCTCCAAAGCCTGACAGTAGGTCAAGGTGGGGAACATCTACGGCCCTCCAGGTACTGGTGGACCACAACTCCCATCATCCTTCCCTGACCCTGCCTTCTCCTTGTCCTCCCGTCCAGCCCGAGTACCTGGCCCTGGAGCAGCTGTGCCAGGAGTTTGCCTTTGAGCTGCTGGGAATGTGCCGCAACCAGAGTGAGGTGACGGCCGTCTTGAATGACGTGGCGGATTCCTCGAATGACGAGGAAGAGGAGGACCTCGATGACCAGGCCTTCGAGGAGGGCACCCCCAACTTGGCGAGGCTTCGCCTGGCTGTCAACTACAACCAGAAGCGGGTGAGCTTGTCAGAGGAACATGGTCTGGGGGTAGAAGGGAGCAGTGCCGGATTTAAGGCAGTGTGGGCCATTCTCCTGCACAGGGCGCCGAGCCAAGGGGGTACAAAGCTATGGCGTAGCACACTTGAGAGTATGCGCAGAATGGAGAGGGGGGAGGGTGCCGAATTTTGCCCTCAGGGCACCATATTACCAAAGCCTGCTGCTGGTGGAAGGAAGGTCTTGCGGTGGGCAGGGGGTCCCACAATGGCCAGCAGCATTTTCCGTTGTCAAAGATGTCGTGGCACTTGCGTTCTGGTTGTGGACTTCCCTTTGGGGGGCCCCTGGTTGGCCACTGAGAGAACAGAATGCTGGACTGGATGGGCCATCGACCTGATCCAGGAGAGGTTGCAGAAATGTGCGGAATCAGGTTTGAGAGAGCTGTTGCTTGTAAGCTCCTCGTGGTTTCCTAGCCTCATCTGGTTGGCCACAGTGGAGAAGTCTTCAGAAACCGCCCCAAGCACCTTTAAGACCCCTGTATATCTATCTTTCTTGCCTTTCATAAACCAACAACCTTATTCAAAAGTCCATCCTGCCTCTTGTGTTGGTGTCCATCTCACACTTATACTGGCCATATACAGTGGTACCTTGGTTCACAAACTTAATCCATTCCTTAAACCAAAATTGTTCTTAAACTGAGCTGCGCTTTCCCTAATGAGGCTTCCCACCGCCGGTGCCCTTCCACCGTTCGGATTCTATTCTTAGACCGAGGTAAAATTCGCAAACCGGGACACTACTTCCGGTTTTGCGGAGTTTGTAAACCGAATTGTTCGTAAACAGGGCTGTTCTTAAGCTGAGGTACCACTGTAAACCTTTAAGGGGTTTTCAGAGCCATTCTTAATGAGACCCTAAACAGCAATGGAAAAGCTGAGGAAGCGCAGATCCCTTTTTCAGCCGTGGGCCGGTCCACCGTCCCTCAGACCATGGGGGGGGGGGCTGGACTATATTTTTGGGGGAGGAAAATGAACGAATTCCTATGCCCCTCAAATAACCCAGAGATGCATTTTAAATAAAAGGACACATTCTACTCATGTAGAAACACGCTGATTCCCGGACCGTCCTCTGGCCGGATTGAGAAGGTGATTGGGCCAAATCTAGCCCCTGGGCCTTACTTTGCCTACCCATGGCTTTGAACCAGGAGAGACCTTTTCATCTTATTTCTGTCATGAATTCTACACAATATTGATCCAGAGCAGAACTCCAATGTATAGTTAGCAGAGTAAAAACTTTAACACGTTGCAGGATTACCAAAAAATAGACCAGAGGCAATTATATTTCATCCAGCAGAGCTTTACTGCTACTGAAGGCAGATGAGCATAATGGTCCCAAATTCAATACATTCAGGATTGGCAATGTCCATAAGAAATCCAGTTGCAGGAGACTTAACTTAAACTTACAATAACTTATAATAAGATACTAAAATTTAACACTAAGCATACTGTGTACAGAATAGCACGCCAGAAGGAAATGATATAGAAAGAGAAAGTGAAACCCAGGCTCCTTCTGACCTTACTTTTATAGTCAGCATCACCTTCACAGAATAGGTAAGAGAACCAGTTTAAGCCTGCTGTACTCACAGCTTCTCTGAAGGAATAACCCAAACACAATGAACCTTCTGCTTGTTTCTTTCACACAGAGAAGCTGCCAGAACCCTCTTGAATTAATTAGTATAGGCCAGTTCTACAGAACTGGGAAAAATGACAGACAGACTACGAGAAAAAGACAACAGTGACTTTGAAAAAGAATGGGAACCATTTATATTATATTTGCAGAAACAAAGAAAGTCTATAGACTTGATGAAACAAAAAAAAATTCCTTCCAGTAGCACCTTAAAGACCAACTTAGTTAGTTCTTGGTATGAGCTTTCGTGTGCATGCACACTTCTTCAGATACACGTGCATGCACACGAAAGCTCATACCTAGAACTAACTTAGTTGGTCTTTAAGGTGCTACTGGAAGGAATTTTGTTTTGTTTTGACTATGGCAGACCAACACGGCTACCTATCTGTAACTATAGACTTGATGGCAGGATTTAGATAAACATTCACATCATTAGTGTTAGAAAATGTGCAGAAGATAGAGAAATATTATGGTCACTTATTTTCATCTTTATGTTTTCAGGTTAGATGTTATTGTATAAATATGTTATTAGCATTATTTTCTTTTAGGAGGGAGCAAAGTGGATGAAACAAATCAGAAGCGGAAGTTGGGGGGAGCCTAGGAGGAGTGGGAGGGAGGAATGCATAGTAAATGTCATGGATATGAGATGTATGTAATGAATGAAAAAGGAAATTGAATAATAAAAAAAGAATTAATTAGAATAGGAAAGATCTCTGCACATCAGATCAATACTTTCTGCACTGAGAAATGCAAACTGCCAATTCCCCTCCCCGCAGTTTGTCGCCCACCCCATCTGCCAGCAAGTGCTGTCGTCCATCTGGTGCGGGAGCCTACAGAGCTGGAGGGGCAGCACCAATCTCTGGAAGGTCTTCGTCTCCTTCTCCATCTTCATGGGGATGCCGTTCCTGTGCCTTGTCTACTACGTGGCCCCCAAATCCAAGGTGCGGGGTTTGTGGCTGGGCTCCTTTCTCGGCCTCCACAACAGACAGATCAGCTTTATTATTTATACCCCGCCCATCTGGCTAGGTTTCCCCAGCCAATCTGGGCGGCTTCCAACAAAAGATTAAAATACATTAAAATTAAAAATGCATTAAAATTTAGACTACAATTCCCAAAACACCTAGGGGCATCAGCTTTTGGGGGGGCTGATGTACGACCGTGGTGTGTGTGCCCCCTCTTTAAAACACTCTGTGTAACTCACTGTGTGTGATCTCATTCCTCCTCAGTTTGGCAAAATGCTGAAGATCCCCGTGATCAAGTTCCTTCTGCATTCGGCCTCGTATGTCTGGTTCCTGGTCTTCCTGCTGGCAGAGTCCCTGGTGCTGGAGCACAACAGCAAGACCTTTTGGGGGCGGAACCAGGACATGTGGGAGACGTCGCTGCACATGATATGGGTGGCAGGTCTGTGGCCCAGGGCAAGGATGTGGGCAGGAGATAATTCTCCACTACCACCTTGAGGGCAACCCAGTGTTAGAATTCCTGCTCCATGATTGCAGTCATGGGATTGATGTCTATCACATCTCTGTACAGTGGTGCCTTGCAAGACGAAATTAATTCGTTCCGCAAGTCTCTTCATCTTGCGAGTTTTTCGTCTTGCGATGCACGGTTTCCCATAGGAATGCATTGAAAATCAATTAATGTGTTCCTAGGGAAACCGCCTTCAGACCAGGTCCGGGGACAGTCTGTCCCCCGACCTCTTCTGAAGGCTGGGGGGGGGGGACAAGGGCTTTTCTTCCCACCCCCAGCATTAAAAAAAACCCCGGGACAGTGGAGGACGTCTCCGCTGTCCGGGGCGATCTTAAAATGCTGGCGGGCGGCATTTTAAAATCACCCGGGACAGCGGAGGACTTCTCCGCTGTCCGGGGCGATTTAAAAGCCCCTGGGAAGAGGTCCAGGACAGGCTTCGCGGACCTCTCCGCAAGCAGCGGGAGCGCTCCCGCTGCTTGCGGAGAGTTCCCAGCATGCTGAAGCCTGCACGCGCTGAGATCAGCGTGCCCAGGCTTCGCGGCCCCGCCGCCCGGCTTCAGGGCATTGTTCCGATGCCGGGCGGCGGGGGGAGGCGTTCCCTCCCCGCCGCCCGGCTTCGGGGCATCGTTCTGATGCCGGGCGGCGGGGGGAGGCGTTCCCGCCCCGCCACCCGGCTTCAGGGCATCGTTCTGATGCCGGGCGGCGGGGGGGAGGTGTCCCCGCCCCACCGCCAGGCTTCGGAGGAGGTCCGAGGACAGCGGGGAAGACGCGCTGCGCTTCCCCGCTGTCCCGGAGATTTCCCTATGGGCTGTCGTCTTGCGAAGCAAGCCCATAGGGAAATTCGTTTTGCGAAGCGCCTCCAAAACGGAAAACCCTTTCGTCTAGCGGGTTTTCCGTCTTGCGAGGCGTTCGTCTTGCGAGGTACCACTGTATATGTTTTGACTCCACAGAGTGGCAAGTGATGGAGACAGGCTGTTTGTGTCACTGTGTTCCATCAGGTGGAACTATTGTCCTTTGTCTCTTTGCTGTCTGATGCTGGAGAGAGAGGGAGCCATGTTGCAGTGCTCCATGTGTGTTTATATGTAAATAAAGTAGATTAGCCAAAATGCTGAGTTGCTGAGCTCTGTGGATTCCTAAGTGTGACAATGTCTGTTGGCATTGGTCGCTGTGATGTTTGGGCTGAAGAAAGCTTATAAAGCTCCCGAACAATCAATCAGGAGGGAGGGGGCATGCCAGTTAGGCATGTGTCTCTGCCAGGGTCCTACTTGAGTGTAGGATGAGCTCCTGACACCCGGATCCCTCAGTCCCACACTCTGTGTGGGCTATTATGTGTTGTCCGGGTAAAGATCTCTGCTTAAAAGAGTGGTATAGTGGTTAAGAGCGGTAGACTCATAATCTGGGGAACCGGGTTCGCATCTCCGCTCCTCCACCTGCAGCTGCTGGGTGACCTTGGGCCAGTCACACTTCTCTGAAGTCTCTCAACCCCATTCATCTCACAGAGTGTTTCTTGTGGGGGAGGAAGGGAAAGGAGAATGTTAGCCGCTTTGAGACTCCTTTGGGTAGTGATAAAGTGGGATATCAAATCCAAACTCCTCCTCCTCCTCCCCCTCTTCTTCTTCTTCTTCTTGTAAAAGGAAAGAGTTCAGCAGGCACTGAAAAAAACAATAGAAATGGCATCTGCCTGATGTGTGTCGGGTTCAAGTTGCAGAGAATAGGTTACCACACTAAAGACCCAATTCCTGTATGCCAGGGATGTCCAACTCCCAAGAGACTGCAATTTACTCCCAGAATAAAAAACTTGTAGGGGGGCGCCAAGGTTATTTTGCTTTGGAGGGCGGGGGCTAGGCCATAAATTGCTCACAAAAAAATAAAGCACGCAGCGATAACTTTGTCTTCTGTTATTGCAATCGTGTGCGAATGAAGGACAGAGCGAGGGGGTAGGGCCGGATGTCCGCCTCGACCCCCCCCACGGAGGAAAATGACCCTGCGATCGACCACTATCACCCGGGGATCAACCTGTCGATTGCTTTTGACCGGTTGGACATCCCTTCTGTATGCCACACAGAACAGACCAGCTGATGAATATTATTTTAAAAGCCACAGATTAACAAGGCCAACAAAAAATAACTTCACATTGTGGTTTGCTGCCAGGAAACAAGTCATGGATTGGGCTGGGTTCCCACATTCAGGGCTGGGTATTCCCATTCAGACAAACCATCGTTAGTCTGAAGAAGCTGTGACCTTAGCCTTATGGGCAAACAGGGACAAAGAGGGTAAGCTTAAGTGGAGAAAAAAAGATTGAGAAGAGGCATCAGAGGTTGACAGATGTTCTGCTCCTGGCAGTAGTCCCAGCTGGTTGATGGAGTTCTAGCCAAGTCAGTTACACCAGCTCACATACCACTGGGACGACTTCCAGGTTCAAGAAACAAGAGTCAGGTCAGGTTCCAGCAGGGCAAAGTCAGACCAAGCAGAGTGTCATCCCAAATAAGCAATATCAGGCAAGGCAGAGGTCAAAACCAAAAAGGCAAAGAAGCAAGGTACGTTGCCCTCTGGATAGTTTTCAGGGGAGCCTAGGCTGGAAGTTGGACAAGGCAGGCTTGAATGTTGCTTCAGCAGCTGGACAACCCAGGTGGAGCCTCAAAGAGGACAGCAGCTTCCTCTGAGCAGCCATCCCTTATGGGCAAAGCCTCTGAAAAAGACACAGCCTGTTTTAGGAGCTCTTGAGGCTGGGTCTCCACTATGCTCTCCTCTTCAGGCCAGGGAGGGGCTGGCATCACAGACCACCTGATGCTGCAACTTCTGAGGAACCCGAGATGTCAAAAGACTAGCTCACAGGACACACACTCCTCCTTGCGGCCCGAGATGTCTCCTGAACCCATGGCCTCTTCCCCCAAGGATGGGGATCCAGAGCCCTGGGCCATGGCAAGGACCAGCCAAGTTTGCCCCTCCTCCAGCTGTGCCCAGTGCTGGGTTTTGATCCCCTGTGCTTTCCTCCTCCAGGTTTCTTCTGGTTTGAGTGCAAAGAGGTTTGGATCGAGGGCTTCCGCAGCTACCTCTTGGACTGGTGGAACTTCCTGGACATCGTCATGCTCAGCATGTACCTGGCCTCCTTTGTCCTCAGGCTCCTGATATTCTTCCAGGGCCGTGTTTTCTGCCTGGATAACAAGGAGTCTGCAGAATGCCGTTACTACACGAAAGCAGGTGAGCACCTCCCACAAGCTGGGATCTCGTTCCTTCTTCTGCGTTGGGCACTAACTCCATAGGTGCATCGGCTTGTGAGTTTGATAGAACATTAATTAATAAATAATACCTGGCTTTCTCTCTGACATGGTGCTGGAGGCAGGGAGGCGCTGAGTGCAAAAGCACCTCGCCTGTTGGTAACCCTCCAACGCTGCCAGCGGTTCTTCTGTTCATTAAGAATTTAATTAGGATTAATGTACAGACACCTGCTGGTAATGATGGGACAAGATCAAAAACCGCTGAATTGAAAAGCTACAAGGCTGTACAGATTTAAATCGGAAAGAAGACTTCATTTGATCTAAAGGATGGTATGTGTGTGTGTGTGTGTGTGTGTGTGGGAGCCAATGGCTTTATTAATGACTTGGCAACCCCCTGAGAATACTACTTTGTTGTTGTTGTTTAGTCGTTTAGTCGTGTCCGACCCTTGGTGACCCCATGGACCAGAGCACGCCAGGCCCTCCTGTCTTCCACTGCCTCCCGCAGTTTGGTCAAACTTATGCTGGTAGCTTCGAGAACACTGTCCCACCATCTCGCCCTCTGTCGTCCCCTTCTCCTTGTGCCCTCCATCTTTCCCAACATCAGGGTCATTTCTAAGGGATTTTATCAAGACTGGATTGTAATTGGACTGAGCAATAGTTTGGAAGCAGAATTAAAGGGAATTAGTGGACCTTGAAGCCCAGCGCACGAGGGGCCACGTAAAATTTATAATTGGCTATGTGGTTGATTTGTATTTGAATTGGCATTGTAATTTGGTTAATTGAAAATGAATAAAAATTATTTACTATAATAATGGACTGGGGCTGATGGGAGTTCAGAATGTCTGGAGGGTCCCAGCTTGCGGAAGACAGACTTTGGAGTGTAAAGGCTTCAGACATGGGTACAGGGAAGGGCTGTGGCCGACATAAACCTTGTCCCATGGAGACACTGACTTGCATAATGTGCGCCGCACACCCAGCACAGATGCCCCTTGCTTCTCTCTGATCCTTCCTCCCCTTTCTGACCCAGACCGTCAGGAGTGGCACACTGAAGACCCCCAGTTCATCGCTGAGGTGCTCTTTGCAGTGACCAGCATGCTGAGCTTCACCCGCCTGGCTTCCATCTTGCCCGCCCACGAAACCTTGGGGACCCTGCAGATCTCCATTGGCAAGATGATTGACGACATGATCAGGTTTTTTGGGGGGGTGGGGGAATCAGGCTCTTTCCCTGCCATGATCCTTGTTGGTTCTGCAGTGCACTGAGCCTTCTCTCCCTCTCAGTGAATCCCACGTCTCCCAAGTCTCTGGGGCATCACCCTGGCCCCTGAATGCAGTCCCAATATAGGACATGACTAGTTCTTGCCTTGAAGCGGAGACCTGTTTTGGCAAGGAGACCAGAGTAGCAAACTCAAGCCCAGCTGGCAGGAATGGGGCAGCAGCCTGTGTCTGTGTCATGAGATAGTTGTCCTGAATGACTCAGATGACCCCAAATATATGGAAGACCACCTCTTTCCCTACCATTAAGAAGGGCAGAGAGGCCACCCTTGGTAGTTCCACTGCCCTCAGAAGTTTGGCAGCCTGGGAGAGGGCTTTATCTGGGGCAGACTCTACCCCAGGGAATTCCTTCCCCCATGGAGGTGTGTCTAGTATCCTCATTGAATAGCTTCCATCATATGCTAAAGGCACACCTCTTCACCTGGGCCATGGACACCCAAGATACATATTTTAAACCCACTCCACAGTGGTGCCTCGCAAGACGAAAAGAATCCGTTTCGCGAGTCTCTTCGTCTTGCGGTTTTTTCGTCTTGCGAAGCAAGCCCATTAGCGGCTTAGCGGATTAGCGCTATTAGCGGCTTAGCGGGCTTAGCGGATCAGCTGATAAGCGGCTTAGCGGCTTAGCAGATCAGCTGATCAGCGGCTTAGCGGATCAGCTGCTAAGCGGCTTAGCGATCAGCTGTTTAGCGGCTTAGCGGCTTAGCGGATCAGCTGTTAAGCGGCTTAGCGGATCAGCTGATAAGCGGCTTAGCGGCTTGGGAAAAGGGGGGGGGGAGGAAAAAAACCTTGCAGGAACTCGCAAGACATTTTCGTCTTGCGAAGCCAGCCCATAGGAAATTCGTTTTGCGAAGCACCTCCAAAATGGAAAACCCTTTCGTCTAGCGGGTTTTCCGTCTTGCGAGGCATTCGTCTTGCGGGGCACCACTGTATCTTCTTGACTTTGTTTTAGATGGTGTTAGGTCTTTTTATTAGCTTTTTGGGTTCCTTGTGCTTCTTCCCCTCTCTAGGTTCATGTTCATCATGATGATCATCTTGACTGCTTTCTTGTGTGGGATGAACAACATCTACGTCCACTACCAAGGGACTGAAAAGCTGGGGAGGTAGGCCAATCTGCTTGTACTTTCTACAGAAAGCACAATCAGCTCACACGAAATCAATATACAGTCACACCTTGGAAGCCAAACAACTTAGTTCCCAGACGTTTTGGCTCCCGAACGCCGCAAACCTGGAAGTGACTGTTCCGGTTTGCAAACTATTTTTGGAAGCCGAACATTCCTGCAGCCAATCAGAAGCCACGGTTTGGTTTTCGAATGTTTTGGAAGTCAAATGGACTTCCGGAATGGGTTCTGTTTGATTTCCACGGTACGACTGTAGTACGGAAAACAAGGTTGGCTGCAGTCCTCCTTTTTTTGGTCTCAGGAGAAAATCCAGAATCAAATGTCAGTGCCACCACCATGTGCAAATCGCAAAACTTTGCCAGAGGCAACTGGTGAATCACCTGTGGGTGTCCCCCAGGCTATTAGCATTTTGCGAGAAGGATTCGAGCGTGCACTGGAACTTTAGGTTTGCAGAATTAAAAATGAATTCAGGAGCTCTGTTGTTCTAGCGCGACAAATTCACAGTCTGGAATGTGATAGCAGAATGCATTGAATCATGTGGGATGAATGAATGATTAACAGGAAGACATGTAAACACCCCACAAGCAAATTGAGATCCTCATTCTCCTATAAGCATACCATAATCAACAAATAAAAAGGAACGCTCAGTAAAGACTGGATATAATCAAACTTCCACATAAGCTTTGAGCAAGTAGATAAGGATGCACGTTGAATAAATATTGAATAAAGAGGTTTTCTGAATGTTATAAGAAAAAACCTGTTGCTTTTCCTTATGGGGTTCCTGAGAGCCCATATAGAGTCCTCTTGTAGGTTCTCTA
Source organism: Podarcis siculus (assembly GCA_034642415.1). Taxonomy (NCBI): domain Eukaryota; kingdom Metazoa; phylum Chordata; class Lepidosauria; order Squamata; family Lacertidae; genus Podarcis; species Podarcis siculus. The sequence goes on along the minus strand of JAXCMG010000092.1, from coordinate 51,992 downwards.
TTGGTAGGAGAAAATAACAGAGGCCAACCAGAGAATATTGAGAAGCAAAGCAGCTCGTAAGCCTGATCTTTATTGATCTGTTGCAACAGGGTGCTCCCCTTACACTCAGGAAAGGAGGAGGAACCCCGAACAAAGGTGTGCCTGCCCTTATACATTTTAAATTCCCTGCCCTGGAGTTCAAGACCACCCCTCCATACATCATACATACATCCCAGAAGGGGTGTAGCCCAAGACCACCCCCCAGATACATCATACCTACATCACAGAAAAGGTGGTCTACAACAGAAATTTGAGTGTTGTTTTTCCTGTCTGGCAGGTTTTCTGATAATGCCTTATCTGATTGCCTTTCCTGATAGTCTGTCACCCTTTGAAATGGTGATCACTCAATTCCTGAGACAATGGGAAGGCTCCCTGAGCCCCTCCCTCCTTGCAGAGAAAACATTTGGTCAGTTTGGGAGTCAAATTGGTTTCAGGTCGGTCTTCCTGAATGTGCTTGGTTGGTACATTTATGAACATTAATTATATATCTAAGACCTTAAAATTACTATCACAATATAAATGCAGTAAACAGGGGTCACCCTCCCCCTGCCCCAGCTGTTTCAGCTTGCTATCCCTTCTCCCGTGCAGATTCAACGAGACATTCCAGTTCCTCTTCTGGACCATGCTTGGGATGGAAGACCACGATGTGGTGGACATGCCCCAGTTCCTCATGGCTCAGCTGGTGGGGAGGGTGCTGTATGGGGTCTTCACCATCGTCATGGTGGTCGTCCTCCTCAACATGCTCGTTGCCATGATCACCAACTGCTTCCAGAAAATTGAGGTGAGTGCTGCTGCCAGGGGTGGGAGAGCGGATCGAGAGGTGGCCTTTAAGGTGCACTGGAACGGGACTGGGGTGTACAAAGGGACAGGCGGGTGCCCCACTCCATAGGGTACACACACCAGGGACTTGCCGCTAGGGATGTAAGGAGGCTGTGATTTCTCTCCTCTTCGGCATTTGTCAAAATCAGTTCTGTTCCGCTACAGTTCAGCTTCCACTAAACCCTGTGCTATTCATCCTGCTATCTGCTGTGGCTGAAACTTACATTCCTTCATTACAGATAGGTAGCCGTGTTGGTCTGCCATAGTCAAAACAAATGGGTCTTACATTCTTATCTCATTATACATGACAAAGCCATTTTTCACCTTCTCACCCCTTGCTTTTTCCTGTAAGACCTATTGCAGTCGTTAAGAGTCGTCAACAGGCTCATCACAGCTATCTGCCAATCACCCATTCCCACCACCCTTCTGAGTAATACCCCTCCCCACCTTCTCACTATATAGAAGAATCTGGCAACTTCTGTTTCAGTGTATCTGAAGAAGTGTGCATGCACACGAAAGCTCATACCAAGAACTAACTTAGTTGGTCTTTAAGGTGCTACTGGAAGGAATTTTTTTGTTTATTCCTTCATTATTTAATATATTTCAAAGGAAGTGTCAGTGCGGTAAATAATTACTTCTGTAACATTTTCAGGCTGCTGACAGGTATGCAAACGGCAGGGATTTCCATTTTTGATGGAATTCTCCAAACTTCTCTAATTGCATATCCACCACCAGTCTCCAAATGGATAATGCACAACGGCCCTTTCCTGCTATTGGTCAGACTTGGTATAAGTTAGGGTTGCCATATTTCAAAAAGTGAAAAATCTGGACACAAAAAAAAATCACACACACAAAAACTAATGAAGTTTTGAGTTATTTTTAAGGAAGTACGCCAAAATCTACACTTTCAGCATGGGTTGCCATATGTATGGATTTTCCCAGGCATTTCAGTGATTTCTGCCTGAATCCTGGCTATGTATGCCACCCCTAGTATATATCATCTTCAGCCATTCCTGGACTGTGCCAGCCTAACCACGGTGGTCCTTGCATTGGTGACCTGAAGACTTGGTTACTGAAACACACTTTCCATGGGGCTGCCCCTGTGTTGGGTCCAGAAGCTTACAGGAGCCGATCGCTGGCAACGTGCTACTCCACTGCTGAGAGAGCCAGGCCGATTGTCAATTTGCTACTGGGCCAGTTACAAAGTACTTGCGTTAGTTCACAAAGCCCTAAACAACTTGGGCCAAAAATGGCTTTAGACTGATTCAATATTCTCCACTGAGATCACTGCGATCCTCTGATGTGTTTGATGGTTCCTGTAACCCTCTGACATTTGGTTGGCCATCACTTTGGTGCCCTGTGGAACTCCCTGCCAGTAGAGGTTCACCAGAAACCATCCGTGCTATATTTCAGATGTTTTTGGTTTTTAGAAAACTATATACTTTAGGCAGGCCTTTGTAACAGGATTTGTGTGTGTGGAACCAACCAGCATTTATTGATATTGTTAGTGATATTTTTAGGGATACCCTAGCTTCTTCTATTCTCACATTCCTGAGGGCGAGCACTGTCTTGTTTCTTGATAGTTCTAGTGATCTTCTGTAAGGTCCTCTGGGGGACTTTTTGCGGGGCTGAAGAGCAGGGCAAAGATGCTCTAGATAAATAAAGAGCTCCCCTCGTATTAACCGGAGTCTTCCTTGCCGCCTCTTCTCTCCTGTGCTCTTCAGAACGATGCCGACGTGGAGTGGAAGTTTGCCCGCTCCAAGCTCTACTTGTCTTTCTTCAGAGAAGGCTTGACGCTGCCAGTACCCTTCAACATCATCCCGTCACCAAAGTCCATCTTCTACGCTGTCAGGTAATTTGTCCGGCTGCTGCTGAGACCCTTGAGGTGGGGAGACTCTGATAGTTCTGGGTTAAACTTAGCCCTCGGCAGCAGAGGACTGGCTTACTTTATGGACTGGCATGTTCTATACATGCCCCCTCTCTGCAGAATGGCTGCTTTTATAAGCACAATGCCCCATCGTCCAGCCTGGACACTGAGGTCCAGCGCCGAGGGCCTTCTGGCGGTTCCCTCGCTGCGAGATGCCAAGTTACAGGGAACCAGGCAGAGGGCCTTCTCGGTGGTGGCGCCAGCCCTGTGGAACGCCCTCCCAACAGATGTCAAAGAAATAAACAGCTACCAGACATCTGAAGGCAGCCCTGTTTAGGGAAGCTTTGAATGTTTAATAGACTATTGTATTTTAATATTCTGCTGAAAGCCGCCCAGAGTGGCTGGGGAAACCCAGCCAGGTGGGCAGGGTATAAATAATAAATGATGATGATTCTGCATTTGCCGGGACCCAGTCCTTGAATGTGACAGCCCATAATAGCAGGGCACCATCATTGCATTATTTTGGGAACCCACCCCAAACTTATTTTTCCCTAGGCAAGCCTATTCAGTCATCTTATTTTAAAATGAACTTTTATTATGTGTAATGCTTTCAAGATCCTATGCCCTTTTAAAAACGTGTTTTTTTGGGGGGGGGGCATATCGGGTTACTGTTTTTATTTTTATTAGGTATTTTGTGGTTTTGTATCTTGATTTTATTCTGTGAACCAACCTAAGACCCCCAGGTATAGGGAGGTATATAAATTCAATAAATCAATAAAATCAATAAAAAAGATTTCTGATTTTGTTTATATTTTGATGCTGAGTATGTTTTCAATCCTGGCTGCTATTGAAATATCTTGATGAATAGTTTCTCTTTTGCAAAACAGGATATATATTTTTCCAAATAAACAGTATGTAAATTTTGTTAATTTATTATTATTAATAATAATAAATATTACAGTCAGCCTTGTCCACGGGCCTCTCGGCTCACCTCTTTCTTTCCCCATCTTCTCCCAGGGGCCTCTTCCGCTTCCTGTGCTGTTACAAACCAAAGCGCCAGCAGAAATACCCCCCCATCTCAACCATTGTAAGTTCCCTTTGGGGCTGTTTCAAGGGGGTGTTCCTTGCACTGAGGACTCTGCTTCCAGTGGGCTGCTGTGCTCCCTTCCTCAACTTTTGGGGAGATTGGGGGAGACATGCAATCCTTCTGCTCACTCCCCGCCCCACAAGTCCCTCTTGGCAGTAGCAGTTGAGAGGGTGGGGTGGGGGTCCTGCATCCCTTATGGGGTATCCAAGAGCCCATATAGAGTCCTTACATAGGTTCCCTATTGGCAGGAGAAAATAACAGAGGCCAAGCAGAGAATATTGAGAAGCAAAGCAGCTAGTAAGCCTGATCTTTATTGATCTGTTGCAACAGGGTGCTCCCCTCACACACACAGGAGGGAGGAGGAACCCAGAACAATGGCGCCCAAGGCCTTATAAAGACTTTTGAAATTGCCACCCTGTAGATCAAGACCATCCCCAGGAACATCATACATACATCACAGAAGGGGTGTAACCCAAGACCACCCCCCACAAACGTCATACCTACATCACAGAAAAGGTGGTCTACAACAGAAATTTGAATGTTCTTGTTTTTCCTGCCTGCCAGGTTATCTGATAATGCCTTATCTGATTGCCTTTCCTGGTAGTCTGGCCATTCCTTTGAAATGGTGATTACCCAATTCCTGAGACAATGGGAAGGTTTTTTTCCACCTCCTCCCTCTTTGCAGAAAAACATTTGGTCAGCTTGGAAGTCAAAATGGTTTCAGGTCGGTCTTCCTGTGCTGATCTATGTACGTGCTTGGTTGGTACATTTATGAACATTTATTATATATATATAAAGGTAAAGGGACCCCTGACCATTAGGTCCAGTCGTGACCGACTCTGGGGTTGCGGCCCTCATCTCGCTTTATTGGCCAAGGGAGCCGGCGTACAGCTTCTGGGTCATATATATATATAAGACCTTAAATTTTATTATTACACTGATGACATCACAGGCCCTCTTTAACTGACAGCAATGGACCTTGGGTTAGGGTGGCTTACCTGACCTCCCAGCGGTGGACTCACCTCCCCACTGTGTGTGGGGGGGGGGGGAGGCTCCTGCTGGTGAGCTTGCACAGGAATGACCTCCCCATTGCCTTGCCCCTTCCACTCTCCCTCCAAGTATACAGCAGCAACTCTATTACCAGGAGGTCAGGTCCGTAACTCCCCCTGACTCCTCCACGCACTACCTTTTGGACCCCTTTTCCTCCATTCAGTGACATTTATAAAAGACTGTTGCATCAATTAAAAAGCAGTTAGGTCGAGTGCTTCTGTGCTGCAACAACAAGCCTGTGCACTCCTGGTGCCATAATTGTTGGGATGCGTCCAAGGAAACGGGGGCAATTGGCAGGCCCCCAGCTGGCTCCAGCCCACCAGCCAGTAGCTGGGCGATCTCCAGTCCTTGGATCACCGTGTAACTGATCCACAGCGTGTGTGAAGTGTATTTACAGGCATTTTATTCAGCATCAGGACAAAGTGAAAAACATGTCTTCTCCCCTTTGTGTCCAAGCAAGCAGCATAAGCAAAAGCTATGCACAAACAGAAGTTCCCAGCAAGCTGTGCTGGAATGTAAACAGACATGTGACATACAACAAGTCCACACATCTGATAAGGTGGAACGGAATAGCGTAACATCCTCCCCCTTTCCGTGTAACGTGTATCACCTGTGGTTCAACCCAATTGCAGCCGCTGTATATAAACCTCAAGTTGTTCTTCGTTAACAACCTTAGACAACAGATCTGCAGGAATTTCGTTTCCTGGCATGTAGGACACCTGAATGAGTCCTTTCTGAATACATTCTCTTGCACGATGTAACTTAATCTGCAAGTATTTGGTTATAATGTCCTGCCGTCTTCTGCTTTTCAAATAATTGCATCTGTTTGCTTTTCAACTAATTATTTCAGAGGCTATGCTTCTCTGGACCATGCCTCTCTGAAGCATGTGCAGAGTGCTTTGCAGCCACAACCGCCTGCCTCCTAGCCTCCAGATGCAGGCCTCCCCCCAGGGCCCTTCTGGAAGGTGTGACCCCTCCTGCTATGTCTCGTTTGGGAACTCTGTCACCCCCTGACTCTGCCCTTCTGCCCCCCAGTCTAACCCCTCCACGGATGAGGGCGGCCAGCGTATGGAGGGCCGCGCTGCCTACCGGCGCCAAGTGCTCAAGGCGCTGGTGCAGCGCTACATCGACACGGCCCGGCGGGAGTTTGAGGAGAGCCGCAGGAAAGGTAAGCAGTGTTGCCTCAGAAGGGGGATCCTGATGGGGTGACATGTCCAGAAGGGCTTGCCCACTACCCTCCCTGCCAGACTTCTGCAACCGGGTGTTGGGTTTCTGTTTGTGCCACTGTGCAGTGCTTTGGAGTCACAAGACTCTGTTTACATTCCAGAGATTCCAGGCTGTTGGAAGTCTCACGGGAGACGGATGTTGATATTACTGGTTTCCTGTTTCTTTGTACCAGTTGCCTCTCTGCTTTCACAGAGAGAGGATGTGTATTATTTTCTGTCGGCGTAGTTAGAAATAAAACTCTTAGCAATGTCGCTCATATTTCTCGTCTTTCTGCTGCTGCTTGGATACTCTGTGTAATGGGAACGTGCCTGGGGCCTCATCAAAGGCTCAGGTCGTTAATCACCGTCAGAGGACTCGACCAGAGGAGTGGCTCTGTCATGCGCAAGTCTGACACCGGGTGCCCTCAGCTGTCTCAGCCACAGCTCCATCAGCCCCAGCCAGCTCTGATGTAGGTTATGGGAGTCCAAACCAACTGGCGGTCATTCCCCGCTCCCTTTCTGCTTGGCTCCGGTATCTCTTTCTGTGAGGCCTCTGTCTCTTCCAGCCACCATTGCCCCTTATTCAAAGTCAATAAAAGAAGTGTACTCACATCAGTTCACAGATGGATTCCTAAAGGCAGACTTAGTTACAAATATGTACATGTGGATCTACACCATATGGGGGAATAATCCCAGTGCTTCTGCTAGCTGAGAGCTGGCAGAGCAGTCCTAGCTAGAAGCTGGTCGAGCGAAGAAGAAGTGAAAAAGAGGGAAGTGTGCTGCATGACTCGTCCTTTTGTTACCTGGACAGGCCCACCTTCTATCACATGCAAAAGGAAGCATGCTCCAGCCAGGAGGAACAGGAAGTTTCCACTGGCTGGACCAAATATTCTCTCGCATGTCTTCTCTAGGAATGTTGTACTTGACTGCTTCTCACGGATCACATCCCACACTTTTTGCCCGCAGATCTGGGGAACCGCCTGACAGAGCTGAACAAGTCCGTGCTGCGCCTCCTCTCCGACATGAAGCAGCTGCGCCACACAGTGGCCGACAACGGCACGGCGGACAACCCCTTGAACGGGACCAGCGTCCTCCACAAGTACATCATGAAGGTGCGCAGCAGCTTCCAGAGCTACGACAATGGAGCAGGCGGCTCTGAGCAGGCAGCCGCCACGGACGCCGCCTCGTCCCAGGATGAGGCCATTGCCGAAGAGGATGCAACGCCGTTGCCTCAGGAACCCTCTGAGGGACGACAGGCGGAAGCTGAGGAAGGGCCACCCCAGGTGGAAGCTGAGGAGAGACAGTCTGGGGTGGAGGCTGAGGAGAGGCCGCTGGAGGTGGAAGCTGAGGAGAGGCCACCCCAGGTGGAAGTAGAGGTGGCAATTGAAGAGAACCCTGTAGGAGAGCCAGAGACTTGATCTGCCTTCTCTCCAAAGACAAGGGATCTGTTTCATTCTCAGCTGGGATCCGCTATAGAGGGTGGCGTTTCCATAGCAGCCTAGGGGGGGAGTCATGCTTGTAGAGTCTGCCCCGTTTCTGACATGTCCAAGGGGCAACGCAGTGTCCTTTCTTAAGCCAACATCCTTTGCCAAGCGAGAGAATGTGTATTTCACTTATCTGGCGTGAGGGCTCTTTACTGAGCAGAACCATAGCTGTCAACCTTCCCCTTTTTTTGCGGGAAATTCCCTTATTCCAGCGCCGTTTCCCGCTGCTTCCTGCTGCTGTCCCGGATTGTTAGATATCCCGTAGACTGTCCCCGGGACAGGCGAGGCTGCTGCTCCCTTGTTTTCAAATCTAAAAGTTGACAGATCTGAGCAAAACGGGAAGACTGTAAGAGCTACAGTCGTACCTTAGGTTACCGGTACAGACGCTTCAGGTTACAGACTCCGCTAACCCAGAAGTAGTACCTCGGGTTAAGAACTTTGCTTCAGGATGAGAATAGAAATCGTGGTCCGGCGGCGCTGAAGCAGCAGGAGGCCCCATTAGCTAAAGTGGTGCTTCAGGTTAAGAACAGTTTCAGGTTAAGAACGGACCTCCGGAAAGAATTAAGTACTTAACCCGAAGTACCACTGTGCTTTATAAAGCCCCCCAAAAGCCGGACTCCTGCTATTGGCATTTTACCAAACCTTCAACCCACTTTGAATTCTATTCTGCTTAAGATTTGAGGTGGAGGTTAGTAAGATTCCACAAGGCCACAGTAATGGCTGCCCCCAGTATCTGGGGCCCTCCTGGCCTACGAGGTGCAAACATCTGGGTCAAGGTGGTGGTGAAATGGAGGAAGCCTACCCAGATGGGGTTAGAAGCAGCGCAGTGAAGACGGGAAGGGAGGTGGCAGTTGCAAAACACCAGTCCTACTCTGGCAGTCCCTGGCCGTCTTCCGCAAGTCAGCAACCGGAGAGTTGGAGAGATGCAGGGCTTTTCCCTCAGATTCCTTGACTGCCACAAAGTGCTTTTAGCCTCATTGGGGCCAGAATTCCCCCAAGCAGTCACTAAGAAGAGCGCCTCCCCCCCCCAAAAAATTGTACTACAATAACTGCATGTTTGTGCGCAGATTGTGCAGTGTGTGTGTGTGTATCCAGCATCTTTACATTAAATTTATTAATCAAGTAAATGGATGTTATTAACAAAACTTAATAAATATGCTATGGGTAATATGCACTCCTGTGGTCTGGTGTTTGTTTAGCTAATATCTTTTTTATTAATGTGAAATCAAAAGTACAGACAAACAAAAAAAAAAGGAAAACACGGGAGTTACAAAACAAGGAGCAAGTACAAAGACTGTATTTTCTAAATAGAGAGCATACAGTGTTGAAAAATAAAAGCAGCAACACATCATGAAAGTCAAGTTTTGCAATAAGATGAGGGAAGAAAAGTGAGGTTACAGGGGACCAGGCAGAGGGTCTTCTTGGTGGTGGCGCCCGCCCTGTGAAACTCCCTCCCAACAGATGTCAAGGAAATAGACAACTATTTGACTTTTACAAGACATCTGAAGGCAGCCCTGTTTAGGGAAGTTTTTTAATGGCTGAAGTTTTAATGTATTTTTAATCTCCTGTTGGAAGCTGCCCAGAGTGGGCCAGATGGGCAGGGTCTAAGTAAATAATAATAATAATAATAATAATAATAATAATAATAATAATAATAATATTGTGGGTTATTCTTTTCTGCAAAAGCCAGAGTCCACCTATTCGTGTACTACAACAAGAGGTTTAAGTCCTGTAGTGTCTTCTTATTTTGGTCCAGAGAATATCTCACTGCTTCCAGCATCCACATAAGAAGTCCCCTAAACTGGAAAATGGCTGTTTAATCTTCCCATGAGTTCAAAAAGGAATTCCCATCTCTTCCCAGATGGGCGCTGCCACTGCCATCCTAAGAGAATGAGGGAGGTGTTCGTGCTGAGTTCTGGCACCTCTTCTTCTAGAAAAGTAGCACTGTGCATGCTAAGGTATGGAAAGGAGATTCTACTCCCTCAAAACGAGATTGGCAAAATAAAATGTTAGAATATGAAGAACTAGCAAGATTAACATCAAGATTCTGAGACCATACAGACCAACTATTTAATAGAGAGTGGAATATTTGCAGAGAATATTTTAAAGAACATTGTAACAACATACCGTATTTTTTGCTCTATAAGACTCACTTTTCCCCTCCTAAAAAGTAAGAGGAAATGTTTGTGCGTCTTATGAAGCGAATGCAGGCTGCGCAGCTATCCCAGAAGCCAGAACAGCAAGAGGGATTGCTGCTTTCACTGCGCAGCGATCCCTCTGGCTGTTCTGGCTTCTGAGATTCAGAATTTTTTTTTTCTTGTTTTCCTCCTCCAAAAACTAGGCGCGTCTTGTGGTCTGGTGCGTCTTATAGAGCGAAAAATACGGTAAATTCTTTGGGGAGCCTGGATTGATTTCTGCATGAATTAACTATAGAATTAACATAACAGAATAATTTAGGAGAGATAAAGTTAAGTGTGCAGCTGTAAAATGAAATTTAGGAAGCACAATGGGGGGGATTGGAAGTCATGTTAGAATTAGGGACGGATGAACTCAAGCTTTTCTTTCTTGTGTATAAAAGGTAAAGGGACCCCTGTCCATTAGGTCCATTCGTGGATGACTTGCGGCGCTCATCTCGCTTTATTGGCCAAGGGAGCCGGCGTACAGCTTCCGGGTCATGTGGCCAGCAGGACTAAAGCTGCTTCTGGCGAACCAGAGCAGCGCACGGAAACGCCGTTTACCTTCCCGCCAGAGCGGTACCTATTTATCTACTTGCACTTTGACGTCCTTTCGAACTGCTAGGTGGGACAGAGCAGGGACCGAGCAACGGGAGCTCACTCTGTCACGGGGATTCGAACTGCCGACCTTCTGATCAGCAAGCCCTAGGCTCTGTGGTTTAACCACAGAGTGTCAATTTGTCGATTGTTGAATAGTGTCTTGTTTTGTATTTGTTTTGTTTTTAAAACTAATAAAGAATTAGAGAGAGAGAAAGAGAGGGAGAGAGAGAGAGGCAAGAGAAATGTGTCCTCGTTAATTCTCCTCGACCTCTCGATGGTGTTTCCTGCTTGGCAAGGGGCTGGACTCGATGGCCCTTGTGGTCTATTCCAACTCTATGATTCTATGATTCTCAGTGGCTTTTGATGCCAATGACCATGGCATCCGTCTGGAGCAGCTGTCTGAGCTAAGGGTGGGTGGCATCGCTTTGGGGTGCTTCTGGTCCTACTTGGATGGTCATTTCCAGAGGGTGACGCTTGGCCCCACGGAGCCTTCAGTGTGGGGTTCCTTAGGCTTCAATGTTATCCCCCATGAAACCCCTGAGTGGGGATTTTAGGAGTATGTTGCCAACAATGTGCTGTCTACTAGACCAGACCAACATTAAAAAGAGCTTTTAATTGATGTGGGCAGACCATTCCTCTGGAGATCCTCATAGTTCGAGCTACAGAGCTACAAAGTTTCTGACAGTGCAATACACCAAGTTCCAAAAGAGAACCCACCTGGTGAATTACCTGGAAAGGAAATCACGTAAGGAGAGAATTGTGCCATCGGTTCAATGCTCCATTCCCCAGCCGTCCCCCTTTCTGCCACCCCAGTTCCTTTCCATGTTGGCCTGTGAGAGAAAGAAGGAGCTGGGGGTAGCAGGGCAGATGTGCAAAGGGAGAGAGGCAGGCAGGGAGGAGGGAGCTGAGAGCAGGAACAGGCTGCGGTGACAAACAGCCCAGCCTCCTGGGGGAGCAGGGTGAGGCCTTGCTGGAGGCTGCCCATGGCGTTCATGTGGCAACCCAGCCCCCTGGGGGGTTGGCAGGTGGGCCCCGCTGCGCTCCTGCCTGCTCCTGCCCCTGCCAGGGAAAAACAAGAGATCTGCACAGGCAGAGGGCTGGAGAGGAAAGCCTGGAGGAGAAGCAGGGCACCTTTTTGGCCAGGCTTTCCCTGGTTTCGCTCTGCTGGAAGGAGAAGGACCTGGAGCATCCTTTGCCAGACACACCTGTAAGGAGCTGGCACGTCTGCCCTGGGCAAGATGGCACTGGAGTTCGATGGAATCACGGTGAGTACAGAGCGGGGACAGGGGGCTCCACGATGTGATAGACAGACAGACAGACAGACAAACAGACAGATAGATATGCCCTTTTGGTTTGGGTGACTTTCTCTACTGTCGGCTGCTTCTTCTCTGCTAGATTTTCTTTCCTACCTTTTTTTAAAAAAAATAATTTTCGTTAAGAATTTCAGCATAACAATTTATAGACATTTCATCCTCACCCCCCCTGTTTTTCCCTCCCCCCTCCCCAAGAAAAACCCACCCTCGCACCCCCGCCCAGACTTCCCTCAGCTCCTCTCTCTGGTTTTCAGGAACATGTTATTCTCTGCATATTATAACATTATAAAGATCTTTAAATTATCTGTCTATACGTTACCAATAATAAATTTGTGTTCGTTTATTCAAAACCTGCCAAGGAGCCCAGTTCATTTTGTTGTTTCTTTAAGTACTTTCTAAAAGGTTCCCATTCTTCTTTAAAGTCACAGTTGTCCTTATCACAGAGTTTGTGCGTCAATTTCGCCAGTTCCACATAGTCCATCAATTTCCCTTGCCACAGTTCTTTCGTCGGGATTTCTTCATTCTTCCATCCTTCTGCTATCAAGACTCTTGCTGCCGTTGTTGCATACATGAAAATGTCTTCAGTTTCCTTGGCAGGTCTTTTCCTACAATCCCTAACAAAAATGGGCTTTCTTTTACAAATGTTAATTGGAACATTTTCTTCAATTCATTGTATATCATTTCCCAGAATTTTTAAATTTCACTACACTCCCACCACATGTGATAAAAATAAATATCTGCTAGATTTTCTGAACTGCTCAGAGGCAAGCTTACATTTTGCCCCAGCAGGGAAAGGTCTCAGCCCTCTCCAGGGTGCAGGGTGGAAAAAGGTGGTACTTGGTGGTAATCCATGGAATTATTGATGAATTTATTTGCTCGAGACTTTCAATAAAAGAGGAGGCAGCTTCCTGCCCACCTCCTGCGTCAGCCAAAGGCTCCTTCTGTCTTTAGGTTCTGAGTGAGAGTCACGGGGTCCTGCAGCCTCACTTTTTTTAGCTACCATACCTGACAGCTTCCTGCTCCACCCCCCCTTTCATCTCTGCTCCTAGTCTCCACCACCACAGATGATCCCCCCCCCCTTTCAGGTGTCCCTTTTGCAGCCCATCAGTGATTCAATACTATTTTTTAAAAAAATAAAAAGTCAAAGCTGAAAGTGACCATTTGGTGGGGCTTGTGCACTTGTGATGCTCTGGCTATGTTCCTCCATGCACGTGTGCAATGTTGCTGCCCCAGAACATGAGTATTGACGCCTGAACGTAATACTTTAGAGGTTACTGACTATAACCACTTCCCAAAGTGCCTAGCACAGCTTCCCTGGTGGCAGGCGACAAGAACTGTAGTCACACTCGAATGCACTGTTAAGAAATTACATTATGCAAGCATTTGAGTATACAAGCATTTAAGCTACAGTCATACCTCGGGTTCCAGGTGCTTCAGCTTGCGTTTTTTCGGGTTACGGACCAGCCGAAACCCGAAAGTACTGGAACAGGTTACTTCTGGGTTTCAGGGGTCACACATGAACAGAAGCGCTAAATCGTGCTTTGTGCATGCGCAGAAACCCCAAATTACAACTTGTGCGTGCGCAGACGTGCTGCTGCGGGTTGCAAATGCTGCAGTTTGCAAACGTGCATCCCGCACGGATCACATTTGCAACCCGAGCGTCCACTGTACTAATATTTACAAGCTCTTTACAATGTGTGCTCTCCTCTTGCGCCCACAAAATTGCAAACTAATCTTCCTTCCTGACACCAATTAAGCCTGGAGTGCCACTCCCACACATTGCAGAAACTTCTGGAAGGCTTTTTTTAAAGCTTATCTGTTTCATGAATAATGTATTCCTAACGAAACAGGCCAGTGGTCGCTGCTGGATACTCTCTGGGTGTGAAGGGGCCTGAAGCAATGCAAACCCTGATATAGAGGCAGCTTTCTCCCTTGCTCTGCTCCACCCTCAGGCGCCCCTCAGGCCAAACTGCATAGGAACGGAGGTGCCACAGTCAATTCAGCTTTGCAGCTGGAGCTTTTCTGAGCGGCTGTTAGCAAGCACCCCACTCCCTTTGCCATCTCCCCTGGGGAACTTGTAGGTTGCATTCGAGGAAACTGCTGCAAACTGTTTTGAAACCAATAGATAGGAGGAGTGTGACGGGAATCTAACCAGTAAATAATAAGGAGTTGCTTTGCCCAGGGGGAATGTGAAGAGAACAGGGATGGCAATGGCTAAACAAGCAAAGCGCTTCTGAAGGCAGCCATTGGCGCTCCTGATAAGCAGAGCCACACAAGCAGCACAAATGGTGTAGAAACAGAATTCTGCTTAATTCATCTCTCAGCCCCTCTGCTTCCAGACCTGCTCCTTTCCAGTGGTACCCGGTGGAATCTTGCCTTGCCCTTCTGCATTCAGGGCAGCTCAGCCAATCCCTGCAAGAGGCGTCAATGTTCTTCATTGCTCTCAAAATCCTTTTACAGACTGCAATGCAGATCCTTCTGCCACCTTGCAAAGATTCCCCAAGGGCAGAAACATCTTGCATTTCTCAAGTCCGTTTTAGAAAACCCAAACTGTTATGTACTGAAGTTCTCATCCTGGGCCAGCAGGGAGATACTGTAGATAGTTCAGGTCCACATATGCAAATATGGGATCGAAAGTGACGTTCAGTGATTGGATAGTTACAGAAAATGGTTACTGTTGCGTTCTAGTGGAGCTCTATATAAGCAGGCTGGCTGAACCCTTCAGTTCAGATCTGTTCTGGCCTGTGAATAAACAAGAGCTGTTTGAAGAATTGCTATGTCAACTGATATCTTCACCCACAACTTAACACAAACAACAGCTCACAGCTTTGAGAATGACTCTTGTCTTTTAACCCCTTAGCAACCCGATTGGAAAGAAATCGTGAAACAGAAGTTGAAGTTCCCGGAAGGCCTCCTCAATGCCATCCAAGACGGGCAGCTGATGAAGGTCCAGCAGCTGCTGCAGGTGAGCGACGGGATCCTGAGGCAGCTGGATGAGGCTGAGGACCGGGCGTGGCGAGAGGCTCTCAACCTGGCCATCCGCACGGGCGGCGAGGAGATCACCAAGACGCTGCTGCGCGTTGTCAAGTTTGACTTCCGCCAGATCCACGAGGCCTTGCTGGTTGCTGTGGATACCAACCAGCCCACCGTGGTCAAGCTGCTGCTGGACCGCCTGGACCAGGAGAAAGGCCGCAAGATGGACATCAAGTCCTTCTCCTCGGCCTTGTTTGACAACTCCATCGACAACTCCCGCTTCGCCCCGGGCGTGACGCCCCTCACCTTGGCTTGCGAGAAGGACCGCTACGAGATCGTGGACATGCTGATGAAGAAGGGCCACGCCATCCCGGGGCCGCACAAGGTCTCGTGCTCCTGCCTGGAGTGCTCCAACGGCCGCAAGTTTGACCTGCTCAAGTTCTCGCTTTCTCGCATCAACACTTACAAGGGCATCGCTAGCCGGGCGCACCTCTCCATCGCCAGTGAAGACGCCATGTTGACGGCCTTCAAGCTCAGCCGAGAGCTCAAGCGCCTCTCCAAGAAGGAGCCCGAATTCAAGGTCTGTCTCTTGCCACACCAAGCATGTAGGTCAAGGTGGGGAACATCTACGGCCCTCCAGGTACTGGTGGACCACAACTCCCATCATCCCTGAACATTGGCCATGTGGGCTGGGAGTCCAACAACATCTGGAAGGCCACCAGTTGTTCCTCAGCCCTGACACTGACATTGCATTTTAATTCCACAATATTCACATCACAAGCCTAATTCTTTTAGAGGAAGGAGTTGGGGTTTGGGAGTCCATGTAGACCATGCTATGCATCCGGGCAATTCAGATTCTGCACACAGAAAAGCCGTTCTCTTCAGAATTGGGGTGGGCCCTTGTGCTGCCCTTCCGAGCCGGAGAAAGACCCTTCCTTCCCTGACCTTGCCTTGTCCTTGTCCTCCCGTCCAGCCCGAGTACCTGGCCCTGGAGCAGCTGTGCCAGGAGTTTGCCTTTGAGCTGCTGGGAATGTGCCGCAACCAGAGCGAGGTGACGGCCGTCTTGAATGACGTGGCGGATTCCTCGAATGACGAGGAAGAGGAGGACCTCGATGACCAGGCCTTCGAGGAGGGCATCCCCAACTTGGCGAGGCTTCGCCTGGCTGTCAACTACAACCAGAAGCAGGTGGGCTTTTTATTTATATCCCGCCCTTCCCCGTTCAGAAAACCAGGCTCAGGGCAGCTAACAACAGATTTAAAACACTTAATTGATGCAACAAAAGACCAGCATAAAATACAGTATAAAACGTGAATAACAATAAATTCAGAATTCAAAAATCAATTTAGGGGGGAAATCCATCCAATAAACATTAGATGATCACCAGGGCTAGCAGGCTAAATTAATCCTATTTGGGCCAGTGAGGACACCAGGGGAGAATTAGCTGTGGGATCCCAGAGCGGGGAATCTTCATAAAAAGGGGAGGGAGGGAAGGAAGGAAGGAAGGGGAATAAAAGATCAGGCTAAGTTCAAATTGAATGCCAGGCGGAATAGCTCTGTCTTACAGACCTTGCGGAAGGAGGTTAAATCCTGCAGGGCCCTAGTCTCATGGGACAGAGCATTCCACCAGGTCGGAGCCATCACTGAGAAGGTGCTGGCCCTGGCTGATGATCATCTGGCTTCCTTAGGGCCCTGGACCTCTAAACTATGATTGTTCATGGACCTTAAGGTCCTCTGCAGGGCAGACCAGGAGAGGCAGTCCCATAAATACGAGGGCCCTAAGCCACAAAGTGCCGGATTTAAGGCAGTGTGGGCCATTCTCCTGCACAGGGTGCCTAGCCTTTGCTTTGATCCAGTAGAGACCTTTCCACCTTATTTTCCCCCAGTTTGTCGCCCACCCCATCTGCCAGCAAGTGCTGTCGTCCATCTGGTGTGGGAGCCTGCAGAGCTGGAGGGGCAGCACCAATCTATGGAAGGTCTTCATCTCCAGCTCCATCTTCATGGGGATGCCTTTCCTGTGCCTCCTCTACTACGTGGCCCCCAGATCCAAGGTGGGTGGTTTGTGTCAGGCATAATGCACCGCCCTCTTCCCAGCCAACATGGTCTTAGCCTCTTGGTCGCACTGGTTGATGATCTCCGGCCAGCTAGGGACAAAGGTGAGAGCTGTTTCCTAGTTCTGCTGGATCTCTCAGCAGCATTTGATACCATCAACCATAACATCCTTCTGGACCGTCTTGAGGGGCTGGGAGCTGGGGGGCACTGTCATACAGTGGTTCTGCTCCTTCCTCCTGGGCCGTGTCCAGAAAGTGGTGGTGGGGGATGAATGTTCAGACCCCTGGGCTCTCACTTGTGGGGTGCCTCAGGGTTCTGTCCTCTCCCCCATGCTTTTCAACATCTACATGCAGCCACTGGGAGAGATCATCAGGAGGTTTGGGCTGGGTGTTCATTAGTATGCGGATGATACCCAGCTCTACCTCTCTTTTAAATCAGAACCAGTGAAGGGGGTGAAGGTCCTGTGTGAGTGTCTGGAGGCGGTTGGAGGATGGATGGCAACTAACAGATTGAGGTTGAATCCTGACAAGACAGAAGTACTGTTTTTGGGGGACAGGAGGCGAGCAGGTGTGGAGGATTCCCTGGTCCTGAATGGGGTAACTGTGCCCCTGAAGGACCAGGTGTGCAGCCTGGGAGTCATTTTGGACTCACAGCTGTCCATGGAGGCACAGGTCAAATTTGTATCCAGGGCAGCTGTTTACCAGCTCCATCTGGTATGTAGGCTGAGACCTTACCTGCCCACAGACTGTCTCTCCAGAGTGGTGCATGCTCTGGTTATCTCCCGCTTGGACAACTGCAATGCGCTCTACGTGGGGCTACCTTTGAAGGTGACCCGGAAACAACAACTAATCCAGAACACGGCAGCTAGACTGGTGACTGGGGGCGGCCGCCGAGACCACATAACACCGGTCTTGAAAGACCTACATTGGCTCCCAGTACGTTTCCGAGCACAATTCAAAGTGTTGGTGCTGACCTTTAAAGCCCTAAACGGCCTCGGTCCAGTATATCTGAAGGAGCGTCTCCTCCCCCATCGTTCTGCCCGGACACTGAGGTCCAGCTCCGAGGGCCTTCTGGCAGTTCCCTCACTGCGAGAGGCCAAGTTACAGGGAACCAGGCAGAGGGCCTTCTCGGTGGTGGCGCCCGCCCTGTGGAACGCCCTCCCACCAGATGTCAAAGCGATAAACATCTACCTGACATTCAGAAGACATCTGAAGGCAGCCCTGTTCAGGGAAGTTTTTAATATGTGACATTTTAGTGTATCTTTCATCTTTGTTGGAAGCCGCCCAGAGTGGCAGGGGAAACCCAGCCAGATAGGCGGGGTACAAATAATAAATTATTATTATTATTATTATTATTATTATTATTATTATTATTATATTACTTTAGCCCGTAGGCAGCTCGGGTATCCTCCTTGTTGATCTCCTGGTGCCTACTGAATATGTCTTCCAGCATCCTTTTTTTTGCAGTCTGTATTGTTTAACCCCTGAAAGACTACTGTAGTTAATTGCAATTTCTTTTTTAAAAAACATATATTTTTAATTAGTTTTTTAACATACCATTTTCAACAGTTATTAAACATACTTTTGTATCTTATCCAAGTTTTTTTTACTTCCATCGATCACATCTGAAAATTTTCCAATCTTATCTCTTAATATACACTTATTATTTTCACTATTACATTTAAATCTCATAACTAATGTCTCTCTTCTTTCTCTTCTTTGCAATATTTCATATATTTCTCCTTACAAAACTTCTTGTAGTCCTACTCGCATAATTTGTTGATCACAGTTGCTCTTCAAATAGTTCGTATATTTCTTCCAATCTTCTGTAAATCTCTGGTCTCACAGGTTTCGAATCCTTCCTGTCATTTTATGCAACTCTGCGTCGTCCATTAATTTCATCGATATTTCTTCTTGCTTCCATTTCTGGGCCAACAATACTCTTGCCGCTGTTGTTGCATATAAAAAGAATTTTACATCCTGTCTATTAATATCCTCACCTATAATGCCAAGTAAAAAATGCTTCTGGTTTTTCTAGAAATGCGGAATACTTAATACTTTTGATGGAACGGAAATGGCCTTTGTGACATTATCCATGCCAGACTTGCACATCACCATAGGTGGTTGGGGCTGATGGGTGTTATAGTCTGAAACACCTGGAGGGCAGCGGGTTAAGGCAGGCTGATGTGCATCAATGGGGCGCATGCCCTCTCCTAACATGCTGTGTGCCACTTCTCTCATCAGCCTGCCAAAATGCTGAAGATCCCAGTGATCAAGTTCCTTCTGCATTCGGCCTCGTATGTCTGGTTCCTGGTCTTCCTGCTGGCAGAGTCGCTGGTGCTGGAGTACAACAACGATACCTTTTCGGGGCGGAACCAGGACTTCTGGGAGACTTCGCTGCACATGATATGGGTGGCAGGTCTGTGTGGCCCAGGTCAGACTGGCAGTGGCGCTCCTCCTCGCGGCCCAAGATGTCCCCTGAACCCATGGCCTCTTCCCCCAAGGATGGGGATCCAGAGCCCTGGGCCATGGCAAGGACCAGCCAAGGTTGCCCCTCCTCCAGCTGTGCCCAGTGGTGGGTTTTGATCCCCTGTGCTTTCCTCCTCCAGGTTTCTTCTGGTTTGAGTGCAAAGAGGTTTGGATCGAGGGCTTCCGCAGCTACCTCTTGGACTGGTGGAACTTCCTGGACATCGTCATGCTCAGCATGTACCTGGCCTCCTTTGTCCTCAGGCTCCTGATATTCTTCCAGGGCCGTGTTTTCTGCCTGGATAACAAGGAGTCTGCAGAATGCCGTTACTACACGAAAGCGGGTGAGCACCTCCCACAAGCTGGGGTCTCGTTCCTTCTTCTGTGTTGCGATTCCGTGAGCTCTGGCTTCTGTCACGGGGTCCCATTGCATCAGAAGCGGTTTAGTCATCTTCTCTAATCTTCTCTACTCTAGAGAAGATTGGGAAACGTTTATTGAATATATGCAGCTGAAAACGCTGGAAGCATTAAGATAAATTCAGCAGCGTAACTCAGTTTTGATGGGTGCAATAATGGAATACTGAATGGTATAGTTTTTGTAAAATATGCAGGGATTTATGATATGTAAAATGAACCATGGAAAGAGAAGAAGTCACGTCACTGATATCTTAAGGATGTAAAAATAAGTTCTTTAAATTGTAAAGCAGAAAATTTAATAAAAATTATACATACAAAGAAGCAGCAGCAGCAGCAGCAGCTGTTTAGTCCTGCTAGCCACATGACCCGGAAAGCTGTGTGTGGACAAACGCCGGCTCCCTCGGCCTGAAAGCGAGATGAGCGCCAGAACCCCATAGTCGCCTTTGACTGGACTTAGCTGTCCAGGCGTCCTTTACCTTTTGACCTTTTACTGGCTCCATTGGTGCACCTGTTTGAAAGTTCAGCATAGAGGAAGTAAAATTCACATATCCCTTTGGCATTAGATTGCATGAGATCATGTGAGTTTCAATTAACCACAATGGCTATGTTTCACTTCCACTGTGTGAAGTCCCAGGGCTTGGAGACCCAGGGGGTTCCCTTTTTGGAATCTGATTGGCCCCTGTCAGAACAGGATGCTGGGCTAGATGGGACTTTGGCCTGATCCCACAGCCAGTTTCTTCTAAGATTCCTCAGATTCTTCATTCTCTTTGCATCTTAAATTCAGTTCTTGCTTATCACAAATGTCAGAGACGTGAAATTCCAGCCATTTAAAAAATTCTTCATTAATTTAGGGAAATCCTGGCTCCAAACCGAGCCCCTTGTAATATTTGCCTCCAAGACAGGTAAGCATATGCACACCTGCACATTGTTGAAATAATATTGCCGTTCAATAGGAGTATAGCATCTAGATCAAGGGAAGTAATAGTGCCACTGTATTCTGCTCTGGTCAGACCTCACCTGGAGTACTGTGTCCAGTTCTGGGCACCACAGTTCAAGAAGGACCCTGAGAAACTGGAACGTGTCCAGAGGAGGGCAACCAAAATGGTCAAAGGCCTGGAAACGATGCCTTATGAGGAACGGCTAAGGGAGCTGGGCATGTTTAGCCTGGAGAAGAGGAGGTTAAGGGGTGATATGATAGCCATGTTCAAATATATAAAAGGATGTCACATAGAGGAGGGAGAAAGGTTGTTTTCTGCTGCTCCAGAGAAGCGGACACGGAGCAATGGATCCAAACTACAAGAAAGAAGATTCCACCTAAACATTAGGAAGAACTTCCTGACAGTAAGAGCTGTTCGACAGTGGAATTTGCTGCCAAGGAGTGTGGTGGAGTCTCCGTCTTTGGAGGTCTTTAAGCAGAGGCTGGACAACCATATGTCAGGAGTGCTCTGATGGTGTTTCCTGCTATGATTCTATGATTCAACTGGGAAACATTTGTTTGTTTTTCCTTTGGGAGAGGGTGATACAAACTGGGATTTGCTGTCACATGATTAAACACAGTCCAGGTCCCCACTGCCTTCGCCCAGCCTTGCCCCCCCTGCTCCCTCCAGACATTTTGAACTGCATCTCCCATCAGCCCAGGAAAAATATGGCCACTCTGGCAGGGGCTGACGGGAGTCGGGGAAGGCAACCTTTAGAACAGGGGTCCCCAAACAAAGGTCCGTGGGCCGGATAAGGCCCGAGGGACTTCTTTATCTGGCCTGTGGTGACCCCTGCTACCTGCTGCCCACTCTTACCAGCTCTGCGCTGTGTGGCTGCCCACTTCCAGGTCGGAGGAGCACCGGAAATAGCTTGTGCGCATGTGCAAGTGTTCTTTGCGCATGCGCAAGTGTTATTTCTGGTGCACATCCGGGTCGGAGGAGGCCCATGCACATGCGCACAAGCTATTTCCGGTGCTCCTCCGACCCGGAAGTGCACCGGAAATAGTGTGTGTGCACGCATATAGGCACGCACTCCCCTGCCCTCTGGCCCGCCACGTGATTGGCGCTGAAGACACCAGCCTGAGGTGTGGTAAGTTTGCTGACCCCTGGTTTAGAAGGTAAAGGAAAAGGCTTCAGACACTGGTACAGGAACACACAAGGAAGGGCTGGGACCGACAGAAGATGACTTGCAAAAGGTGTGCGCCACCTGACACAGATGTCACCTGGCACTCATCCCCCCTCCCTTTTGTGACCCAGGCCGTCAGGAGTGGCACACCGAAGACCCCCAGTTCATGGCCGAGGTGCTGTTTGCCGTGACCAGCATGCTGAGCTTCACCCGTATGGCTTACATCTTGCCCGCCCACGAAACCTTGGGGACCCTGCAGATCTCCATTGGCAAGATGATTGACGACATGATCAGGTGTGTGTGTGGGGTGCTGCCCTAGCCTCTTGGCTTTGTTTTGCTGGTTTTAATGTTGTATTTGTAAAGAAATCTAATTGAGAACAATAATGGCTGTTATAGGAAAAACCCTGCTCCTTTTCCCTTATGGGGTATCCAAGAACCCATTGTTGTTGTTGTTTAGTCGTTTAGTCATGTCCGACTCTTCATGACCCCATGGACCAGAGCACGCCAGGCACTCCTGTCTTCCACTGCCTCCCTCAGTTTGGTCAAACTCATGCTGGAAGCTTTGAGAACACTGTCCCACCATCTCGTCCTCTGTCACCCCCTTCTCCTTGTGCCCTCCATCTTTCCCAACATCAGGGTCTTTTCCAGGGAGTCTTCTCTTCTCATGAGGTGGCCAAAGCCTTGGAGCCTCAGCTTCAGGATCTGTCCTTCCAGTGAGCACTCAGGGCTGATTTCCTTCAGAATGGATCGGTTTGATCTTCTTGCAGTCCATGGGACTCCCAAGAGTCTCCTCCAGAACCAGAATTCAAAAGCATCAATACTTCGGCGATCAGCCTTCTTTATGGTCCAGCTCTCACTTCCTTACATCACTACTGGGAAAACCAGAGCTTTAACTATACGGACCTTTGTTGGCAAGGTGATGTCTCTGCTTTTTAGGATGCTGTCTAGATTTGTCATTGCTTTTCTCCCAAGAAGCAGGTGTCTTTTAATTTTGTGACTGCTGTCACCATCTGCAGTGATCCCAAGAGCCTGTATAGAGTTCTTAAGTAGGTTCCCTGTCGTTAGGAGAAACTAACAGAGGCCAACCATAGTATATTGAGAAGCAAAGCAGCCAGTGAGCCTGATCTTTATTAACTGTTGCAACAGGGTCCCCACTCACCACACGCAGGAGGGAGGAGGAACCCAGAACAGTGGTGCGCAAGCCCTTATATAGACTTTTGAAACTGCCCACCCTGTTGCTCAAGACCACCCCCAAAAATATCATGCTTACATCACAGGAAGAGGAGGGTCTACAGCAGAAATACATCACAGAAGGAGGCGGTCTACAGCAGAAATCCTGTCTGCCAGGATACCTGATAAGGGTCACTGATTGCTTTACCTGGGCAGCCTGGCCATTCTTTTGTGATGGTAAATACTTCAGTTCCTGAGTCCCAGGTCATAGGCTCACTCTATTCATGCACAAATACACGGCCATAAGACAGGATTTGTAAGCAAAAAGACAAAGGGAAGGTTTTCCCCATTTCCTCCCTTCTTTGGGAGAGTCAAAATGGTTTCAGGATCGCTCTCTGCTACTATTTCAGACACATGGTTTATATACTTATGCGTGTGTTTGCCTTGTACATTTATGAACGTTTATTTTATATTTGGGACCTTCGAATTCTTATAACAACAGGTGACCTGCTTTTCTTCAGCTTTTTGGCTTCCTTGTGCTTCTCCTCCTCTCCAGGTTCATGTTTATCATGGTGATCATCTTGACCGCCTTCCTGTGTGGGATGAACAACGTCTACGTCCACTACCAAAACTCTGAGAAGCTGGGGAGGTACGGCAGCTGGCTTGGTGGCATCAAGGGTGGCTAAAAAGGATGAGATTGGACAGCTAGGAGATTGTCCAGGGTGCTGGACCAAACTCCAGTGTTTTGACCTCCTTGCCAAGCAGGTTCTGAACCTGGTCAGTACTCAAAAGGGGAGACCACCCAGGAACCCCATGTATGTATGGCCCCCACAAAGTTAGGAGCAAAACCCGTTGCTCCACCCACATTTGCCTCCATCTCTGCCCACCATGGGAATGCAGCCCCTGAGAAGGATCCCCGCGAGGGAAAGAAGCTCTGGAGCTGAAGATGGTTACCTAGACCTGAACTTGGCACTCAGATTCTTTGCGACTATAGCAGGAAGCAGTCGTCAGGTAGCAGCTCTTTGGCTGCCCCAGGAGGGGTCCAAGAATCCCATTTATTGTTATTTACATAATTTATAGTCCACAAAAGTACAGAAATCAGCTTACACAAAATCAGCATAGTACAAAAAATAAGGCTGAATGCAATCCAGCTGTTTTGGGTCTCAGGAGAAAACCCAAAATCCAGTGTCACCACCTGCTCAAATGGCAAAAGCGGTGAGTTGCCTGTGGGCGCCCCCAGACTGTCAGTATTTCACGAGAGGGGTTCAAACGTGTGCTGGAACTTCAGGTGCGCACAATTAGAACGAATTGAGGGGCTCTGCTGTCCACTTAAAAAAGAAAGAAAGTGGCTTTTTACAGATTGGAAAGTGGCAGGGAAATAATGGAATCATAGAATCTTAGAGCTGGAAGGGACCCAAGGGTCATCTAGTCCAACCCCTGCAGTTCAGGTGTCTCAGCGAAAGCAGCAGCTTTAAATGCAGTAGCAGGAAGACCAGGGCCGGATTTAGGTTTGATGAGGCCCTCAGCTCCTGAAGGGAATGGGGCCCTTTCTATGTCCAGCTGTCCTTTGTCAACAACAAATTGTTGCTGTTTTTTGTGTTGAATATATGCTAGATGGTAGTTTATGAACCCAGTAGGTATCTAAAGCCACTTGCACATAACAAAATATGTATTTTAGCAAAGTAATTGTTGAACTGAAAACCAATTAAGAAGTATATTAATAGTGAAATATAAATAAGAAGAAGTATAGTGAAATAATTATTAAGCTCTAACTTAAAATGATTTTTTTATTCATAATAAACTTAATAATGCAAACACGTTGGCATTTGGCAATAACAAAAGTTCCTTTAGAAACACAATTTACAGAGACTCATCATCCAGTCTCTAAAAACCAGTCTCTATGCAACCAGTCCATGCAGAATGTAGGCACCCTATATATAGAAAGGAACAAACCAGTGATATTTTAGGCTAGCAGGCAGGGCCCATGACTTGCATCACAAGAGCCTACACAACACAAAACACTGTTGCTGTATGTAGGTTTTATTCTATTTGGTTTTTTATCTTATATTTTGCAAATGTACATCCAGTTTTTTCCCCTTTAAATTTTTTTGGGCCCCCAAGAGAGTGGGGCCCTAAGCTAGAGCTTGTTTAGCTTATACGTAAATCCAGGCACTGAGGAAGATGGGTAAATACCCCACATGTATCAGGATGCTCTTTGTCCTATAACTGCCCCGCAAGCAAATCAAAATGAAAGGTCAATGAAGACTGGATATAGTAATCTAACCTCCGCATAAGCTTTGTGCAAGCAGATCAGGATGAATGTTGGAATAAACATTGAGCGAGAATGTCCCCTGGAGGAAGCCTGGTGGGAGAGGGTCTCCTGACCCGAAACCCCCAGCTGTTTCAGCTTGCTATCCCTTCTCCTGTGCAGATTCAACGAGACATTCCAGTTCCTCTTCTGGACCATGCTTGGGATGGAGAAGCACGATGTGGTGGACATGCCCAATTTCTTCGTAGCTCAGCTGGTGGGGAGGGTGCTGTATGGGGTCTTCACCATCGTCATGGTGGTCGTCCTCCTCAATATGCTTATTGCCATGATTACAAGGTCCTTCCAGAAAATTGAGGTGAGTGCTGAACCAGGAGGCGAGTAAGAGGGACCCGCCTTATCCTTTGCATAGCATCTTACGTCTACTGGAATTGGACCGGGGTTTGGGAAGTGTGGAACAGAGAGATGGATTTCCAGATCCAGATCCACACTCTACATCAGCGGTTCTCAACCTGTGGGTCCCCAGATGTTGTTGGACTACAACTCCCATCACCCCTAGCTAGCAAGGCCAGAGCTCAGGGATGATGGGAGTTGTAGTCCAACAACATCTGGGGACCCACAGGTTGAGAAAGGCTGCTCTACATTCTCCAGGGACTTGCAGCTAGAGATGGGAGGAGGCAGCAACTTCAGTCTTGTGCTGGGTTCATCACAACTCAGGGCTGTTTCCCTTCCACTACAAATCAGCTTCCTCTTGCTGTCTGTTGAGGCCTGTAATTAATTTCAGTGGAAAGGAAACATCAAAAACAATACAGTAGATCAGGCATAGGCAAACTCGGCCTTCCAGATGTTTTGGGACTACAACTCCTATCATCCCTGACCACTGGTCCTGTTTGCTTAGGGATGATAGGAGTTGTAGTCCCAAAACATCTGGAGGGCTGAGTTTGCCTATGCCAGCTGTAGATAGACTGGAAGAAGAAAAAGAGCATATGCCCACTTGTGTTTCCTTGGGTGGTTGTTTCCATTCCATTGTGTGGGGTTTCCACTCCCATTTGGATTTTCAACAGGCTCCTCTGACACATCCCTACTTGTAGCCAACAGAGGCACCTCAGTGCACCATATCCACCATATTTCTGAGTGGTGCACAATGGCTCTCTATTGCTATTCGGTCAGATTCCCCACGGCCTCCCCCTTGCACTGCTGATCTCCAGGCGATGCTGCTACTCCCGGGAGATGCAGCTGCTGTTGGTCTTTGCTTCTGGATTTCAAAGACCGTAGCTCAGTGGTAGAGCAATTGCTCTGCATGCAGAAAGTCACAGGCTCAATCTCCAACTAGGGCCAGGCAAGACACCCACCCACCCACCCACACACCCTGTCTGAAACTCTGGAGGGCTGTTGCCAGTCATTAAGCTAGCTCAGGGTTTCCCAAACTTGGTCTCCAGCTGTTTTTGGACTACTGTTCACATCTGGTCCCGCTAGCTAGGGATGATGAGAGTTGTAGTCCAAAAACAGCTGGAGACCCAAGTTTGGGAAGCCCTGAGTTGATGGACTCAAAGGACTGGCTCTGAATGAAGTAGCTCCTTGCGTTCCTGTGGCTTAAGGGAAGACCCACAGCTCAGAGGTAGCGCACCTGCTTGCGTGCAAAAGGCTCAGTCTCCAAGGGCAGCTCCAGGCAGGGCTAGTAATGCCCCCCCCATCTGGAACCCCGGAGAGCCATTGCCTGGCATTGTTAAGAATCCTGAGACAGATGGACCAATTGTCTGACAACTTGCCTGTGTTCCTATGTAAACCTGAAGGCAAACTGGGGGTTTGTTTTCTTTTATTAATGATCTTTTTGGACCGAAGAGCAGGGCAAAGATGCTCTAGATAGATAGAGATAGATAGATAGATAGATAATAATAATAAATTTTATTTATACCCCGCCCTCCCCAGCCAAGACCAGGCCCAGGGCGGCTAACACCAGGTATAAAAACAATTGACTAAAATACAACTTAAAAACAAAATTAAGTACAACATTAAAATGCAGCCTCATTTCAATGGAAACTCAAATCAAAAACTTTTTGGGGATGAAAATGTCAAATTTTCACCAAGGCCAGCTATCCAGACTGGTCCTACGTGGGCCAGAAAAAAGCCAGGCAAGTCCCCAAATAGGAGTTCCATCACAGAAGGAGAAAGGAAAAAGGAAAGAGGGGAAGGGGATCAAGTTGATTCCAAG
The DNA here is from genome assembly GCA_034642415.1 of Podarcis siculus. Lineage (NCBI taxonomy): Eukaryota > Metazoa > Chordata > Lepidosauria > Squamata > Lacertidae > Podarcis > Podarcis siculus. Next base: position 24,698 of record JAXCMG010000092.1, on the reverse strand, counting down.
CCAAAGGCCAGGCGGAACAACTCTGTCTTACAGGCCCTGCGGAAAGAAATCAGATCCTGCAGGGCCCAGGTCTCATGAGGCAGAGCGTTCCACCAGGCCGGGGCCAGTGTTGAAAAGGCCCTGGCTCTGGTTGAGGCTAATCTAACTTCCTTAGGGCCCGGGACCACTAGGGTGTTGCTATTTATGGACCTTAAGGTCCTCCGTGGGGGCATACCACCCCTCGTATTTACCGGAGTCTTCCTTGCCGCCTTTTCTCTCCTGTGCTCTTCAGAACGATGCCGACGTGGAGTGGAAGTTTGCCCGCTCCAAGCTCTACTTGTCTTTCTTCAGAGAAGGCTTGACGCTGCCCGTGCCCTTCAACATCATCCCGTCACCAAAGTCCATCTTCTACGCCGTCAGGTAATTTGTCCGGCTGCTGCTGAGACCCTTGAGGTGGGGAGACTCTGATAGTTCTGGGTTAAACTTAGCCCTCGGCAGCAGAAGACTGGCTTACTTTATGGACTGGCATGCTCCATACAGTCCCCCTCTCTGCAGAACTGTTGCTTCTACAAGCACAATGCTCCTTCTGCATTTGCCAGGAACCACTCCTTGAATTTGACAGCCCATAATAGCAGGGCACCATCATTGTATTATTTTTGGAACCCACCCAAACTTTTTTATTATTAAAAAAGTTAAAGGGACCCCTGACAGTTAAATCCAGTCGCGAACGACTCTGGGGTTGTGGTGCTCATCTCGCTTTACTGGCCGAGGGAGCCGACGTTTGTCCGCAGACATTTTTTCCGGGTCATGAGGCCAGCATGACTAAGCCGTTTCTGGCGAACCAGAGCAGCGCACGGAAACGCCGTTTACCTTCCCACTGGAGCGGTACCTATTTATCTACTTGCACTTTGACGTGCTTTCAAACTGCTAGGTTGGCAGGACTGAGCAACGGGAGCTCACCCCGTCATGGGGATTCGAACCGCCGACCTTCCGATCGGCAAACCCAAGAGGCTCAGTGGTTTAGTTGTGTTATTTTAAAATGAACTTTTATTGTGTGTAATTGTTTTAAGATTGCTGACTTTATTTCTGTTTACATGTTAAATTTGTTTCTAATCCATGCTTCGAAATATTATTAAGCAATACTTGAGGGCTTATCCACACTTCCTCTTGTTCGCGCTACTTTCCCCTGGGGGGGGGGGGAAACACTGTTTAGTGCTCAATCAGAGCAAGTGGCAATTTAGGTCTTCCCCAGATTGCCATTGGCTCCAATCGATCGCTAAGCATGTGCATGTTTTCCCTTGAAAGGAGAGGAGCAAAGGGGAAAGTGCTCAGACCAGAAGGTGTGGATGAAGTAGAAAACCACTCAGACTTGCATATCCCCCCAACATTTCTCCAGTGAAAATATGGACATCCTATTTAACAACAACAACAACATTTATACCTTGCCCATCTGACTGGGTTGCCCCAGCTGCTCTGTGGGGCTTCCAACTTATATAAGAACATCATTAAACATTAAACATAAAAAAAACTTCCCTCTACAGGGCTGCCTTTAGGTGTCTTCTAAAGGTTGCATAGTTACTGATCTCCTTGGCTCAGGGTGGTCACATGACTCCATACACTCCAACATTTCTCCAATGACAGTCGGGACGTCCTAAGGAAAAGTGGGACATTCCAAAATCAGGTCAGAAACCAGGACCGCTTCTGTAAATCCGGGACTGTCCCTAGAAAATAGGAACACTTGCTTTCTAGGCAAGACAGAAGCAAACGTTTGTCCTTTGCGAAACACTGAAGAGGTTTTTTGGTCAAGTAATCAGCATGTAAATTTTGTTAATTTATTGTTATTAATAATAATAAATATTACAGTCAGCCTTGTCCACGGGCCTCTCGGCTCACCTCTTTCTTTCCCCATCTTCTCCCAGGGGCCTCTTCCGCTTCCTGTGCTGTTACAAACCAAAGCGCCAGCAGAAATACCCCCCCATCTCAACCATTGTAAGTTCCCTTTGGGGCTGTTTCAAGGGGGTGTTCCTTGCACCCACGCCTCTGCTTGCAGTGGGCTACCGCGCTCCCTTCCACAACCTTTGGATTTGTGCTGGGAGGGGGGAGGGTGAAGACCACCTAGCTAGCACATCAGATGTGCATTTGGCAGGGCAGCCGCTGCTGCCTGGGAGGAGGGACAGAGGGAGGGCGAGACAGTGGGGAGGCTGGTGCTGGGAACCTGCCACTTCAGTTTCAGTGCCCCTTGTGCTCCATTCGGTGACATTTATGAAAGACAGTTGCATCAATTAAAAAATAGTTTATAGGCCAAGTTGCTTCCGTGCTGTACAAAAAAACCTGTGCGCTCCTAGTGCCACAATGTCCTGTTGTCTTCTGCTTTTCAAATAATCGCACAAAACCAATGAAATACCGTGAGAATCCCTGAAACGAGAAGTAGTCAACTAGAAATATTATCTTATGGAAATAAACTAAATAGTAAAAATCAAAAAGTTTAAGGAAACAATTAGAAAAACCTAAAATTGAACAAAGCCTTAACGGGATGCCGGCTACAAACCTCGTTTCACTGAACTATTCAGTTTCCTCAGAAGGAAATAGAAAAATCATAAATGTTAAAGGACCAAATTTCAAAAAAAGAGGGTAGAACTCCCAAAAATTCTGAAGTATTATAATCCTAGCTCGACCTAGGTGAAGCAAAGCCCAGTAATAAAGGATCTGTTTGCATCTGTTTGATTTTCAACTACAGTGGTGCCTCGCAAGACGAAAATAATCCGTTCCGCGATTCTCTTCGTCTAGCGGTTTTTTCGTCTTGCGAAGCAACCCTATTAGCGGCTAAGCGGATTAGTGCTATTAGCGGCTTAGCGGCTTAGAAAAAGGGGGGGGGAGCGAAAAAAATTTCGCAAGACTAGCAAGACATTTCGTCTTGCGAAGCAAGCCCATAGGGAAAATTGTCTTGCGAAGCAACTCAGAAACGGAAAACCCTTTCGTCTAGCGGGTTTTCCGTCTTGCGAGGCATTCGTCTTGCGGGGCACCACTGTAATTATTTTGGAGGCATGCCTCTTTTGGCACGCTAAGCATGTGCAGAGTGCTTTGCAGCCACAACCGCCTGCCTCCTAGCCTCCAGATGCAGGCCTCCCCCCAGGGCCCTTCTGGAAGGTGTGACCCCTCCTGCTATGTCTCGTTTGGGAACCCTGCCACTGCCTGACTCTGCCCTTCTGCCCTCCCCCAGTCTAACCCCTCCACGGATGAGGGCGGCCAGCGTACGGAGGGCCGCGCTGCCTACCGCCACCAAGTGCTCAAGGCGCTGGTGCAGCGCTACATCGACACGGCCCGGCGGGAGTTTGAGGAGAGCCGCAGGAAAGGTAAGCAGTGTTGCCTCGGAAGGGGGATCCTGATGGGGTGACATGTCCAGAAGGGCTTGCCCACCACCCTCCCTGCCAGACTTCTGCAACCGGGTGTTGGGTTTCTGTTTTGCCACTGTGCGGTGCTTTGGAGTCACAAGACTCTGTTTACATTCCAGAGATTCCAGGCTGTTGGAAGTCTCACAGGAGATGGATGTTGATATTACTGGTTTCCTCTTTCTTTGTTCCAGTTGCCTCTCTGCTTTCACAGAGAGAGGATGTATATTCTTTTCTGTCGGCGTAGTTAGAAATAAAACTCTTAGCAATGTCGCTCATATCTCTCGTCTTTCTGCTGCTGCTTGGACACTCTGCGTAATGGGAACGTGCCTGGGGCCTCATCAAAGGCTCAGGTCGTTAATCACCGTCGGAGGACTCGACCAGAGGAGTGGCTCGGTTGTGCACAAGTCTGACACTGGTGCCCTCAGCTGTCTCAACCACAGCTCCATCAGCCCCAGCCAGCTCTGATGTAGGTTATGGGAGGCCAAACCAACTGGCATTCCTCACTCCCTTTCTGCTTGGCTCCCGTATCTCTTTCTGTGCGATCTCTGTATCTCTGTCTCCATATCTTCCTCCTCTGGCCTCCAGCTTCTCTCAGCTTGCCCCTCATGGCTCATTCTCTCTCTCTCTCTTTGGGTGGGACTCAATCAGAAACCATGAAATTCAGGTTGTGCATTTAGAGCTGATTGGTCGGTCTTCAGCCTGGCCTTCAATTTGAGTTAGACTGATACTCTATTCCCTTTCCCCTTTCCTCTTCTATGAAGAAACCCTTTCTGGGACCCCACATTTAAAGTCTTCCCTGGTCTCCTTGCTGGCCCTAGCAGGACCAACTTGGCCAGTTAGCCCTGGTGATCATTTGATGTCCACTGACTGGGGTCCCCCCCAAATAAAATTTTTGAATTTTATTGATATTGATGCTGCATTTTATATTGTATTTTATGCAGTTTTGTGCTGTTTTTAAGTCACATTTTAATCAATGTTTTATATTTGCTGTTAGCCGCCCTGAGCCTGGTTTTTAAACCAGGAAAGGCGGGGTATAAATAAAAAAATATTTATTTATTATTATTGTGGGGACGCGGGTGGCGCTGTGGGTAAAAGCCTCAGCGCCTAGGGCTTGCCGATCGAAAGGTCGGCGGTTCGAATCCCCGCGGCGGGGTGCGCTCCCGCTGCTCGGTCCCAGCGCCTGCCAACCTAGCAGTTCGAAAGCACCCCCGGGTGCAAGTAGATAAATAGGGACCGCTTTCTTGCGGGAAGGTAAAACCGGCGTTTCTGTGTGCGGCTCTGGCTTGCCAGAGCAGCAATGTCACGCTGGCCATGTGACCCGGAAGTGTCTCCGGACAGCGCTGGCCCCCGGCCTCTTAAGTGAGATGGGCGCACAACCCCAGAGTCTGGCAAGACTGGCCCGTACGGGCAGGGGTACCTTTACCTTTACCTTTTATTGTGTAACAAACATGCCTCCCTAAATGTTCAGTCTTTTTGCCATAATGAGTGCAATGGGACAATGCACTGGAAAGTGTGGGATGACGCTTGCTTTGCCACAGCATCATCTAATCTTCCTGCAAGCAAATCGTAATGAAGGCTTAGTAAAGAACTCACATTATCTAACATCCCTGGAGAAAAATCACAAGTACAGTGGTACCTCGGGTTAAGTACTTAATTCGTTCCGGAGGTCCGTTCTTAACCTGAAACTGTTCTTAACCTGAAGCACCACTTTAGCTAATGGGGCCTCCTGCTACCGCCGCGCCACCACTGCACGATTTCTGTTCTCATCCTGAAGCAAAGTTCTTAACCTGAAGCACTATTTCTGGGTTAGTGGAGTCTGTAATCTGAAGCATATGTAACCTGAAACGTATGTAACCCGAGGTACCACTGTAATGCTAAAAAACAGGTCATCTGGAAGCTCTTTCTATCCCTTGCCAACATAGACTTCCTTCCTTCCTTCCTTCCTTCCTTCCTTCCTTCCTTCCTTCCTTCCTTCCTTCCTTCCTTCCTTCCTTCCTTTCCTGTTGTTATGTATTAAGTTTAAGTTGCAGTTCTCACTCGGGGCCACCAGTATGTAAATGAAGGGTTGAAAAGTGTTGCTCCTGATTGGTTAGCCAGTTGTGAGTTGTTACTGTTTCAAGTTACTTAGTATTGTATAAAGCAGCCAGCTAGGCTGCAGTCAGTCTGACTCCAGGAGCAGTTCTAACTGCTGCAGTAAAGAGCTGTGAATCCGACAGAGCTGTGTCCTTTCTCCATCTTTCCCACTATTCAACACCTGTCTTCCTGCAGAAGCTGCATTCTTGGGCAGTGGCGTAGCGTGGGGGGTGCAGGGGGGCCCGGCCGCACCGGGCGCAACACCTGGGGTTAGGGCAAATCCACGGGTTAGGGGGCGCAAATTACTTGCCTTGCCCCGGGTGCTGACAACCCACGCTACGCCGCTGTTCTTGGGCAACAGTTTCTCATGCATTCATCCTGAGAAAGCTGAATGTTTATGATTCTTCCCTCGGACCTTGTGGGGGGCCGGACTATATTTTGAAAATATATATATAAATGAATCCCTATGCCCCACAAATAACACAGAGATGAATTTTAAATAAAAGGACACATTCTACTCATGTAAAAACACACTGATTTCTGGACCGTTCGTGGGCTGAATTGAGAAGGCGATTGGGCTGGATCCAGCCCCTGGGCCTTAGTTTGCCTACCCATGCTTTACAGTGTTTCTGTAGATACAGCCTAAACGGTTCCCAGTCTTTAAAAAAATTCTCTCTATTGTCAATGTCCGCAGATCTGGGGAACCGCTTGACGGAGCTGAACAAGTCCGTGGTGCGCCTCCACTCGGAGATGAAACATCTGCGCCACACCGTGGCCACCAACGGCACAGCGGCCAACCCCTTGGACGGGGCCAGCGTCCTCCACAAATACATCATGAAAGTGCGCAGTAGCTTCCAGGGCTACGACAACGATACAGGCAGCTCTGGGCAGGGGTCCCCTGTGGAAGCTGTTGTGCACCAGGATGGGGCCGTTGCCGAAGAGGACGCAACGCCGTTGCCTCAGGAAGCCTCTGAGGGAGAAAAGGCAGAAGCTGAGGAAGGGCCGCCCCAGGTGGAAGCTGAGGAGAGACAGCCTGGGGTGGAAGCTGAGGAGAGGCTGCTGGAGGTGGAAGCTGAGGAGAGGTCACCCCAGGTGGAGCTGAGGGTGCCAGAGGTGGTGATAGATCTGGCACCAGAAGAGAACCCTGTAGGAGAGCCAGAGACCTGAGCCTCCTTTCCTCCAAAGAGGAGCGATCTGTTTCATTCTCAGCCGGGATCCGCTGTAGAGTTCAGGGTGGCATTTCCTTAGCAGCCTAGAGGGAAGTCATGCTTGTAGAATCTGCCCCGTTATCTGAGATGTACAAGGTGCACACACAGGACAACACAGTGTCCTTTCTTAAGCCAACATCCTTTGGCAAGGAGAGATAATGTGTAATTCATCCAGCTGGCGCAAGGGCTTTTTACTGAGAGGAATGGGAAGGCAGCGAAAAGTTACTTAATACAGGCAAATGATTCTTAGAGCTGGGCTCCTGCTATTGGCAGTTGACCAAGCCTTCAACCCATGTTGATTTCTGTTGTGCTTTGGGGGTGGAGCTTGGGTGGCAGAGCAGGTGGCACAGCAAGAAACAGTCTGATTTTGCCACGCCACAAGCCAGCAGCCGGAGAATCACTGGGGCCAGAAGTTCCCCAAACAGTCACCATTTCTTTTGGGGGGGGGAGAGCAGCCACCCCCCAAACTTGCTCTACAATAGCTTCAACTTTGTGCACAGATTATGCAGTGTGTGTGTGTGCCTCCATCTTTCTTACATTAAATTTGTTAATCAAGTAAATGGATGTTATTAACTTAACTTAATAAATATGCTATGGATAATACGCACTCCTGTGGTCCAGTGATTCTTAGCCAATATGCTGGGGAAGTTGGGCCATGCTACAGGGCACAGATGTTTTTATAGGACTGGGTCAAAATGGGGGGCTCCGCTTCCTGAATGCTGATCCCACCCCTCCAGCAAGATTTCCCGGGTCACATAAACATGGGCAGGATCACCGTTCCTTTAGAGGAGAGACAAATGCATTTCCTGATTAATCACCAGGCAGATGTAGCAAAAGCAATAATAAAACAAGCCCCACAAGAGGGATAATAACTTTGGACCCATCCCCTGTTATGTACTGAGCTTGGATCCTAGGAAAATAGGCAGGTAGGATCCCAGAATGCAACAACTTGATTGGCGTGCAGGAGCAGCCCAATCAGGCTCCAGGAGGGAAGCAGAGCTAGCCAATCACATGAGACCCATTGCGTAAATAATGTATATAAAGCCAGAGGTTTGGGGGGGGGGGGAATTCATTCACTGTTTACAAGCTGCAGCAAAGAGCATGAAATCACTACACGACTCGGGAGTATATTTCATCCCCACTTTCTCTTTGGTTTGATCCTGTCGTGTCTCAGTTGATTTCCCAGGCTCTGAGAGCTTTTCTCCTTGCCTTGTGAATATTCGAGTAATAGTGCTACTGTATTCTGCTCTGGTCAGACCTCACCTGGAGTACTGTGTCCAGTTCTGGGCACCACAGTTCAAGAAGGACACTGACAAACTGGAACGTGTCCAGAGGAGGGCAACCAAAATGGTCAAAGGCCTGGAAACGATGCCTTATGAGGAACGGCTAAGGGAGCTGGGCCTGTTTAGCCTGGAGAAGAGGAGGTTAAGGGGTGATATGATAGCCATGTTCAAATATATAAAAGGATGTCACATAGAGGAGGGAGAAAGGTTGTTTTCTGCTGCTCCAGAGAAGCGGACACGGAGCAATGGATCCAAACTACAAGAAAGAAGATTCCACCTAAACATTAGGAAGAACTTCCTGACAGTAAGAGCTGTTTGACAGTGGAATTTGCTGCCAAGGAGTGTGGTGGAGTCTCCTTCTTTGGAGGTCTTTAAGCAGAGGCTTGACAACCATATGTCAGGAGTGCTCTGATGGTGTTTCCTGCTTGGCAGGGGGTTGGACTCGATGGCCCTTGTGGTCTCTTCCAACTCTATGATTCTATGACCTTGCCTGCTGATTCGGATCTTATCAGATGCACAAAAGATGCAAAGAGAGATTTTGCTTAACTGAGCTTCAGTTCAGTGGGTAAGATCAGATTTTCGCAAGGCAACAGCAATAAAAGCCTTTGGACCTGGGGGAATTAATTGGGGAGCAAGGCCATTAAAATAGGGGTGAAGAGAAAGTGTGGGCGAGCCCTTTGGGTGGCGAGCCAACCGTTCCCAGGATTTGTTGACACCAAGTTCCAGCGTGTCAAATTCCAGCCCAGTGGCTTCGCACTGGAGTCTCCCTTCAAAATTCTTCCTGGGTCAGGGCAGCTTCATTGTCCTGGGACAGCCTCCCTCAAGCTGGTGCCAAGCTGGCTGGGGCTGGTGGAAGTCGTAGTCCTAAATATCTGGAGGGTGCCGGCTTGGCCAAGGTTGTGTGTTATGGGGTACAAGATCCCCCCAGGAGGTGGTTCTTCGTTAAAACAATTTTTGTTAAAGATTTTCTTGGTTTACAAAAATACGTCCATTGTCTCTTTTCTTCAGGCTGTGTTTTCTACAGATCAGCTGCATTTGTTGTGGGACATTAGCGTTAAGTCTGGGGAAGAAAAGAAGGGGTGGCAACAGGGGGGTGTCGTCGTGGTGAAACCTATATTCTTTTAGCTGGTGTATGTGTGGGGTTTTGTGTCAGCATCACTTCCCAGGAGATTCTGAGGCTTACCTGGTGCCTTCTGTCTTGTGACAGTTCATCACATCACCTGCTTTTTATTTATTTATCTGAAAATTTGCAATCCGCTCTTTCATTTTTTAAAAAAGAGGTGGCTAAGCAGACAAAATACAACAAAACCAGATTTGGTTGAAGCAGTGCTTCTGAACACCAGTTGCCGGAAACCACTGGAGCTTGCATTCTGTTTGCTGGTGTCCTATAGGCTGTGAGGAGGAGAAGAGGAGGAGGAGGAGGAGTTTGGATTTGATATCCCGCCTTTCACTCCCCTTCAGGAGTCTCCAAGCGGCTCACAATCTCCTTTCCCTTCCTCCCCCACAACAAACACTCTGTGAGGTGAGTGGGGCTGAGAGACTTCAGAGAAGTGTGACTGGCCCAAGGTCACCCAGCAGCTGCAGGTGGAGGAATTGAACCCGGTTCACCTTCTCTTATAAAAGAGAACTGGACTAGGCGGGTCATTGGCCTGATCCAGCAACAGGCTTCTCCTATGTTCTTACAAAACGTAATTTAAAACATCAGTAAATTCTGATTGGTTTAAAGAAAAATTCATGCGGCGAAGGCCTGTACAGTTTTCAGAAGGCACCTGAAGAAAGACAAGAATGTTTCCTGCTGAAGGTCTATTGGCAGGGAGTTCCACAGGACACAGCCTGCCATGTTAAAGGTTTGGTCCCTAGTGGAGGCCAAGAGAACCTCACGGGCTGCATGGGGAACCATCAGAGGATCTCAGTGATCAAGGATCTGCTGAGCTCTCTAGTTTGCCTGTCAGCCTCTAGCTCTTGTGTAATTAGGGGGTTGGCAGCCCAGGACCTCCAGACACACTGCCCAGGTTTGTGCCCCAGAGGGGTCATTTGGGTGCTGTTAATGCAGCAAAAATGAGTTATAAGCTCAACCTCATTGGCCTCCAGTGTGAGTGCTGCGGGTTGCCTTCATTGGTGGGAGAGATCATCCTGTCTCACTGGTCAGTTACCCTTTTTTTTTTAATAAGATATTTATTGGCATTTTCACAAATTTATATAACATAAAAATCACAAAAAACAAAAATACATACAAGAAACAAAAAACCACATGTATAACTTCATTCCCTTATGTTCATGAAACTTACTTTCCCGACCTCCTCATACCTCCCCTTACTGCATCCCAATCTCTAATTAATTCTCTTCAACAAATCCTTCCCCTAATTTCTATTAAAATTTTGACCTTTCTTTTCATATTCACTTAATAATTACAGCTAACAACCACTTAATTTCAGAATCAACATCGTCTTAACATTCAGCAATTTTACAACTGGTCAGTTACCCTTAAGTCAGGCAGCTCCCGGTCAACCCACAGCAGTGACTGGAGGAGGAATGACTTCTGGGGGGAGTGCAGAGAGGAGAAACCCCCTGCCACATCTGCTGCAGCACAACCGGACGCCTTCCTCTGCCCCGGCTGCAACAAATAATCTCTCTCCCCTATCGGTCTCTACAGCCACAGCAGGTGCTGCAGCTGTCCAGCAGTTTGCCTTCACCCCCAAAGGAGCACTTCTCCCTTGTCTCCCGAGACAGACGGATGCCAACCAGCTGGTTGATCCAGGACTTTCTCTCAACATGTTGACCCAGAAGGAGCCCCTGCCCTGTAGCAGAAGTGGGTGGCGCTGTGGTCTAAACCACTGAGCCTCTTGAGTTTGCTGATCAGAAGGTTGGTGGTTCGAATCCCCGTTGCTCTGTCCCAGCTCCTGCGAACCTAGCAGTTTGAAAGCACATCAAAGTGCAAGTAGATAAATAGGTACCACTCCAGCGGGAAATGGTGTTTCCGTGCGCTCTGGCTTCTGCCACAGTGTCCTGTTGCACCAGAAGCGGTTTAGTCCTGCTGGCCACATGACCCGGAAAGCTGTCTGTGGACAAATGCCGGCTCCCTCGGCCTGAAAGTGAGATGAGCGCCGCAACCCCATAGTCACCTTTCACTGGACTTAACCATCCAGCGGTCCTTTATCTTTACCTTTTACCCTGCCCTGTATTCGAGAGGGATGCGTGACTATATTATTTACCCTTGGTATTCAGCTCTGTTTTACTCAGGGTAGACCCCAAAAAATTAATGAAGTTCAGGTCCATTCATTTGCTCTGAGTAAAACGCTGTTGATTCTGCCAGGGATCCTTGAGCTGAGATTCCTGCATCGCCAGGGGCTGGACTAGATGACCCTCAGTATCCCCCTGCCCATGCCACAGTTCTATGAATACCACCAAATGCATTCAACGCGAGCAAAATTGTTGGAGGGCTCTTGAATATTAATAGCTCAAGGGTGAGCAGCGCTGGCGGGGATTTCCAGTGGGTTCTATAAAAAGCCCCTTTGCCACCTGTCACGTCCAGAGAACGGCGTCCCACAGCTGAGAGGAGCCACCCGGGCGCGAGAAGCGGCTGCAGATAAGTCTGACCATTTTATTTTCTGATGGTGAGAGAGAGAGAAGTCAAGGGATTGCTGCTTCTTTGAACCCAGTGTAAGAACATTTTCTTGCTCTTTGAAGCTGAGCTTCCGGCCTTGCAGCGGGTTGGGCTGGATGCCCTTGGGGTTCCTTCCAACTCTACAATTCTATCTTTCATCCCTGCCCTGAACTCCGTAAAACTGGGTGGATGACGCTGCAGGTTATTTCAGATGAGCTGTTTACTGAGCCTTCATCCTGATACGTCTGCCCAATGCTCACATGGAAGTCAGATTATATCCAGATTTATTGATTTCTTACAGAGCATTTGTTCTGATTTCTTGGCAAGGCAGTTATAACGACCATGAGCATTCGCTCTGCATTCATCTTGGGTTGCTTGCAGAATGTCTACCTGCCTTCCGGCGTGCCATTTGTTCATCTCAGTATATTTCCCCCATTGCTTTCCAAATTGTGAAAATGAAGAAGTGGGTTTGTTGTTTTTCTGGTACGCATTTGAATCCCTCCTGCAGAATACTGAGCCCTGAGGCACCTCTGTCAGGAGCTGCAATTCTCTGCTTCTGAATTGTTTCCCTTCACACTTCTATTTGCATATGCTGTGGGTTAAACCACAGAGCCTAGGGCTTGCCGATCTGAAGGTCAGCGGTTCGAATCCCTGCGATGGGGTGAGCTCCCGTTGCTCGGTCCCTGCTCCTCCTAGCAGTTTGAAAGCACATCAAAGTGCAAGTAGATAAATAGGTACCGCTCCAGTGGGAAGGTAAACACCGTTTCCGTGCGCTGCTCTGGTTCATCAGAAGCGGCTTAGTCCTGCTGGCCACATGACCCGGAAGCTGTACGCTGGCTCCCTCGGCCACTAAAGCGAGATGAGTAGCGCAACCCCAGAGTCGGTCACAACTGGACCTAATGGTCAGGGGTCCCTTTACCTTTATTACAGAATAGAAATTCTAACCAATGACCCTGCTCTTTGGGGGCAAAATCTCTGAAGCCTTTCCTACCTAACTGCTTATACTGGGAGCAGATTGAGCAGCCTAGAATCACAGAGTTGCAGAGTTGGAAGGGATATCAAGGGTCATCTAGTCCAGCCCCCTGCAAGGCAGGAATCGCAGCTCACGGATCCCTGACAGGTGGCAATCCTTTAAAAAACACCTTTTTGGAGTCTGCTCTGAATATGAACATCACCTGGGATTCAACCATACTTCTGTACTTTCTTAGGAACGGATCTGAGAGGTTTCATTTTTGATCTGCCACTTTCCCTGGGAAAATCTGCTGTTTACCATGGAATCGGAACAAATGTCAAACTGCAGAAAACCCAGCTGACCTTTGTTATGATTCAGAAGGAAACAGTAGGTTTTCCTGGGGAAAGCAGCAAGGCAAAGGGAGAACCTCTCAGACCCAGGCCTAGGAAGTATGCTTTGAGCAGAAATGTGGATGAGATCTCAGAAAGTTATTCCTAATAATAATAATAATAATAATAATAATAATTTATTATTTATACCCCGCCCATCTGGCTGGGCTTCCCCAGCCACTCTGGGTGGCTTCCAAAAGAATATTAAAATACTATAATACATCAAACATTAAAAGCTTCCCGAAACAGAGCTGCCTTCAGATGTCTTCTAAAATCCTGGTAGTTGTTGTTCTCTTTGACATCTGGTGGGAGGGTGTTCCACAGGGAAGGCACCACTACTGAGAAGGCCCTCTGCCTGGTTCCCTGTAACTTGGCTTCTCGCAGTGAGGGAACCGCCAGAAGGCCCTCAGCACTGGACCTCAGTGTCTGGGCAGAACAATGGGGGTGGAGACACTCCTTCAGGTATATTGGGCTGAGGCCATTAGGGCTTTAAAGGTCAATACCAACGCTTTGAATTGTGCTTGGAAACGTACTGGGAGCCAGTGTAGGTCTTTCAGGACCGGTGTTATATGGTCTCTGCGGCCACTCCCAGTCACCAGCCTAGCTGGCGCGTTCTGGATTAGTTGTAGTTTCCGGGTCACCTTCAAAGGTAGCCCCACGTAGAGCACATTGCAGTAGTCCAAGCGAGAGATAACCAGAGCATGCACCACTCTGGCAGTGTGGTCTGCGGGCAGGGAGGGTCTCATCCTGTGTACCAGATGGAGCTGGTAGACAGCTGCCCTAGACACAGAATTGACCTGCGCCTCCATGGACAGCTGTGAGTCCAGAATGACTCCCAGGCTGCACACCTGGTCCTTCAGGGGCACAGTTACCCCATTCAGGACCAGGGAGTCCTCCAAACCTGCCTGCCTACTGTCCCCCCAAAACAGTACTTCTGTCTTGTCAGGATTCAACCTCAATCTGTTAGCCGCCATCCAACCTCCAACCGCCTCCAGGCACTCACACTAGTGCTCAGTCGGAATCTCCTTTCTTTGCCATTTGAATCCAGTAGCTCAGCTCCTACCCTCTGGAGCAACCAAGTTTGCTCCACGAAACAATCTGCCTGTTGCTTTTCCTCTCCTCCCTTGGCAATTGTGCTATATAAAGGACTGAAAATATTGGCTGCAATACCTCGACAGCCAAAGTTAACGAAACATACTTTTAGGCTTGTAATTTGGGGTGTCCCCCCCGACTTTGTGGTTTGGGAGGAAGACAAAGTTTGTTTTTGTTTTGATGCAAATCAAAAGCTTGAACCTTACCTTGAATTCACCAGATCTGTGAACCCTCAAGTGTCAAGACACGGCTGTGAGATATCCAGGCTGGAGAGAAAAACTTGCTTATTTTGTTTTGTTTTCAAAGGAGAGGGCGGTGAAGATGGCCCCTTTCTCTGTGATCCTGCTGCTTCACCTGGTGGGAATATTCCCAGGAGACCTTCAGGTATGAAGAGGGTGCAAGCAGTGGGAATTAAACATCAAGATACACACACACTTCCACCCATCAGCCTCCTCAAGCCATCTCCTCGTGTATTCCTTACTGTGGTTATAAGTATTGCACCTATGGAAGCAATAGAATGAATAAAAACCGACTCTTCTTGGAAATAAAATATGACCCAGACCAAAAATATGGCTTCAAAGCTTTACTCACAGAACTTTCTTCAAAGCAGACTTAAAACAATAGTGATACATCCAAATAGTTGCCTAAAATCATGTGCTTTTCAAGCCCGGGTTCAGCTCCTTAGAAATGTAAAATTACTCCAAACAGAACTGGAATCAAAACTCTTTCACGCCACACAGACTTCATTCCAGCCTGAGGCTGTCCCCTCCTAGAAAGAATCATCACTAGTACACCCTTTTGTTTTGGTGGTTTGAGAACAAAGACCACTCCCTCAAAATGGAGATTTGCAACTGAATATCTTACTCGTGTGGTCTAAAGTTAAACATCACGTGAGAGAGTAGCAGGGAGACATTCTCAGCTGATTATCAACCTGTTAGGTACCAGAGATATCTTACTTAGCTTCAATGGAATTTTCCATGTTCCCTTTAGCAATACACATAAGAGCTACTTTCCATTTTGATGTACAATTAAACAATTAACGTTCCTTTCTGCTCCAGGTCCTCTGTTTCCCCATCCAAAGGAGAGACCTCTTCCCCATCAAAGTGTCCCCACTCGACATGGCCTTGACCTCTTTCGATGACCAGTACAAGGGATGTGCGGAGCAGATGGAGGCTGAGCTGGCTGAGCTGAACCGCACGGAGTTCGCCCAAAACAGAGTCTATGCCGAGGCCTGGGAAGAGGCCTCCTCCCAGTGGGAGGGGAGGAAAACCCCTTTGCCCGCAGGGCTCAAGCCCGAGTATGTCATCGCCATCATGGCTTACACCATCCAAGGGCGCCTCCACAGGGATTTCAACGCAGCCGTGAGGGAAGCCGGGCGCACGAGAGACTCTTACCTCAACAACTTCAACTTCAAGACCCTTCACTTCCTCCTGACCAGGGCCCTCCATGCCTTGGGGACCACCTCTCACCCCAGGTGCCAAAAGGTGTACCGCGGGGTGCGAAACGTCCGCTTCATCTCCGAGCGCCTCAAGGCAGTCCGCTTTGGTCACTTCACGTCCTCGTCGCTGAAGAACGAGAGTGCCCTGCAGTTCGGCACGGACACCTTCTTCACCATCGAGACCTGCTATGGGGTCAACATCAAGAACTTCTCCTTCTTCCCCGGTGAGGAAGAGGTCCTCATCCCCCCCTTTGAGAAGTTCAAGGTGGCCAACTTCACCAAAGCCAAGGAGACGACTTACATCCAGCTCCTCTCCCTCGAAGACTCCAGCGTCCACAACTGTGTCTTTGTGAAAGGTAACAGTCCTGTTGCTGGGGAGCAACGGAGTTAAAAAAATAATAACCCCCTATATAGCACCCATAGATGTGCAAGGTCGCCACATTCTCCTTTCTATGTAATCCAAACAGCGCAGCCAGCCAAGCTGCATCTGGAACAAAAGAAAAAAGGAAATTTCCAGGTCATTCAGCAAACCAATCAAAAGGGAGTGGGGATTTTGGATAGCAAATATCACAACCCTTGAGTGCCTGGATGTGTATAAACCTATTCAGATGATCCAGTCAAAATTTGGGGGAAGACCACAGCGGAACTCTACAATATGCCAACCCTGATGAAATCGCAGGGGGAGCATTTTGTCCTTAGCCAGCCAATGCCTTGGTAACCCCTCCCTTAAAGGTAAAGGGTAAAGGGACCCCTGACCATTAGGTCCAGTCATGACCGACTCTGGGGTTGCGGCGCTCATCTCGCTTTACTGGCCGAGGGAGCCGGCGTACAGCTTCCAGGTCATGTGGCCAGCAGGACTAAGCCGCTTCTGGCGAACCAGAGCAGCGCACGGAAACGCTGTTTACCTTCCCGCTGGAGTGGTACCTATTTATGTACTTGCACTTTGACGTGCTTTTGAACTGCTAGGTTGGCAGGAGCTGGGACCGAGCAACAGGAGCTCACCCCGTCACGGGGATTCGAACTGCCGACCTCCTGATCGACAAGTCGTAGGCTCTGTGGTTTAACCCACAGCGCCACCCGCGTCCCTCCCTTAGAGAGGCACTAAACATGTTATTATCTGCAATGTAGAGATTCCTCTGGCTCTGCGGGGTGGGGAAGAGGGACATATTCTGTGTCCCAGTCTAAATTTCTTGAGCTGCTCAGTAATGACACCCATGATGTTTTGTAATGTCACTGTTTCCAGAAAGCAGGTAACTGTCCTTGCCTGAGGAACACTAGACCAGTGATTCCCAAATATTACCTAGCTGGGCTCTTAGAGGGAAGGAGGTGGCTGGGGTGTCTGCTGGAGGTGTAAATGAACTATCAGACTTTGACAAGCTGGTACCCCTGGATTAAGCTTGTGCATTTTGTTGACTTAATCAAACTAAACCATGCTAAATGGATTTTGCAAAACTGTGCAATTAATTGTTGCTGTTTTGCATTTTATTGTGTTGCTATCCTCCTTGGTGGGTTGTGCGAACCTCTGTTCTGAATAATGAAGGTGGACTCTCCTTCCTTGGAGGTTGTTAAGCAGAGGTCGGATGCCCCTCTGTCGGGGGATTTTTAGTCGAGATTCCTGCATTGGAAGGGGGCTGGACTAGATGACCCTGAGGAGTCCCCTTCAACTCTACAATGCTATGATTCTATGAATGACTTGCTTATAACTATCTTTGCTTTGCTCTTTGCAGAGAAAAAGTGCAAGCCCCCAAGGTGCCGGACCAGTTCAGGTGAGGGAGTAGCTGATAATTCTCTCCCCACACCCCACCCCAGACACTCATGCTATTAAAAGTATGCTAAAGTCCCCTCCTTTTTTTCTTATATTGACAGGTGCAAGTCAGAGCCATCTCTCTGCCAGTGTCCAAATGTCCTTCTTTCTCTGGGGTCCCCTCCTCCTTGCTGGCACCCTGGGACGCCCAGACCTCCTCTGATCTCCAGGATCAAACCTCTGCTTCTCCTCCACCCTTTGCATAGTCCGCTCCTGGGGAAGCAAAACAGGAGCGAATCGAGTGCGGCTGAGAGAGAACGTTAGTCTTCGCTTGAGTTAAGAACCAAGCGGGTCGGCGGCTGCAAATAAGCCGCTTTCTAAACCCAGAGTTTGTTGCTGGCAAGAGCTCCATGGCATCTCACCCCATTATCCCTTTGCTGTTGCAGAGCAATTTACGTAAATGGCGTTAACAGACCCTCCAATAACCCCTATTTTCCAGGAACAGTCTTGGATTTACAGCAGACGTCCCGGTTTATGATTTGATCCTGGAATGTCCCACTTCCCCTTTGTTGTTGTTGTTGTTTAGGCGTTTAGCCATGTCCGCCTCTTCGTGACCCCCTGGACCAGAGCACGCCAGGCACTCCTGTCTTCCACTGCCTCCCGCAGTTTGGTCAAACTCATGCTGGAAGCTTCGAGAACACTGTCCCACCATCTCGTCCTCTGTCGTCCCCTTCTCCTTGTGCCCTCCATCTTTCCCAACAGCAGGGTCTTTTCCAGGGAGTCTTCTCTTCTCATGAGGTGGCCAAAGTCTTGGAGCCTCAGCTTCAGGATCTGTCCTTCCAGTGAGCATTCAGGGCTGATTTCCTTAACAATGGAGAGGTCTGAACTTCTTGCAGTCCATGGGACTCTCAAGAGTCTCCTCCAGCACCATAATTCAAAAGCATCAATTCTTCGGCGATCAGCCTTCTTTATGGTCCAGCTCTCACTTCCATAATCACTACTGGGAAAACCATGGCTTTAACTATATGGACCTTTGTTGGCAAAGTGATGTCTCTGCTTTTTAAGATGCTGTCTAGCACTTTCCCTTAGGATGTCCCTATTCTCATCGGAGAAATGTTGGAGGGTATGGAGTCATGTGACCCCCAAACCAAGGAGATAAGTAACTAGACAACCTTTGGAAGACATCTGAAGGTAGCCCTGTCTAGGGAAGATTTTTAATGCTTGATGTTTTATTGTGTTTTTTATATGTGTTAGTAGCCGGGGTATAAATGTTGTTGTTGTTGTTGTTATGGAACAGGGCACCCCTCTTTTCATTGGAGAAATGTTGGAGGGTCTGTGTTAGGCTGCTAACCGGGGGAACCTGTGCTCTGCGCTGCGTTCATTGGACTCCGGCTCCCATTGGGCCATGCTTGGTGGGGCTGATGGGAGTTGGAGTCCAACAAGATCTGGAGCTCACCAGGTTAGCCAAGAAGGGCTGGACTAGAGGACCTCTGGGGGACCCTTCCAACTCTACGATTCTATGATTTGAAGAGCCTGGCTGCTAGAGCAGAGCAAAGGAGGCCCACCTAGGCCACCTCCATCGGTCCCACCAAGCAGATGAATCTCCTGGGAAGGCCCCTGGCAGGACCAGAGGCCAATTCCCCACTTAACTCCTGTGTTTCGTGACTCTGCATTTGGACAAAACCAGCCTCCGGAGAATTGGCTAGTGAGGTGCCAAGCAAGACAGCCCCACGCGGGGTGTCTGATCTCAGCCAACCCAGCTGTAACCAGCAGGGCATCTAAGTGTTCAGAAGGAGTCCTCCTTTCCCAGGAAGAGCCATAGCTGGCCCAGCCCTTTAGCCTCAGGTCAGAAGGTTATGGACTCTCCTTCTTCGGAGGCTTTTAAGCAGAAGTTGGACGGCCACCTGCCAGGGAGCCCCTCCCCTTTAATGCTTTTTATTGATTTCCAACACAACAAAAATTATACATTCCAAATAAAGCACAAAAGAAACAACAATTTTCCAAATAAACCAATATATACCAATATATATATACAAATCCTTAAAGAGACTTAGGTTGTTTAAGTCTTTTTCCTGATTCACAAATTCTTAATTCCTCCATATGACTCCCAACCTCCACTCTGAGGGTTCCTCCCACCCTTTTATTATCACTGCTTTCGTTTTGTCTCATGTATTCTTCGTCTAGCTTGCAGCTTGCAGAGCTTGGTCAAAATATGTCCAGGTTTTCACTTGTGGACAATGTTTAATTAAATATCGTTTATAAATCCCCCAGGAACTGTACTGCCAGGGAGCCTTTAGCTGTGATTCCTGCCTTGTGGGAGGGGGGTGGACTAGATGACCCTCGGGTCCCCCTTCCCAACTTTACAATTCCAGGGAAAGGCACTTTTCATCACAGCTGCCTCCCTAAAACAACCCCTAGCTCACCATGATCCCCCAAGGCATGGTCCCCTCTAGAACAGGTGGAGCCTCCAGTGGTGAACCTACATTTCTGGGGTCCTGAATCTTGATCTCTTATGGGGACCCCTTTGCCATCAGCAATGATGTCTGGGTAACCGCTATTATCTTCTTCCGAGGGCTTGTTCCATCACAGGCCACTATATCTTTACAGCATCTGTGCCACAGACTCTCAAACTTTGGGATTGTTGAAATATACACAACAGAAAATCAATCCACTTGAGTCCTGCGACTCACCGTATTTTTCGCTCCATAAGACACACTTTTTTCTACCTAAAAAGTAAGGGGAAATGTCTGTGCGTCTTATGGAGCGAGTGCGTGGTCCCTGGAGCCGAATTGCCCAGGGGTGAAAAGCAGATGATGCTTTTTTTTTTTTTTGAAAGAGGGAAGTGGATTGTTGAAACGAAGCCGTTGATCATTTGCTGATCGGGGAGAGAGATAAGGGACGCTAGAGATAAAGGAGGCTGCCTGGGACGGGGGAGGTAAATACAGCAAACTTGCAAAGGGGGGGGGGGCAGGAAGACTAAAGCAATAAGGAGAGAAATTAGAAGAAAAGGAGGAGCAAAAAACTGCTCCAGCTAAGGAAAAGACACTAAGGCAAACAAGAGGGAAGGGAGTGTTGAAAGGAAACAGCTGATCGGTGGAATTGGAAGAGAGATAAGGGACACTAGCGGAGGCTGCCAGGGAGGGGGAAGGTAAAAGCCCATAGATCCTCTGGATTTTTACATTGGGTCACCCCAAATTCACCATCAGATCACATAGCATGTCCATGGCTACACCCTGCACCAAAAAAATCACGCACCCACTGTTGCATGGGACCGCAATGGAGCAAAAACGTGGTTACAAAGCACGGATCCACATGGATCCTCAGGATTTTTGCATTGGGTCACCCCAAATTCACCATCAGATCACATATCTCTGGCCACAGCATGAACCACAAAAATCATACATCCACTGTTTCATTCAGAATATCCCCCCCCCCCCTTGTTTTCCTCCTCTAAAAACTAGGTGTGTCTTATGGTCAGGTTCATCTTATGGAGTGAAAAATACGGGGTCTACAAGACCCAACAATTGTAAGCAATGAGCCCTAAAGTCACTGCTGGGGTCCCTCCAGGGTTAGGAGCCCTGAAGCTGAACTTTCATTGGTTTCAGACGAGATCTGCTCCTGGGAGCTTCCACGCCAGCTGAGCTTCTCACCACGAACATCTCCTTCTTGAATGTATTATGTTTTCTCCATCCTCATCCAGCTTGCATGTTTGGACACTGGAGGTCAGGGAATTTGTCCACTGGGCCCCAGTGTTTCCTCTGCCTCTGACACTCCAGGGTTCCCCCCTCCCAACTCCTGCTTCTTGAATCCCTTTTCAAATGGAAGACACCAGGAATTGAACTTTGAACCTTCTGCCTACAAAGCGGGTGCTCTGCTTGCAAGATCTGGTCCTTTCAGTTTTCAGAGTGTGTCCCCCCCCTTCACAGACGAGTGTTGTATACATTTTATGAAATAAAAATAAAAATTGAGCTGAGTGTTATTGGCATCATTACGGTGGGGCTGGTTTCAGTGTACATGATACTCGTGGGCCCTTTCTAAAGGAATCGGTGGTCGGTCTGGTGCAGAAGTTATTTAGCTTGCTCCTCTTCAGCTCTATAACATAAGAGGAATATTCCTAGGAAGCTGCCTTGGACACGGTCAGTCCTATGACCCATCGACTTCAGCAGCACCTGCACTGACTGGCAGCAGCTCTCCTGGCTTTTGGACGGGGGGGGACTACATTCCCAGCCCCCCCCCCGGAGATGCCGCCCAGGATGGAAATTCTGAATGCAAAGCAGATGGTCTTTGTGACCTCTCTTGCTTCTCCCTTAAAAGCCACCGACTTGCAGTAGGCCATTGTGGGTTAGGCGTGAGGCGAGTGGAGGAGAGAGGAGTTGGTGGCGGTTGGCGGAGATTGGGGAAGGAGTTCGGTTTATTGTTCTTTTTCCAGTTTCTTATTTTGCTTCCCATTTCATTTCATACTTTTATTTGATTTATTATTTTAGTTTTTTATTTTAACACTTTTATCTTATTGTTCTTTATTTTAATATTTTTTGTTTTATTTTGTGCACATTTTGTATATATATTTTGAACATAGAGGGGTAGTTAGGGTTAGGCTTAGGCTTAGGGCTGCGGTTGGGGTCAGAGTTAGGCTTGGATGGGCATTTTAGACAGCTAGTTTAGAGAGGAAGGTGGGATTTCTTCCTGGACGAAATGGGCAGGCTGTAAGTGTTGGGATACTGCCAGGGAGACGAAGGAATTAGGCAGGCCTCCACGTTGTCTCCGGACGATCTCCCGGTCTCCCGTTGAACAGCATCAGTCAATTAGCGACACGAGCTTCAGAGACATTCCAAGACTCGTGCACACCCTTTTCAGCAGTCTCCACAACGGAAGATTCAGACAGGAAAGCATATTTACAGCTTTATTCAACGTAGATCAGAACAAAGGAAAAACATGACCGCTTGCACCCGTGTCCAGGAAAAGAGCCGGAACAAAAGCTATATACAAAATGGAAACTCCCAATGAGCAGGAAGTAAACAGGCATGTGACACACAACAATCAAACAATCATGCCTGACCATTTAAGGTGGAAGGGAACTATATCAATGTGGCTTATTTAAATGCAGACTTACAGGAGGAAGTCTATATGACACCACCACCAGATTTTGAAGGAGACAAGCCAAACCAGGTCTGGCGCCTACACAAATCCATTTATGGGTTGAAACAGTCTACCCGGAATTGGAATTCCTGCTTAAACGATGCTCTAGAGAGCATGGGGTTCAGAAAGAGCGCAGCAGATGTGTGTCTTTATCTAAAGGCTCGGGATGTGAACAAGAAGCAGTTTTGATATTTGTTGATGATTTATTATACAGTGGAAAGGACGATAAACTTGCACAACAATTTGCCACAAGGCTTGGAGAAAAGTTTCAGATAAAATCACTAGGTACTGTATCTGTTTATCTAGGAGTTAAAATTCAGCAAGATGAAAATGGGAACTATTGGCTCAGCCAAGAAGCTAAGATCCAGCAGTTGCTGGAAAGGTTTAAAATGGACGACTGTGCTGGTGTTAAAACCCCAATGGAGTTAAGTTACACAAAGGATGCTCAAGCCGAGCAACAGGAAGAGTTCAGTAATCCCGGGGTTTACCAGTCAGCGATAGGCAGTCTACTCCACATTGCACAGTGGACTCGGCCCGATATAACATATGCTGTCAACATGCTGTGTAGACAAGCTGAAAAACCATCAATGCATGCTTGGCAAGGAGTAAAAAGAGTTTTAAGGCATCTCCAAACTACCAAAAGGTTTCGCTTAAAACTATCAGCAGAGGGCAGCACACAACTTGAATGTTGGGCCGACAGCAGTTGGGCAGTTGCTGGACCAGATAGCAAATCAGTGTCAGGAATGGCGATAAAATTTGAAAATGCACTAATTGGTTGGAGATCAAGAAAGCAATCACTTATAGCTTTAAGTTCAACTGAACTGACTATTTATACAAACTAACTCACATTCCTGGATGCTTAATGACTTCCCTGTACGATGCCAAATTCTGACACCACCTCCGCCTTGCCTCACACTTTCCTCCCCCCCCAGCTTTATTAATATCTTTGCAATATATATATATATATATATATATATATATATATATATATATATAACATCTTGTAAAATAGATTAAAGTTTCAATCACATATATACAGACACACAAAAAGGAACATATACCTGTCTTTTCTTATATATTTATGAACCTTACGCTTCAACTGTATTATTTTTTCATGTGATATCCTATGTCCAGCTATGTGCACTGCTACACTTGCAAATAGCCTTAAGAAGAGGAGGAGGAGGAGGAGGAGAAGAAGAAGAAGAAGAAGAAGAAAAGGAGTTTGGATTTGATATCCTTTCCCTTCCTCCCCCACAACAAACACCCTGTGAGGTGAGTGGGGCTGAGAGACTTCAGAGAAGTGTGGCTAGCTCAAGGTCACCCAGCAGCTGCATGTGGAGGAGCGGGGAAGCGAAACCGGTTCACCAGATTACAAGTCCACCACTCTGAACCACTACACCACACTGGCTCTCAAGAGGCCTGACATGCAAGTCTCTTAAGATTTACACGAAGGCATCCATTTACAACAAACCAGGTTATTATTTGTGGGGCATTTAAGGTGTGAATAGGGTGAGCCTGTGACCTGGCTCAGGAATGAAGTATTATCATTAGAAAAGAATGGCCAGCCTCCCCAGGTAATCCAGTCAAGTGACCTGGCAGGCAGGTAACCTGGCAGGCAAGGTAAAAACAATGCACTCTTATTTCTGTTGTAGACCGTTTTTTCTGTGACGTAGGTATGATGCATCTGGGGGTAGTCTTGGGCTACACCCCTTCTGTGATGTATCTATGATGTATCTGGGGGTGGTCTTGGACTCCAGGGCGGGCAATTAAAAATGTCTATATAAGGGCTTGCAGGCATGGCTCGGCGTCCTCCTCCTCTCTCCTGCATGTGGGAGAGCACCCTGTTGCTAGTATGTCACATGCCCCTGTTTACTTTCCTAGGCTCTCTCCTGCGTGTGGGTGGAGAACCCTGTTGTAACAGTTAATAAAGAACAGGCTTACTAGCTGCTTTGCTTCTCAATATTCTCTGGTTGGTCTCTGCTATTTTCTCCTACCAATAGAGAACGTACAAAAGGACTGTATATGGGCCCTTGGGTACCCCATAAGGAAAAAGGAGCAGGTTTTTTTCCTTATATCACCTGCAATCATGTGTGGTGAGTTAGCAATTCACTCCTCCCGTTGTTGAATATGTGGCTAGTATGTCACATGCCCCTGTTTACTTTCCTAGGCTTGGAACGGAAGTCGGTCTTATCTCTTCCGCTCTGCTGTGCTTTTGCACTGTTCTTTGTCTCCCTGTCTGTTGCTGAAGAAGAGAGAGGATGCCATTATGATCCGTTTGGTCTCGTCTGCACATGTGATGAGCATCCCCTCAGTTCCTTCATCCATGTCATTTATCAAGACCCTGCAGCTCCCCTCTGGTCACTTTTCCCCAGGATGAGGAGGAACCATGAAGGAGTCCTCTTTGGGTT
>JAXCMG010000091.1:1740897-1803070 GCA_034642415.1 Podarcis siculus | reverse complement strand
TTTTTGAGTGAATAGCCAAAAGTCAGATTTTCGCTGAAATTGTGACCCCGGGGCTTAGGGATTTTTTCAAAAAAATATTTTCTGCCGGTTAAGTTGTTGAGGGCTGATTTCTTGTCCTGTGCTAAAAAGCCTTCTGTTTCCATCGCCAAAGCTTTCAGGGGAGCATTTGCAACCGGTTGGCACCATTTTTGAGTCAATTGCCAAAAGTCAGATTTTTGCTGAAATCCTGACCCCGGGGCTTAGGGATTTTTTCAAAAAAATATTTTCCGCCGGTTAAGTTGTTGAGGGCTGATTTCTTGTCCTGTCATAAAAAGCCTTCTGTTTCGACTCCCAAACCTTCCAGAGGAGCATTTGCAAGCTTCTGGCATCATTTTTGAGTGAATCGCCAAAAATCAGATTTTTGCTGAAATTGTGACCTCGGGGCTTAGGGATTTTTTCAAAAAAATATTTTCTGCTGGTTAAGTTGTTGAGGGCTGATTTCTTATCCTGTGATAAAAAGACTTCTGCTTCGACTACCAAACCTTACAGGGGAGCATTTGCAACCGGTTGGCACCGTTTTTGAGTGAATTGCCAAAAGTCAGATTTTTCCTCAAATTCTAACCCCGGAGCTTAGGGATTTTTTCAAAAAAATATTTTCTGCCGGTTAAGTTGTTGAGGGCTGATTTATTGTCCTGTGATAAAAAGCCTTCTGTTTCCATCGCCAAAGCTTTCCCGGGAGCATTTGCAACCGGTTGGCACCATTTTTGAGTGAATTGCCAAAAGTCAGATTTTTGCTGATATTGTGACCCCGGGGCTTAGGGATTTTTTCAAAAAAATATTTTCTGCCGGTTAAGTTGTTGAGGGCTGATGTATTGTCCTGTGATAAAAAGGCTTCTGTTTCCATCGCCAAAGCTTTCAGGGGAGCATTTGCAAGCTTCTGGCATCATTTTTTAGTGAATTGGCAAAAGTCAGGTTTTTGCTGAAATTGTGACCCCGGGGCTTAGGGATTTTTTCAAAAAAATATTTTCCGCCGGTTAAGTTGTCGAGGGCTGATTTCTTGTCCTGTGATAAAAAGCCTTCTGTTTCGACTGCCAAAACTTTCAGGGGAGTATTTGCCAGCTTCTGGCACCATTTTTGAGTGAATCGCCAAAAGTCAGATTTTTGCTGAAATTGTGATCCCGGGGCTTAGGGATTTTTTCAAAAAAATATTTTCCGCCGGTTAAGTTGTCGAGGGCTGATTTCTTGTCCTGTGATAAAAAGCCTTCTGTTTCCTTCGCCAAAGCTTTCAGGGGAGCATTTGCAAGCTTCTGGCACCATTTTTAGTGAATCGGCAAAAGTCAGATTTTTGCTGATATTGTGACCCCGGGGCTTAGGGAATTTTTCTAAAAAATATTTTTCGCCGGTTAAGTTGTTGAGGGCTCATTTCTTGTCCTATGATAAAAAGCCTTCTGTTTCAACTGGCAAACCTTTCAGGGGAGCATTTGCAACCGTTGGGCACCATTTTTGAGTGAATTGCCGAAAGTCAGATTTTTTCTGAAATTGTGACCCCAGGGTTAAGGGATTTTTTGAAGAAGAAAAAATTCTGCCGGTTAAGTTGTCGAGGGCTGATTTCTTGTCCTGTGGTAAAAAGCCTTCTGTTTCGACTACCAAAACTTTCAGGGGAGCATTTGCAACCGTTGGGCACCATTTTTCAGTGAATTGCTGAAAGTCAGATTTTTTCTGAAATTGTGACCCTGGTTAGGGATTTTTTCAAAAAAATATTTTTCTGCCGGTTAAGTTGTCGAGGGCTGATTTCTTGTCTTGTGATAAAAAGCCTTCTGTTTCGACCGCCAACCCTTTCAGGGATGCATTTGCAACCGTTGGGCACCATTCCAGTGGGGAAAAGAAAATGTACGATGTAATCCAAGAGACCATCCAACACGATTTTCCTCCCTTTGTGGCCAAGATCTTCGGTTATGTGGCAAATCCAGGACTAATTATACCCGCCATTCTACTTATGATATAAGTTGTTCCAATAGCCTGGGGACCTGAGAGCGAAGAAGAGTTTTATTTTAGCAAGAGGTATCCTTAGGTTATTGGTTTAAAAATTGCTAGGATTTAAAATGTCGTGCTGTGCGTGTAGCCTGAAATCAAACCAACCATTAATGGATTATGCAGAATCTTCTCACCCTAATTCATCTCCACTCCTTATATCCATAATACAGATTATTTTTCCACCGCAGCAAAAACAACAATACTTTTTTGTAAGCCACTTTGATATTTTTAATGATATGCTTATATATAGTTTATAAATATTCCGTTTTAACCTTTAAACGCCTGCTGAAAACTTTTCTATGCTGCCAAACCTATCCAGGCAATTAAGACAATGTCTTTCTTTAACAGGTGATGACCTCTGATTTTAAATTTTTCTGTGGTTTTTATTATATATAGATTCTCGTAAACTGCTTTGATATTTTTTGCTAGAGTTGTAAAAGAAAGGTTTTTTTATTTGTTTTATGTTAATAACTGATAGGAAATGTGGATATTAACAAAAAACACTCATGAAAGTGTTTAACTGATATTGTATTTCTTAGATCAGTAATTAAACCTGCCTCTTTTGTCTACTTTTAAGCCATTGTAAGGTTTCACAGAAGTTTAACTGATATTTGATTTTGTAGCCTTGCTATATATTACCTGAATGCTGTGGCTGAAGCTTATCAACTCGCCAATGCGGAGCTGAAGAAGAAAATGCAAATGATATGTTTGTATTTTATCAAATGAACTTACAAATGAAAACACCACAGGTGTTTTGGTCCATTGTTGAACTACGTGGTTCAAAAATCCATGTGCCAGTTCATGTGCTGATTGCTACATTCCTTAAGTACATATTAGCTCATCCTGAATTACCTGCCCCTTCTTTATATATTAAAACCACATAATAAATTCTCATATTCCCAACTTTTTAAGATGCACTTAACACTGATATAAAAAATGCTACAACATTTTTATAATATGAAATATACCCGTGTGCTGCTCTATCTAGGGGCAAGCATTTGAAAATATATGATGTATCCAGCCCCCCAGCCCCACTCCGCTGGCATAAATACACTCTCCAAATGAATGTCTCACCCCACCTGAAGAACTCCATTCGGAGAGTACACAGAGGCTTTGTGGTTTTTTAGAAAACAAACAAACCAGTTTTAACAAGGAAAAGTGATGGGTACAACACAGACACTAACACAACACAAAGCCTTTTCAAATTCCCTTCGCTCGGTTTTAAACTGCCAGTCCTCCCCCAGTGTCATCCCTGCTCACTCTCCTCAAAACTGTTTAAAATTGCCACCTTTCTCTCTCTCCACGATCCTCTATTCCTGCTTAATTCAAACCTCTGCTGCTGTTTAAACCACAATTTCCCTCTCAGTAGCTCTCTTACCACAGCAGAAGTTTAAGTAAAGCAGGGAGAAAGAAACTCAGAGAGGAAAATGACAGTTTTAAACACTGGCAGGACAACGAGAGGTCGTTTTTAAAAAAGAACAAATCGGTTTTTAAAAGGAGAAATATCAGAGATGAGCACAACACAGAAGCTGACACCAAAAAGCTAACACAACAGAGCTTTTTCAAACACCCTTATCGCTATTCCCAAACCTTGTTTTAAACTGCCAATGTCCCATCCTGCTCATTGTATTTAACCTGGTATTGTTTTAAATTGTCACTTCCCTCCCCTCAATGTTTCTCCATCCCGTCTTTACTCAAACCTGGGCTGTTGTTTTAAACCATTTTTCCTGCCCTGTTTCTCCATTCTCATATGTATGTGTATTTATAAATAAATAATATTGCTGCATTTCAGGTAATTTTCCAGTTTTCAAAACATCAGGTTTATATTGAGTACACTCAAGTCTCGGCCTCTGTTTTAGTTCTCCCTTGATTTGTAGCTTTTACCATAATTATTTTTAAAAAATGATGATGATGCCTGAGAGCTGTGTCCAACGCTAGTCCTACTCGGCGTAGGCCAACTGAAATTAATCATCAGGACGAGCTTAGGTCCATTAATTGCAAAGGATATGACCCTAACGTGTTTACGTGCCATGCTCTGTAGCAACGTGAAGATGAGAAAAACAAGAAGAACAAAGCTTCCACCAATCCTGCAATGCAAGATTTGGAAGATTTGCTTGTTCCACGTGCAAAGGCCATGGATGCACCCAAACCAACAGAAGGTAAAAATAGCCCAACCCACTGGCCTTCCATCAATGCTAGTCAATGTACCAGTAATTCTTTTGGTAAATCCCTGGGCTCAGTTCAAGGTTTTGGTATTGGTATACAAAGGTTTAAACAACTTGGGAATCAAAAACCTGAAAAAATGACTAAGATTTACTGAGGATGCCCTGGTTGTTATTCCAGTTTTAGTTTCTGTTGGACAGGTGACTGCATGAGACAGGGCGTTCTCAGTGGCCCCCATATTAAGGAACCCCCTCCCTAAATGACATCAGGTTGTCCCATGTTGCCCTCATTTAGGCACTAGGTGAAAACTAGGTTTACCCAGGCCTTTGAAATATAATCAGCATTCTTGGTGACACTATTTCTCTCTCTCTCTCAAAGGTGAGAAACCTTTTTTTGACCAATGACTGGATTATAGTCTGGCTCACTTTACAAAGACCATTTTAAACATCATTATGCCATCAGGTGACAACTTCAGTGCTATCATTTCTGGCCTAAACAGAGACAAAGGATTTTTAGCATTGTATTAATTAGCTGACCAGTGCCAGGTTGTCTGTTACACCTACTGATTATGTAAAATACCACTGTTAATTGTGTAATTCTCAGGTTTTCCTTGTCAGCATTTCATTGCCCTCTGACCTCACTGATACTTACCCAAATCCTGTGTATTCATGAGGAGGTCCCTCCATGCATCTGGTAAGGTGGACTGCAGTCCCTCTGGAGGTTGATGTTGAACTATTATAAAAGTTTAGCTAATGCAACAACTAATGGAGATATCAAGGGGAATTTCACTGCTTGCCTCAGTGGCTTTGCTGTGCACAAAAATAACAGCTAAATGAGATCTGAAGGATGCATGGATGGGTTAGTTGATATGCGAAAAAGCACTGACTGTTCCATTCCTTTTACAAGATAACAAGCCTGAGTCTGCGAACATTAAAAACACTCTTGCAATGAAGGAAGAGGCAAGCACCACCAGAAACAGTAATCCCGAGAACCCTGCAAGAGGAGGAGCCACACTCCAGCCTGCTGTTGTAGTGACTCGGCCACCAAGCCCAAGAGGCGGGCTGCCTAACCAATCAAGACCAAATCCAAAGATGCCACAGCCAAGGGGACCACCCCCTGGAATGGGAAGGGGCAAGACTCATTGACTACCATTAAAACACAATTCATCTACAGTGGTGCCTCGCAAGACGAAATTAATTCGTTCCGCGAGTTTTTTCATCTTGCGATTTTTTCGTCTTGCGAAGCACGGTTTCGGGAAAGTTTTGGAAAAGCTTCAAAAATCACCAAAGTCTTCAAAAACCTCCAAAAAGGCTACCACACCGCGTGCTATGAGTTGCTCCTCAAAGTCAAGTCACAGCTGTATTAACAGTTTTAAGAAAAAGGAAACAAACTCGCAAGACGTTTCCATCTTGCGAAGCAAGCCCATAGGGAAAATCGTCTTGCGAAGCAACTCAAAAAACCAAAAACCCTTTCGTCTTGCGAGTTTTCTGTCTTGTGAGGCATTCGTCTTGCGAGGTACCACTGTACGTGCACTGGAAATGTATGCTGCACATCAATTCCTGCAAGTAGAAATTTTACACCTCCACATTTGAGGTCTAAAGTACGTCACTGTCAAAAGTCCATCATATAAAAACAGCCTTCTGTGGTCACTTCTCCAAACCCCCTTTTCCTTTTGAGCATATGCAGTGCTTAAACCGTCAGGAGCATATCTTTTTTGAGGTGGGTTCAGAATGAGCAATGCTAAGACAACAGGTCCCCCATTCTTTTATTCCCCTTCCTTCCTTCCCCCTTTTTATGAAGATTACCCGCTCTGGGATCCCACAGCTAATTCTCCCCTGGTCTCCTCGCTGGCCCAAATAGGACTAGTTTAGCCAGCTAGCCCTGGTGATTATCTAATGTTTATTGGATGGATTTTCCCCCTAAATTGATTTTTGAATTCTGAATTTATTGTTATTCATGTTTTATACTGTATTTTATGCTGTTTTTTGTTGCATCAATTAAGTGTTTTAAATTTGCTGTTAGCTGCCCTGAGCCCGGTTTTCTGAACCGGGAAGGGCGGGGTATAAATAAAAAAAATATTATTTATTATTATTAGAAAATGTAGATCTAGGAATGAGGGCAAGCAGCATTCAAAATAAGGTTGCAAATGATTACGTTTGCTTTCACTTCCTGGCTTTTAAGAGGTTATCTTTAGATGCATTTACAGGAGAGAAAAACCCTGAATGTCTCTTTAAAGGTTATAAAAGTTTTCCAATACAAAAGCAGCTACATTTTAAGAACTGTTAAGAGCAAAAGAAGTGATGTAAAAGCCACTGCTTCAAAACTTCTTACTCCAAGGATTCCACTCCCTGCATTCTCACCATGACCAATCTGCAATATGAGAACATTACTTCTAACTTACCTTCCATGGTGGGTTCAAATGCTAGCAAAATATGTGAATTGATGTAACTCTCCCCTCCCTGTGCGCTTGAAGCCCTCTCCAGCAAAAATGCCCCATATTTTGGGTTGAAAAAAGCATCTTGCTGGCTCCCATAGGAATCTTTTTTCCAAACCTCACTGTGGCAGGTTTGATTAAGAACAGGTGTGTTTTGTGGCCCTTTGACTATTGCTTATGACTTTTGTTATTATTTTGTAAATCTTTTCACGTCGTAAGCCGCCTTCAGCACGGCTTAACCATGAAAATGTGGCATACAAACAAACAATGATGTTGTAGTAACAGATCCTTGGAATTTGTATATTATAGTATGTCCTTGCGTTTATTTTCCAAACCACGGCTGACATTTAGCTATTGCTTGGACTCAGATTATCCCATTAATGTGTGAATTATATGCATGTTTGTGTAAAAGAACTGGCATAGAGCTATAATTAACTTTAAAAAAACTCTAGTTTTGCCAGTTATTGATGAAAGACATCCCTAGTAAAGGGATGATTCTTACTGGAGAGCTTGGGTTGGGTCAAGTCTTTTGCCTCCATACCAGGGGGAAGAATCATTCGTCTAGCCAGACCAACCCTGCCTGAATCTCTAGATACCATTACTTGTCAAAAAGTCAAGAGAAAGCCTAATAAAGGTCTTATCTAGTATGGATCAGGCAGGGTCCCAGCTTCTTGCCTCCTCTCCAGTGGCAGGAGCCGTCCCACTTTCCAGACGGACCCTGCTTAAGGTCCGACTGATCTCTGCGCAGCATTCTTTATTGGTCTCTAGAGTGCTCCTTCCCATAAGACCAGGGTGCTATTGGAAACCTACAGTATCTGAAAAGGTTTCCTTTGCTTATCTGCTAACTGCTCCTACACAAATTCTTAAGACTTTCAGCAAAGGCACACCAGCTGCCTCTTTCTCCCCATCTTTAACATACAGGCGGGTGAAGATTTCTGAAGTACAGTGGTGCCTCGCAAGACGAAATTAATTCGTTCCGCAAGTTTTTTCTTCTTGCGAGTTTTTCGTCTTGCGAAGCACGGTTTCCCATAGGAATGCATTGAAAATCAATCAATGCGTTCCAATGGAAACCGCCTTCAGACCAGGCCCGGGGGCAGTCTGTCCCCCGACCTCTTCTGAAGGCTGGGGGGGGGGGGGACAAGGGCTTTTCTTCCCACCGCCAGCCTTCAGAAGGCTGTACTGAAGGCTGGCGGTGGGAAGAAAAGCCCTTCTCCCCACCTCCCGCCCCGCAAGCTCCGGGGACAGGAGGGCTTTGCTGCCGCCTGCCAGCATTTTAAAAGCCCCCTGGACAGCGGAGAAGTCTCCGCTGTCCCGGGAAGGCAGGCGGGGGGCAAGAGTCTTTGTCGTCGTCGTCCCCGCCGGCCTTCAAAAGCCGTCCGGGATAGCGGGAAGCACTTCCCTATCCCGGACCTCCTCCCCGCCAGCCTTCGGAGCAGCTTTCCGAAGGCTGCCGGTGGGGCGGAGAGACCTCCTCCCGCCGCCAGCCTTCGGAGGAGGTCCGAGGACAGTGGGGAAGACGCGCTGCGCTTCCCCGCTGTCCCGGAGATTTCCCTATGGGCTTTCGTCTTGCGAAGGAAGCCCATAGGGAAATTCGTTTTGCGAAGCGCCTCCAAAACGGAAAACCCTTTCGTCTAGCGGGTTTTCCGTCTTGCGAGGCGTTCGTCTTGCGGGGCACCACTATACAGGAAAGCTTACAGACTATTTTGTAACATTTTGGTTGACCTAATAAAGGTATTGTCCTTTTTTCTGAGTGGCTATGACCTTAAACTTTTGTGAAACATGTTACAGGTAGGTAGCCGTGTTGGTCTGCCGTACTTGTCGAAAAGAAAGGAATCTTTTTATTTCGTTTTGTGCTACAAACCAGCTTCAGCTCTAAAAAAGCCCCCAATGCTATTCTCACAGAGGAGAAATAGGTTAAAAAGCACTTTGCTGCCTCTTTTCAGAAATTACATACTGCTGAAAGTTAATGTGCTGGCCCAATAGTCTACTTAATTCAAAAACATGACCACTAGCTGATAAAATTTATCAGCTACCACAGTGGGCCTTCCCCTGTGTAAAACACTGTAAGGCATCATAGCATGGATGTGACCAAAATTATTCAAACATGCCCTGTAAAATACACAATCACTATAAAACATCCTTGATGCATAAACTTCTAAAATTTATCAAATGTCAGATTGTAAGATTCTGTAACACTGGGGGTGACTTGATTGTGGCACGATGCCTATTTTATATATATATGAGCTCATGGATCTCAGAGAGCACCAGGACAACACTACATATCAGAAAAGAAAGCAAAGCCTTGTATTAAGAAAGATCTTTATTTTTCACTGTACTCATGAATTCCTGTAGATGTATTAAGACCATTCCGTGGCAGTCCCTACCCACTCAGTTGCCTGAGCAGTAGGGGCTGCAGACCAGTCTTCAGTGGCAGGCTGTGCACTCCAGTCCTCTGGGGGGGAAAACATACGTAAAACCACCATCAGAAATGTTAAACTCAGGCAAACACCCCCAACCCTCTCTGCCACGTCTGAGAACTAATAAATCTCAAGATTTTATCAGAGAAACCTCTGTTGGAGAAGATGGAAACACCACTGACACAAGTGCCAAATAACTTTACAGTTTGCTGTCATCAAGAGATGTAGTTTCATCTTTCAAGATACTTACCAGCTGGGAATGTTGTCTGTATTGGCACAGACGGCACTTGCACTCCTTCAGACCAATCAGCCACCTCAGGCTGCGGCGGAGCAGTGAATTCGGGTGCAGGCGCAGTCCATTCGCCTTGGAATTCCTCCTTTGTAACCGCCTTCTCAGCTGCAGCCTGCTCCTCCTTTTCAATCTAAGAGAGAGATTAACACAAGCTAATGTTACAGATATATTCTGCGACAGACAAGCTATGGGCCTGCCTCCTGGTGACCTGGCAGCCAATGAGAGCTGGAGAGACCCAGAGCAAATCAGGAGAAAGCAGTATTTAAGTTAGATGCAGAGTTTTAAGAGTCACAATAGAATCAGAGTTGGAAGGGACCCTGAGGCTTATCTAGTCCAACTCCCTGCAATGCAGGTATATGCAGCTCTCCCGTATAGGGACCAAGCACCACGCCCTAATCAAACGGGCCATGCACCTGTCAGAGAGGGCAGACACAGATTGTCTGCAGGTTAGACAGGGACCTAGCAGATAGGTATTTGACTCTCCCTGTCAGAGTTGGGCTGTCAGTGTGAGCAACTGAGGTTTGAAGCATCTGAGTGGGAATGGCTAGGCAGGGCAACCCAGCTTTGAGAAATCAGAGAAAATTAAATCCCAGAAGGGGCTGAGTGGGTGTTGCTGGTTAGAACACTGATAGCCATTCTAGCTGGAAAAGGTCTACCAAAGACTTGGTTCAGTAGAGCTGTTGAAAGGTTCCTCTAAAGAGAGGTTATGTATGTGACTAACTTTGGTGCCCCACCAGTGAAACAAGTGTCAATCACACATAGTGTAAACGTTAAAGAAACATTTTGCTCCAGAAGTGCCTCCTCATACTGTGAACCTCTGGGTAGGGACTGAGTGGACAGGGTATGCTGCTTTGCCAAGGTTATGCTCTCCTTTTCCTTCCTCGTCCTAAAATCCCAACACAATACTGTGTGCCAATCCGAGCTTACCTCTTCAGGATCCCGGTAGAAGTAGAGATCAGGCATGACCTCCCACGGGTGCTCACGGGAAATAGTACCACGCATACGCAAGACCTCCCGAGCCAACATCCACCACATCAGGCCAACTGAATGAGCCCCCTGGAGCACAGATTAGATATTTATCCATTAGGACCAAGATTCTCAAAATAATAATAATTCAGAAAATTATAGGGTAAATTGGCAAAAAACGTATTTTATTAAAAAGCCACAGGCAATCAAGTTTTGGCAAGACTGCTCAGCAAATTCAAAAGCAGAGCAATGGGGTAAAATACATAGGTAGGTACGTCCCTCAACTACCTGTATCATTTCTCATAAAGGTGTGGCAAGAATCACTATCAAACTCCACTCATTGGACCGTGAAAGTCCTTGTGGCGTTAGCGAAAAATCCTGCCAAGATTGATGTAGCACAGTTCCTACACTCAGGAGTTCATTGGCCAGAAACTGACCTCAGCTCTGAGCTCTAACGATGTGCACACGACCCGTTTCCCCCCTCCAATACTAGTTGCTGCCTTCTATCAAAACACAGCAGTAAGCTTTGACTGCAAACTTTGAAAATCACACCCAGAAAATGCCTTTAAAAGAAAACCAAGGATAGACATAAAGAGTATACACTACCTTGTTGTTGCATGGAATTGCAATATCCACATAGCGCAGGGGAGAATCGGTATTGCACAAGGCAATGGTAGGGATGTTTACATATGACGCTTCAGTCAGTGGCTGATGGTCAGCTCTTGGATCAGTGACTACCAAGAGGCGGGGCTCACGGAAGGCAGCCTGGATCTGATTGGTGAAAGTGCCAGGAGTGAAACGGCCAGCAATTGGTGTAGCTCCAGTTGCAGCAGCAAATTTCAGAACGGCACGCTACAGTGGGGAGATAATAAGCAAGGCTGAAATAGTTGAATTTCTTCTACAATTTATGCTGCATTTTCAACAGAAACCTGGCTTGCACGGTTATTTGGAGACAAGTGCTGACACATTTGCAAAAATACTAGAGCCAACCCCATCACACAATTCGCATTCCTAGACATACTCCCATACCTGTCCAGTATTCCTGGAGGAGATAACGCTCACGTCAGCCGGGTTCTCGATGGCAACAATGGCACGAGCTGCCAAAAGCAGCTTTTCCCACGTTCTCTTCAGATTGATGATGTAAATACCTACATAAAACACAATGGTGTTTTAAATAACAGAAACTGGCAACTGGACATCACTTCCCGAGTGCAGTCGTTTGTACTCATTCTTTCCCCCTTGTTAAAAAGAGAATGAGAATGAAAAATGTCTCCAAAAAAACATGGAGATGTACTGATTTTATCCTCTGGTTTGCCTTCATTTGGGAAGTGATGATTCAAAGGAATGTGCAAGTGGCATGAGGATTCCTACACTTACTGCTTTGCTGTGGTTACACTTCAGAGGACAATTTTGCAGAAGGGGGTGCTTCCCTTCACACTCATAGTGCCTCAACATTAAATGCAGAGGTGCATGCTAACCAAGTATTATTAAACATGCCCCTTCACTTTATCAAGCTTGGCATGGATGTGGCAGTGACTACTATCAAACTCCAGTCATAGAGCATAGCTCTCCTGGCGTTAGCGAAAATCCTGCCAGAGTTTACTGTAGCACACTTCCGACACTCAAGAGTTCATAGGCCAGAAACTGACCTCACCTCTGAGCTTTAATAGCGTGCAGTTAAAACCAAACATGTAGATCAAGCTGCCTGAAATATAGCAAATCTTACTCAAGCCACCAAAGCTATTCTTTGTGACACGTCTCCATGATAAACATCAGAAAACAAAGAAGTAAAACAAGCAAAGTACAAAAAAACCTGTTCTGAAATGTAAAGAACCCCTAGGTGTCAGTTTACTCCTAGAGTACTGCAAAATAGGCCAGGATAAGGAACAGGGAATCTGTGACCCTTTCCACATGTTGTTAAAAGAGTCCTACTCCCATCAGCCCTAGCCAAAATGGCTAATAAACAGGGATGGTGGTAGTTGTAGCCTAGTAACATTTGGAGGGCCAGAAATTCCCATCCCTGGCCTAGACATGAAGAACAATTAACAAAAGCAATTCACTTATTTGAATAGGCAAGTTCAGCATGTGCATTCTTGGCAAGGAATAGGACTAAAATAAGTGAAAAGCACTAAGCAGTAGTATATAGAATGAATATATAAATAACTGAACAGAAAAATGTAAAATCCAATGCTGCTTTGCACTCATAAGCCACTGCTGAGTCTAGCATCGCCACAAACAACAGAGTATTAAAAAATCACCCTGACATTCTACAAGATTCTTACCATCACTTTTTCTTTTATAAATGTACTGTTCCATCTGAAAGTCGAGATTGGTGCCTCCCAAGTGGGTTCCTGCAGCAAGGAATTTGAGGACATCCTCCTCCTTCATCTGCAGAACATCAAGACCTCCGGACATTGTGAAGTTTCCTTTTAAAGCAACGACAGGAAACCTAAAACAGAATCAGCTTATGTTAGTATGGGACAGGAACATCACTGTCAGGTCTCCGTGCCAATCTATAAAATGGGAGCAATAGTGAACTACTGTCACTGCAGAGGCAAATATATGATTGCAAAGTCTTCTTCAATACAAGAATGATTAAAAAAAACCTTGGGTTCTGCATGTGATTTACAGTAACTTTGTGATTTAAGAAAGATCTTAAAGGTAAAGGTACCCCTGACCGTTAGATCCAGTTGTGAACGACTGGGGTTGCGGCGCTCATCTCACTCTATAGGCCGAGGGAGCCAGCATTTGTCCACAGACAGCTTCTGGGTCATGTGGCCAAGTCGCTTTTGGCGAACCAGAGCAGTGCACAGAAATAGTTTACCTTCCCGTCGGAGGGGTACCTATTTATCTACTTGCACTTTGATGTGCTGTCAAACTGCTAGGAGGGCAGGAAAAAGTTCTTATATAGTGGCAATTGAAGAGGCAACATAATCATATTTCTGGCCTAAAACTGTCATCTAACAGCAGCCATTAGGCTGCAGAAGAGGCAGATTGGAAATAGGATCCCTGAATCACCTTTGTTGGGCTTCTCCTCTCAGATGTTTCCATTTATGCTGGTCATTTAAAGAACCTGGAAGCACGCAAACTTGGGTGGTCCTATCATTGGTTTTATGCAACCTGCTCTGGGAACCTTTTTTGGCTGGAAGATCATAAAACTGCTTTAAATAAATAGGGCACCTTACAACAAACTGCAGCAATTCAAAATGAAAAATTGCAACCTTTATGCTAAGCCTATTATATAAAATTAATTACTATTAAGTTTAAATTGGTATGTTTGCATCAAAATTATGTTTTCTTTAAATGTTTTTAAAGGGTTTCAACCAGGAGGCTATTAAGCAACAAAAGCCGATGATTCTGCTGCCAAGCTTAAAATATACACAACCATCATATAAAAGCAACTATGGTCTCCAAATCAGGGGAAACCATTCAATGCCTGCAATGGAGTAAGATTTCTTAGAAAGGGCAAAGAAGACTATTCATCTGGGAGCTCTTTAAAAAAAATGGAAGCAGATATTTTGAGGCAAATTAACATTTTCTCTGTGTTTTATTTACATTGTACAGTAGATGTTATTCCCAGACTCTGGAACTCCCTTCCTAGAGAACTTAAAACCGGCTCTCTCCTTGCAGTCTTTAGAGACACCTTACTTCAACACGCTTTTGGGAACTGACTGTAATGAAAAGGCTGGTGCAGCGCCATTTTCGCTGTCCTTTTCAATATTGTGCATATACACGTAATGTGTATAACGAGCGCCCCCCGCACCTGTGTCCCTATTTTATCTGTAATCTGCCTCGAGTCCTTGGGGGGGGGGGGGGGGGAGAATGGCAAGGAACATCAAATTAACTATGCAACGACGTCAGGATTGAGAATTGCTTCAGCTAGAGGTGAAGCAAGGAGAGATCGCCGGCATCCATTACCTTTAGGCACCAAGGAAAAATTATTCCTATACTCCATGACTTTTGGCTAACTGAACCGTCCAG
The DNA here is from genome assembly GCA_034642415.1 of Podarcis siculus. Lineage (NCBI taxonomy): Eukaryota > Metazoa > Chordata > Lepidosauria > Squamata > Lacertidae > Podarcis > Podarcis siculus. The sequence goes on along the minus strand of JAXCMG010000091.1, from coordinate 1,788,804 downwards.
GGCCATTTAAACAGTGTTCGGGTGTGTTATTGCTTTTGCTTGCAACGGATTTGTGTTCTATATATATATATTTGTGATATATATATTTATATTTGTGTTATTATAGATAGATAGATAGATAGATAGATAGATAGATAGATAGATTGCAAAGCGCTCTGCGGATTTAGGGCGGTACGGAAATCCAGTGATAGCAATGTATATATTCCTGATCTGGGTTAAACCCTCAGCACGGGTTGGGCTCGGGGCCTCTCAGGGCGCCCCCAAGGCCGCGTTATTCCGCGGCAGCTGCGAGGCCTCGAGCGAAGGGCCCACCAGCGGAAGGGGAACCAGCCCCGTCCTCTCCCCCCAAGGGCCCCCCACGCTGCCGCCCCGGCTCGGCTCCCTCTTCCTCCTCCGAAGACGCCTTTTCGCTCCCCCCCCCCCGTTCCCCGCCCGCTTCCCCGCGCCAACTCACGCGGCTACAACGCCGTACGGAGGCCTCTCTGGGGTCGGAGAGAAAGAAGGCCGCGGCGCCTCGTGACGCCTATATATAGTCGGCCGGCCCGCCAATCGCGAGGCGCTTCCGCCGGGAAAGGGGTGGTGACGTCACGGACTCGGCGCCGGGGCGGGGGAAGCGGGACGCGCCAAGAGGGAAGAGTTCGGCGACGAACGCGGCGCCGCCTCACACTTCCGGGGTTCTGTTGCAGCGCCGCCATGTGCGGGGAAAGCGGAAGAGGGCGCGAAGCGTCGCTGAGCCACGGAGCTATTCACCCTCCGAAGCTTTTGCGCTCGTCGGTACCCTTTGCTGTTCGTAGGCAGCAGTCAAATCCACGCCCCACTTGCGCGCTGGAGGAAGAGGAGGCGGGGGGTTATAATTTAATTAAATTTGAATTTAATTAAATTTGAATTTTAAATTATATTATATTAAATTAAATTTTAAATTAATTTAAAGTTAAAATTATATGACATTAAATTAAATTTTAAATTAACTCAAATTTTAAATTATATTTTATTTTATTAAAACTCGAGAGCATATACACTCACCAGGCCCAAGGGGATCCCAAAGTTTGCAGAAGGACAAAAAAGAAAAATTGCAGGGGAGTCTAAACAATCCAGGGAGGACTGAGCATGCTCAGTAGCCACAGAATGCTGACTTGGGCAGGGAGCAGAATGGAGTATCCTGGAAGAGGGCTCGACCCCTGAGCAGCAGCATCCATGAGAAACGTTTTGTTGCAAGACTCGCTTGCATATTTTGTATCTCTATGGTTTAGCAACAGCACTGAGTCGTGTGGAGTACCAGTACCAGGCTGTGAGTGGCAGCAGAGGCCACTTGTTCGCCTTCCCAGTATTTACCATTTCTTCTTCTCCCTTCTTCCACATCATTTAAGGAACAGCCTTGAATAAAAGGAGCTGGCCTTTTTTGGTAGGCAGATAAGACTGCAATCCTACAGGAAGCAAGTCGTATTGAAGTCATAGATTGTGTGTGGGCAAATATAATGACATTTGGAAAGCATTTATAAAAATAAATAAATGTATATCTGTTAGAATAATAATTTCACTTACATATGTTTGTATTTGAGAGGTATGTGAGGAATTTTAGTGGAAGGTTTTTGTCTCTGTCTGTACAAAAGAAGCAGACCAGCAGAAACGGTCTAAATTTTGCATTGTTGTTGTGCATACATCAGTAGGGGACAAACATTTCCAGCCTTTTCCGTGTCTGTGATGAGCAAAAAGGCCTTAAACAGCCTTGCTTAGAAAAATGATGACTCTCCAAAACAGGGGTGGGCAACCTAAGGCCCGGGGGCCGGATGTGGCCCACTCGCCTTCTAAATCCGGCCCACGGATGGTCCAGGAATCGGCATGTTTTTACATGTGTAGAATGTTCCCTCTTATTTGAAATGCATCTCTGGGTTATTTGTGGGGCCTGCCTGGTGTTTTTACACAAGTAGAATGTGTGCTTTTATTATATTTGTGGGGCATAGGAATTCGTTCATTCCCCCCCCCAAAAAAAAAAAATACAGTCTGGTCCACCACATGGTCTGAGGGATGGTGGACCGGCCCACGGCTGAAAAAGGTTGCTGACCCCTGCTCCAAAAGAAGCTTACGCAAATCACCATATAAAGGTATGTGAAAATAAATGCCGAGGCAGTCGGCTAACTGCAACAGTTCTGCTGTGCAAGGAACGAGGATGTGTACTGCAGTTTGCCACTCAAAAAGGACACACAACACAGGCTGCATCTTTAAAGCACATTCAAAACATATCCCCCCCCCCAAAAAAAATCTGGGTACTGTGGTTTCTTAAGAGTTGCTGGGAAATTTAACTCTGTGAGGGGTAAACTAAAGCGCCCACCATTCTATGGGGTGAGACAAATGGCTTTCAAGATATAGCCACAGGTATACTCCACTTGCCCCAATCTTCCCCTCAAAAACACAGGATATTCCATTAGGCGCAAGGTGATGTTTTGACTGTTTGTTGCTATAGCCTCTCCTGCGGTCTACCGCTGTTTGGGGCTGATAAGAAAAAAGCATCTCCACCCAACTTCCTTCTGATAAGACAGATAAGACAGCCTGTTCAGCAGCTGCCCCTAGGCAGAACATAGCTGGATTAAGACCTTTAGAGGCCCTAAGGACTTAAAAATATTTTGTTGCCCCCATATATATCAACTTCAAAATATAAAAAATAATAAACTTTTTTAAAAAATGAAACAAAACCTAGTAGGATGGAAAATAATGATTATTTTTGTATAATTCCATTTATTTACATTTGAAAAACTTCCTCCTACTTTTTCCTAATTGCAAACTGTTTGATCAGATCCTCAAAACTAATATTGCGTACCGCCTCTGCTTCTATACTTAAGTCGAGATAAGGCGTCCAGCCTGCCTTGTTGCTGCTCTGTTGGGATTTTTAATTTGATCCCAGAATGTCCCACTTTTCCGTAGGGGGCCCCTATATTCATTGGAGAAATGTCGGAGGATATGGCATGAAGCTCTTAATCCCAGGGATGAAAAGAGCTGAATACATCATTTCCATCACGCAAGCACTATTTCCTCAACAGTATGCTAGCAACCATCAGCTGCAGTGCAGATTGTGTTTGAAGATTTCCTTACCAAATTCAGCTCCATGATCACCCAGTTCTACAACAATCTATTAAACCCTTCCCATTTCAAATGTGTGGTTCGCATTTAAGCAATTTATGAACACATAAAGCACATGTAGAACCTGCAAAGTCAACCACCACAGGTCTCTTGATTACACTAGGCCTGTTTTGATGTAAAAACGCTATAGAAGTCCTAGAATCGCAGAATTGTAGAGTTGGAGGGAACTCTGAGGATCATCTAGTCCAACCCCCTGCAATGCAGGGAATATGCAGCTGTCCCATACGGAGATCAAACCTGCAACCTTGGCGTTATCACCACCACACTCTTAACCAACTGAGCTATCCATTGTTTCACCTATGAGACAACCACAGGCAGATTTTCTCACCAAGTAAGATTGAACCACATGAACCGGGTGGTTCACATGAACTGGCAAAATCAATGACTCATTTCAGCAACATAGAGAGCAGCTACAGCAATATAGCCTCATTCATGTTTTGCATGGATAGCCAAAAACAGACACAGCAGAAGCAAAAGAGATGGAACGTCTAGGATTCTAAGCCCTCCAGCACCTAGTTCCTTAACCACATACCCCTAGCACAGACATCACAGGGCATTTGTTTCCCCCAACCCCAGAGAACGACTCTATGCTGTACATGCAGCAGGCGCCGAGTTCAAATCCACAGTGCAACCCCACTCTATACAATGTATAGGAGAGGGAAGGCTGTGAAGAGATAATCTTTATCTCTTATAGTATTGCAACTTTTGTTTGTTTTTAAGTATGGTTGTGATTTTTTCTCAATTTTATTGTTTTATCTTTTTGTAAACTACTTCAAGGTGTGTTTTTTTAACAAGCAAGCGGTGTATGAATTTCATGAAAACAAATAAATAAGCCGATGTGTGGGCTTTGCTGCTATTTCTATGGATGTGGCTTCCATTTTAGGATTTTCCGAGTTTTGGATTTTCCCCTCCCTTAAGACTGAGCACGTATAGAACACAAGAGCACTTCTTTCCCTGCAACCAATATAATAAACTCCAGATTAATTGGATCTTGTCATCAGAGGCATGGCTCATATCTAGGAATCTAGTATTGTAGGCCCAAATTTCTAGAACGCCCTTCCAGTTGAGGTCAGACAGGCACCCTGGGCCCAGCTGAATCTCCATTGCCTATTGGATACATTTTTTAAAAACTCCAGAAGGAATTTTAACATAAGTTTGATTTTTATAGTTTAGTTTTATTTTTATAGTTTTAACAGATTTATACCTTTTTTGTACTGTTGTATACCACATGCAGATTATTGTATTTAAACAATATATAAATTGTTGAAATGAATAAAATAAATAATTTTGTTCTGGAACTCAAGTCCATGGGACCTTGATGAGATATTTAGTTGTGAAAACTCACTTGATTTTTCACATCTGTTACATACATTTTCTGACTGCTAGAGCTTTGACTTATGCATGCACATTGCTGAAGGCCAGATGAGCCTTTGAAAGTCAGCCTTAAGCCTCAGTTAAAATTATTCAGCCTGGCAGGTGATTCACAGGTTTACTATTAATTTGTTTAGGGCATTATAACTGTCAAGCTTTTAACTGTTGAAGTACTGGAACCACCACCAAAACCGAACTAGAAGAATCTAAGTGGGAAAGAAAATTATGCTTGCAAGCTTTTTTTCTTTTTCTTTTTAATCAGCAGTTTAAAAATTCAGTGCTTACAATAATAAAATAAATGGCCAAAACAAATTTCTCCAAGCACTCCAAAGTCAAACACAGTCCTTTCATAGGCCAAAGAGATCACCAAGTCCTTTCAACATGCTTCCAAGGCCACAGATCTTTGGACCAGGTTTCTTATGAACATGGAAAGTACAGGCATATGACAACACAAAGATATTTTAAACGCCATTCTGTCCCCAGTTTGCTTTTCACTCACTCTAATTTATTCACACAAAAGACAACTGCAGCATGGCCTCCGATGCTGATCGCTGGAGCAAGGAGTGCAAAGAAGGGGAAAAGTCAGGCAATACTCAGCTAGGAGAAAGCTAAATAACAGCAAGATAGGACAGTCACCCTTGCTGAAGGCAGCTGGACTAACAGCAACATTTAAACAGATATCTTAAGAGGGATTTGACTCCTGAGCTGTGCCTTAAGTAGATTTGTTCTTCCACTGTTTCGTGCACACAGAGGAAGACTGAAGAGACACAGGAGTGCTTAATGGCAACCATTTAAACTCACTGACTACAGGGTTTGGCACACTAAAGCAATCCTACAAGGCAAGGATGGGGAACCTGTATCCTTCCATTAGTACTATCAACTCCCATCAGCCTCAGCCAACACTGGTAATAAATAGTCAGGTTTGTTTTTTCTGGTAATAGGGATGATGGGATTTGTAGTCCAACAAACAGCTAGAAGGCTATAGGCTCCGTGCCCTTATTATAAGGAATGCTGAATTTCTGCGTCCCACTGTTGCTTTCCAGCAATGGCACTGTTTGTTCTTTCTTACCAACTGCACCAGACAAGCTCTGAAACAGACACGCTTCCTGTCGCCTCTCCTCTTTACCCTGTTTTTGTTGGGCGTACAAGCAGAATGCATTACTTGAGAGGAGAGAAGGCAGGAGAGTCAGCACACAATTTAGGAGTCACCGGTTTGGGGTGCTAGGTTCAGCCACTGCAACACCGCTTTCTTGAGAGTCTTTCCTGTGTTCTCTTCGGAAGCAGTTCAGGCTGAAGGACTTCTGGAAAAGGGTTCTTGTGAAGAAGGTGGGCCTTAGCAGCACGCCTGACACATGCACCCGACAAGATGTGCACTCGTATGTCAGGTATGGCAAAGTCTCCCTGGAATGCTCTTCCCGTCATGACCAAAGCAATATTTGGCTCCCCACTGTCTCACTTATAAAAGCCTGGTCCACAGGCTTGGACGGAGTTTCCCCACAAACGGGTGCAAGTCACCTCCCATATGGATCAGACCACCAGTTTCACAAAGCAACTGCAGCGAGTGGAAGAACTGGATTAGGCCGCTTTGTTCTCCGGCAGAACTCACTCAGGATTTTAAGCCCATTTTAGACATCATCTGTTCATAGACAGTCCACGCCATGGCCGCCATCAGTGTTCGTCGCAAAGCTCTTGGGACGGCACCTCGGAAAAAGCCTATTAATCCGTAATCCTGTAGGAGGAGAAAGAAGCAAGTGTCGTCGTTACTCTTAAGCATGCAAACCCTTCAGCAAGGCACATTAATGCTGCAGCAAATGTTCACCAAGTTTGATTTTCGGTTAGAAATTAAAGGTTAGGGTGGTTAAAGGATTTTCTAAGGAAAAAAACCCCCAAACCTGAATGAATGGTCAAGGCTTTCCAAAGCTGTCACAGTTGCTATCATTTCTCCTATCTGCTTCTGCATCGGGTTTTTATTCTGTCTAGAGACTCTGCCTCTTTGTAAAAAACCCCAGAAGCTTTCCTTTTGGGAATTATAGGGACAGAACTACCCAAACTGTATAGAAATTTATTAATGTATGTGACTACAGCGGCAAGAATATTACCTGCCCCAAAATGGAAAGAAGAAGTGGTCCCAGCAAAAGGAGAATGGATACAAAAACTTATGGAATACGCAGAAATGGGAAAACTTACCAGAAAAAAAAGAAATCCAGATAACAAAGTTTTTATAAAAGAATGGAAATGGTTTAGTGAATATTTACAAATAAATTGTAAATAGATAAGAACGTTGGCAGGATTACTGTAATAACCTGCAGTTTTATAAAAGTATATATTTAAGGTACGTAGATGAATAAATGAGTAAATTAAGTTAATTTGGATATGCAGAAAATATTAAAAATAAGTTTAAGGAACCGCAGAAAGAGGGGGAAGGAAGTCAAGTTTTGAAATGTCAAAATGATTATAAAATTATTGAAATATATAAAATTGAAAATCATAAAAATAATAATAATGAGACACTCCCTCTGTTACCTATGGGTTTAACATTAGCTAGGCAAGGATCATGGAATGAAAATTATCACATGGTACTAGGGGTTAACAACGCTCCACATTCCTTTCCCTGGGTTTCTTACTAAAGCTGGATGAAAGGAATCTGGGGGTGCTCAAACTGTTTCAGAAGCGTGTTTAAAGGAAATCCAGGTTTCTGAAATGGAATTGTGTACATTTTCGTCAGGGTTAAGAATGGTCAATATTATTATTATTATTATTATTATTATTAGGAGCAAAACAGCAGCCGGTAGGCCCGGTCTTTATTCAAACGACTGTTGCAACAGGACTTCCACCCACCCCATAGAAGCAGCAGGAAGAAGACAGAATGGTCAATATAATTATGACCCTAGCCAGGCAGGTGAGAAGGAAGGAAGGAAATTCATGTGTGCATTCATTAAGCAGGTAGTCCTTTGAGCCAACCCTATGTCTTGCTCTTGTTCCCTTAACCTAGATAGCAGTGTGTCTGCACCATAACTTCAGAGTCCCAAGTAAGGTATTCTCATGTTGCAGGATGATTAGCGAAACGTATACCAAATGCTTACAAAAAAAGGGGCAAGCATTTGCCTTATGGCCACAGCAATGCTTAGGCACAAATGCTGAAGAAGGAACTTGACAGATTCTCTCACTTGCGAAGACAAAAACATTTTGGATGGGTCCAGCTGATCAGCATAGAAACCTAACAAAAGAAACTGTTCAACAGCTACTCTTTGAACGATGCTAGGAATTATTCAAAAGGATATACTTGTGCATCTAGAACCATAAAAGATCTGGTTTGGTGAAGAGCAGGACAAGTGCATCATTCGGTGATACCTTAGCTTAATGAAATATTTCTAAATAAATTTCTTGGGAAGGGCTGTGTTATCTTTCTCCCTTTTAATTGTGTGTCCAAAGGACAAAGATATGGTTTACAACCATTTGTTCCCAGAGCAGAGCTAGCCCAGAATTGCTTCGGTCTGAAAGCAAGCCAAGAGTGATAAAAACCCCTGAAAATAGCACATCCAGATCCTATAATTTAGCTAGTTCATGAAATTATATCTGTCATCAAAGTACGCTCTGCCAGTTTAAGAGCCAAAGTACTCTTTCAGACCTGGTACAGTTGTACTTCGGAAGTCAAACAGAATCCGTTCCAGAAGTCCATTTGATTTCCAAAACGTTCAGAAACCAAGGCGCAGCTTCCGATTGGCTGTAGGAAGCTCTTGCAGCCAATCAGAAGCCGTGCCAGATGTTCAGGTTCCAAAGAACATTTGCAAATCGCAACACCAATTTCCAGGTTTGCGGCATTCGGGAGCCAAAACATACGAGTGCCAAGACGTTCAACTTCCAAGGTACAACTGTAATGGGCAATCTCTCTACATGTAGGAAGATGTCAGGGAAGGTCTATGCATACACAAAACAACACTCTCACAATTTTGCAACACCAAAACAAAGTTGTAAACTCAGAACAACGTATGCTAAGTCCAAAAAGTTGACGTGCAGTGATTCTATATATCTGTAAAATTCAGTATAGTTTTGGAGGGGAGAGCGAGGAGATAGCAAGCCTAGAGAATGGGTCACAACTTGTGAACAGGGTTTGCATGTAGAAGTTCCCAGTTTCAGTACATAAACGATACTGAGCTCTAGGTCCAATGGTCAGATATAGTGATATAATGCTCCTTTCTGGAAAGAGAGTTGCTTACATCGCTGAACACTCACTAGCAGTTTTGGGGGGCTACAGACAAGAACAAGCTGAGAGGCCAAAGTCCTATCCAAGCTCAAACTGTGTTTCTGAGCATCTGTTATTATTCTGCCTTTCCCCCCTAACATGGACTCAAGGAGGCTAGCAGATAAAAATAAGAACAGCCGATGATGCCAGTCTACTCCAGCCTCAAACATAGCTGGAAAGCCTTCAACGCCTTAGAAAAAATAACAGTATAAAAATGAGATTAGTTAATGAGCAAACTCAACCTTACCCTGAAGATTAAGGCAATGGCTTGGCGCATCTGGAGGTGTTTGTCGGATGACACCTGCACGTGGGTTTTGATAACATCAGCAGGCTGAGTTGCCAGTGATGCCAAAATCCCTGCAACAGTCCCACAGCCAAAGTTCACTAAAGGTGAGAGTGCTGGGTCCACTTGGTCTGGAAAAGAACGAGCGAAAAACCTTTTCACAATTAGCTTTCAGCAGGAGAAAAGGATCACAAAGTCTTACGCCAAATCTTTCTGAATCATCTTAAAACCTCAGTAACAGCCGCTTATTCCACCTAAAAAGTACTTGGATAAAAGGAGATTTCAGCTTACTTAAGCAACTTGTCACATTTGCCTAACTGTTCCCCCACTTAAATCGAGCCTCATTTTACATACAGAGCTGCTCGCTCCATCTTCCTTATCCTATCTTTAAAATTATCCCAAAACTAGCCAGTCCCCTTACCCAAATTTGCCTATTCCTCCCAAACTTTGCCACGTGCCTTGCTCTATTCTGAGCAAGTTTTTACTCAAAGCAAACCCACTGAAATAAATGAACCTAACATAGTCCTGTTCATTAAATGCAGCTGACTACCATCCTTATGACTTTCTAGTTTGATTTCCCTGCAGCATGCTTTCAGAGTGGCTCTGACATTTCGAACAAGTACTAACCAGCGTTGAGCGTTTGTCACAGTCCTATTAAAACATACAAATAAATAAAGTAAGAGGTGTCTGCCAAGCCAGCTTCAATGGCATTCAACTTCATTGTGGCATCATCCCATTGCTGACTCAGAAATGTGCTCTGCTGTTAACTTCCTGGACCTTACAGTGTTCAGTGCTAATCTGGCACTGCTAGGTAGCTGACTAAACAGATTACTCAGCAGATTACATCATGGTGTTTCCCCCCTGCAGAGTAAGGCCGCAATTCTATTATGCAACAGACTTTTTTTCCTTTTAAGTAAGCATGCTTAAGACAGGGTTGCAAAGAGGCCAGGCATAGAATAGACTATAGGCAAAGGACTATGTTTAAAAGGGGTGTTTTAGAAGCAGCATCCACCATGATTAAATTTCAATCACAGAAACAATCGTGCATAGAAATATTCTTCACCAATTATCAGGTGACAAGAAGATGACACATCTCCAAAACTCTGCCAACTCTCTGAGTGTAGAAATCTGCAGTTATGTACACCAACAACAACTGGTGCTTAGCAAATATTCTCCAAGCAAAATTACATTGCTGTCATGGCCTGTCAACCCACTATTCAGTCATGTAGCTCATTCTCTGGTCAACCAGGTGAATAAATACTTCAGTGGCTCATCCTGATCCTGTTGGAAAAGCCTGATGTACCATATCTAAACCCTGCCATTTAAATTCCGGGAACGGGAAGCTGTGAGGACAACATTACAACCACCCTTACCATACGGTGCTATCTTTTTGGTTTGTGTGTAGAACATCAAGTAAATGCCAGAAAAGGGCGCATCACGCAGGAGTGTTGCAGTCAGACCGCTAAACAAGCCCTGGACACTTTCTGACCGATAGATGCTCCTCAGGGCTCCATAAATGCTCTCATAGCCGTACCTTCCACACTGCAAACCAAGCACAAAAGTGAAATTGAACACCTAACAATGAAAGTGTCCTCAGGCTGTATAGTTGAAGGGCAGCAACTGACCTATACAAACTGGTTGAGGGACTAGTACAGCCATTAAAAAACAAAAATGGTTACAAAACTCACCTCGTATCGTGTTTTCACTACAGTGATAGGCAACATGCAAACCACAGCTACAGTACGCGAGGTTCCACCCAGCAAAACGGACTCCAGGGCTGTAGGAGAACGATCCAGCAGAAAATGCTGCTTTATCATATATAAGGTGCTGAAGTAAATCCCTACTCCTGGGATGCATCTTGCAAAGGACTGTGAAGAGATGAAAGGGCAACAGTGGGGAGAGAGAAAATATTTAGTGGTAAGACCACAACGGAAATTCTATTGCATATTTACGGTATTTTTCACTCCATAAGATGCACTTTTTCCTCCTAAAAAGTAAGGGGAAATGTCTGTGCGTCTTATGGAGCGAATGTGTGGTCGATGGCTGGCTCCCTTTCCGGCCCTGCCTCCTTGCCCAGGCCTCCATTGTTGAATGATCTGCAGACGGAGGCTGTTTGTTTCCCCAGCGACATGTGACTGGCTGATTAGTTTATCTGTCTGGAAACTGTAGAAACGGCTCCCTTTCCTTTCCTAAAGAAGCTGTAGAACTGTGAGTTGAACCCCATAAAAACAGGATTTTTCCCCTTTGCAAAGTAAGCTCAACAACTTTGAGCTGATCCTCAAAAAAAGGGGGGGGGCTTTTCCCCTTTGCAAAAGAAGCTGCACAACTTTTGTGCTGATCCTCAAAAAAAACCAGGGTTTTCCTCCTCTAAAAACTAGGTGTGTCTTATGGAGCGAAAAATACGGCATTTCTTTTCAAGCTACGTGGCTGGCTCACAATTCAAGACACCGTAAACATGAGACTACATTTTCTACAATCTTAGACCTACTCAGAGCAGAGCCATGGAGATTAATGGAACTAAGTTAGTCATGTTCATTTATTTCTGTTAATAGGGTGTTCGTCTCACAAGGAGACAAATGAGGTTAACTCCCACAAATCCAAAAGAAAAGAAAAACACTGTTTTATTTAGGCAACTTACCGGAGAAACACCCTTCCACAGCCCCAGTATACTTTCTGTGCGAACCACCTTAAAGAACAGAGTTACCATGCCAACACGGCCTGATCTGCAAGGAAAACCAAATCGGAGGTTAAAAACAGGCACACATAATCACAACAGTCTGTTGATAGGAAACACACTGCAAAATAATCCTTTCCTCCTTCCGTTGGCCAAAGCCCTCCAGAGATCAGCCGGTATACCAAGCCATTCCTGCTTCTATGAACAAGTTATTCGATGTCCATTTAATACACAAAGAAGTTTGAATCCTGCCATTCTTCTCTATTGACCACTAACATATTAAGTTTATGGCAACACTACACGAAAAGGCCAATACACATTTTAGTTCATGGTATCTAGAGTACTTGCTGTTTCAGTGGGAATGGCTTTTCGGGACTTCCAGTAAAAATAATCCATGTTTTTTAAGACAGTTCTAGCTAGATCAGTCACTCAAAACAGAACTGGCTCAGACATACGATCGTGATTTTTTTTTAACTTTGGAAACCTCATTGTAAGCCAGGGTGATTGCCCACCGTCACAGCCCATAATCATAATTACTAATTATTAATCATCCTGGCTATCTACTGACTGAGACCACCATATAAATGCATTTATTAGATTTAAAAACTGAGGCTGAAATATGCTCTTTCCCCTCATGGTCTTGCAACACCTTTTGGAAGACCTTTCCTACTTCATTTGCCAAACACTTTTCACCCTCTTCTGTTCCTATTCTGTCTCTATTCCAAACCTCTAACACCAAGGGTGTAAGCGTCTCTTCTTGAAATATCAAATGCTTACCCATTGACAGACGGCTGTAGGGTCTGCAGGCGGGTTTTTAGCAGGTCTAGAGGCTGAAATAGCAGGGTAGAGCAGGTCCCACTGATGGAGCCACAAACAAAGGCTTTCAGCACAGGGTGCATCTTCAAAGGAAAACAGTGCAATGTTAAAAGAAAAAGCCTTTAAATGAGACACATTATCCCCAGCAAAGACATAATATATATTTTTAATGCTCAATTCAGGATTTGCTTTCATAAATGGTATCGGTCAAAATGCTCAACAAGTTGCAATTTAACGCCAATGTCCCGCAATGCCTCTCACATGTTTAAGCCCGTTGGAAGTCTTGTGACAACTGTGCATGATTTCAACTAGTTATAGAAATGTAAGGGACCTCAATGCGGGTCAATTGACCTCAAAGGGGCTCAATGGGGATGGGGGTGGCGCTGTGGGTTAAACCACAGAGCCTAGGACTTGCCGATCAGAAGGTCGGCGGTTCGAATCCCCGCGACGGGGTGAGCTCCTGTTGCTCGGTCCCTGCTCCTGCCAACCTAGCAGTTCGAAAGCACATCAAAGTGCAAGTAGATAAATAGGTACTGCTCCGGCGGGAAGGTAAACGGCGTTTCCGTGTGCTGCTCTGGTTTGCCAGAAGCGGCTTAGTCATGCTGGCCACTTGACCCAGAAGCTGTATGCAGGCTCCCTTGGCCAATAAAGCAAGATGAGCGCCACAACCCCAGAGTCGGTCACGACTGGACCTAATGGTCAGGGGTCCCTTTACCTTTACCTTTACCTTTACCTTTACGGGACCTCAAAGGCAACCTAGCCCAACCCAGTCAGTGCAGAAAATCCACAGCTACAGCTTCCCTCATGCCAATACTTATCAGTCTCACCGAAAAAGTGTCTACAACATTCCAAAGCTATCTTTTCCACTGTCAAACTGCTAATACTACCAGAAAGTTGTTCCTCGTATCTTGAGGAATGTGTTACTTTGCAGTAAATCTCTCAAGAGAATACTTATATGGGTGTCTTCAGTTATATGTCACCATCCTTAAATGAGCATCTCAGGAATCTCATGTAAAACCTCACAAAATATCATCCTGGTTTATTACACCTAATGTATCTTCCGAATACATTAGTCTGTTATGTTGCGTTTTCGGTACACTGACACTGCAATCCTATGCTGCGTGTAATGAGGCTTACTCCTAGATAAGCACAGCTTAAAATCCCAGTGAATAACATAATTATTAAATTATAATATTATGAATTAATGCTGTCATCACGAACCAGCCCCTCAAATACTCAAGAACGCAAACCCGTGGGATTTTCGATCTATACATTAACCTGTGCAAGCATAATGGCAGTGATTTATCCAGGTATTATTGTGGCTTCAAACACCCTTACTAGGGAATCATCCCACTGAAAAGAGTGAATTCGCTTCCAAAAAGGATGTATAGAATTGTGCTGTTAGTTACATGTGAAATGCTGCTTTTGACAGGCTCGTGTCTTAAATCCCATTAATTTCAATTTCAGATATTTAAGGGGGTCCTTTGGGACTTCAAAAGTGCTTGTCATTGAGAGGAACATGGCTAGGAAATAAAGATTTCCGCTGCAATTTCACACCTGGAAACAATCAGATCTTTAGCCGCGCTTCTCACAAAATACTGACCAGTCTCAGTATTGAGAAATCAGTCAACGGAAGATCACGGAACGTTCCAGACCCAACGCATCCAACAGCAGAGGCAACATTCCCACTGTAGCATCTCTGAGAATATAGTGGCATTGGGTTTGAAATAAGGCCACTTGTCTGCGAGTAAGCAGCAGCTGAACAACTGAAGGCCAGCAACTGACTATTAGTTGACTCTCCAGCTGACTTAAAAGCATAAGAACATAAGAAATGTTCTGCTGGATCAGATTAAAGCCTGTCCCGTCAAACTTTCTGGCCAGCTAAATGCCTACAAGAAGTCCGCAAGCAAGGCCTTCTCGGTGGTTGCTCCCAGACTTTGGTGCTCCCTCCCTAGCAAGGTTAGGCAAGATCCTTCATTGGTGTCCTTCTGCTGGCAGGTGAAGACCTTCATATTACAGGAGGCTTTGAGGAACTGACTGCTTTTAATGAGCGGGCTGGTGCTATGCCGTTTTTATTATTATCTGTTTTTGATACACACACAGTTTTAATTTTATTAATGTTTAATTGTTTGTTAATGATTTCCTCCCCCCCCCCCAATGTTTTTTGCTGTTCTTATTTTATTCATAAGCTGCTTTGTGTCCCTGTCACGTCAAAAGGCAGGGTATAAATCAACAGAATGATGATGATGATGATAATTATAATATGTACGTAACAACGCTCCCCAGCAACCATTATTCAAAGGCTAATCCTAAAGGTAGTACATAACCCCTCCATAGAGCAGTCAGTAGAGCACGGGGCTCTTAATCTCAGGGTGGCGGATTTATTGGGCAAAAGATCCCCGCCTTACAAGGGGGTTGGGCTGGATGACCCTTGGGGGTCCCTTCCAACTCTACCATTCTACGCTACCCTAAGGAGGAGCCACGGAAAGCCTGTGTTGTCCATTCGCTTGCCTAGTGCCTCCTTTTCCATGCCCTTTCCTCAACGCACAACACGAGGCTGCAAATTCCCAACTTGGTGATTCCCTTCTGTATTTTGGGTTTCGTTCTCTGCTTCGTGGACCGCCTCAAGATGTTTGAACCAAGGGGCAATATACAAATAAAATAAATAAATAAACGAAGAAAGGCTTCACTCCATAATCCCAGCCAGCCAACTAGAGACCAGAAGCGGTCCACCACCACCCCATACACCCCACCCCCTCCAACTCCTCCCCCATGCCCCTATACCCCCATTCCCTATACCCCCTACCCTCCTACACCCCAGGTATACAAGTTTAATAATAATAATAATAATAATAATAATAATAATAATAATAATAATAATAATAACAATAATTTATCATTTATACCCTGCCCATCTGGCTGGGTTTCCCCAGCCACTCTGGGGGGCTTCCAACTGAATATTAAAATACAATAGTCTATTAAGCATTAAAAGCTTCCCTAAACAGGGCTGCCTTCAGATGTCTTCTAAAAGTCTGGTAGTTATTTTTCTCTTTGACATCTGGTGGGAGGGCATTCCACAGGGCGGGTGCCACTACCGAGAAGGCCCTCCGCCTGGTTCCCTGTAACTTGGCTTCTTGTAGCAAGGGAACCGCCAGAAGGTCCTTGGAGCTGGACCTCAGTGTCCGGGCTGGACAATGGGGGTGTAAACAAGTTTAATAAATAACGATGAAGAAGGGCTCTTGAGCCCGGTCTTGGCTGTGGAGGGCGGGGTATAAATAATTTTTTTTATTATTATTTTGGGTTTCGTTCTCTGCTTCGTGGACTGCCTCAAGATCTTTGAACCGAGGGGCGGTATACAAATTTAATATAAAAAAAATGAAGAAAGGTTCCACTCCGGAGCCCCGGCCAGCCAGCTAGAGACCAGAAGCGGTCCACCACCACCCCATACACCCCACCCCCCTCCAACCCCTACCCCACCCCCTATACCCCCACTCCCTATATCCCCTACCCTCCTACACCCCAGGTATACAAGTTTAATAAATAACAATTATTAAATTATTAAAGAAAGGCTTCTGTCTTCCCCCCCCAGCCAGAGACCAAAAGCGGTCCCCCACCCCCCATACACCCCCCCTCCAACTCCTCCTCAGGTGTACAAGTTTAATAAATAACGATGAAGGGCTCTTGTCCCGAGTCCCACCCACCCACCCAGAGACCAGAAGCGGGCCCCCTCCCACCCACCCAAGCTGTGAGGGGCTGCCACTCTGCCCGTGCTTCCTCGGGAGCAAGCCAAAGCACCACCCGGCAGAGGCGCCCGGCCGCCTTACTGCGGAGGGCGGGATGCCGGCCAGCCCAGCCCAGGCCACCCCTCCCCACCCCACTCCCCTTTGAGAAGGGGGCGCCCTCCGTCCCCCACTGACCGCCATGACCTCGCGGGCCCCCGGCCAACTTCTCCTCAGCTCCGCCTCGGGTCCCGCAGCCGAGGGCATCCCACGCAGCTCGCCGCCGGGCCCCAGCCGCGCCGACGCCTCCGACGCCCGACCAATCCGAGGCGAGGGGAGGAGCCTGGCCACGTGAAGGGAGAGGCGGGGCTTCGCCTGACGCCACGCCCCCGAGGCCGAAGGACCAGTTACAAGAGCTTCGCGGAGACTTGGAAGGGGGAACCCCCGGGGTCATCTAGTCCAACCCCGCGCGCAGGACAAGCGGCTAAAGCGTCGCCTGGCACACGGGCGCCCAACCTCGAAGCAGAGGAAGGAGGGTTTGCAGCCGGCAGCCCCCCTGCAAAAAAGAAAAGAAAGGAAAAGAAAAAGGATGAAGGAAGGAAGGTTTGCAGCCAGCAGCGTGCGGGTGCCTTTTTTAACTCACTTTATAGAATTTTAGAATCCGAACTTCAGAATTGGAAAGGATCCCAAGGGTCACCGAGCCCACCCTTTTGCGGGAGCCCAATTTTGGCGCTGGAAACAAATCCCCAGGCTGATGAGTGCATACATAACCACATACATACATAACCACACTTTCTCTTAATTCTAAATGTATTTCTGCACCCTTTTTAAAATCATAATAATTGCACAGATTATACTTATTTTTTCTATGTAATCTCCCCAATAAACGTATTTGGTGGCGTTTATTTTCTTGACACGTGCTTTATATAAATAAATTCTATTTCTAGGTACCAAGCTGGTTTCCATGAACATAGCAACTCCGCAGACAAAAGGTATTTGGGGTTTTAATCCCTTTCCAGCACAGCCGAGGCTCGGTGGGGAATTTATAACGGTGTTTTAAATACCTATGATGAGCAGCCCGATCTTAGGAACTTGCCCAGTTTTCTTACCACTGAAGAGTTCCACCTTGTTTCCTGCTTCGCGTGTGCCTGAAAAAGGGTAGGTGGTTCATTTAAGACTCTAACGGCAGATGCTGGTGGAATTGAACCTAAAAATTACTAAGGATCTAGGAATTGAACCTAAACATTATTAAGGATGCTAGAAGTAAACCTAAAAATGATTGAGGATCCATGAATTAAACTTAAAAATTACTAAGATCTGGTCTTAAACCTAACAATTGCTAAGGATCCTGAACTAAAAAAAAAAAATATTAAGATCCTAGATTTAAACCTAAAAATTGCTAAGGATCTTGGCCGTTTTCAGCTCCTCTCTGCAATTCTGCTTCTATATATGCTATTTACGTTTTGGGTCGCCAGATCTTTTCAGACTGCAACTCCCATCGTCCCATGCACGTCGCTTGGAGATGACGAAAGAGCCCAGTTACAGAAAGGAAGCCGCGTGGTTAGCTCTTCACCGAGGAGCTAGGAAAAAGTGTAGAGTCACGCATCTCCATGGGTTGAATTTGAGCTAGTTTTCATAGATGAAAGCACATTATAAAAGCTTAGGAAAAACAATTGGATTTGGGAAAGAACTTGGAGCCCAATTCTGGTACTGAAAAGAAATCCCCAGGATACACACGAGTTTAGCCTCTTTCCCAGGCTAAACCTACCCAACTCCTTTAACCATTCCTCGTAAGGCTTGGTTTCCAGACCTGACCCTTGATCATATGGGTTGCCCTCTTCCATAATGTTGCTGTGTGTTTTTTAATCTGTTTTTGGTTTATCCTTAATTCTTATTTCTTTTAATTAAATAGTTGTTTTAAACTGCTTTTACTGATAATTTTATTCTTCTTTTTTTTTGCAAAGTACAGAGATGTGCATTTAAAAATTAAGCAGTGCAGGCAACCCGCCACTAAAGTTATGTTTTGAGGCACCACATGCATCAATGAAATTGTGTGTGTTTGAAACACCGTTGGGAAAACCTGCCAACCCTCTGTTCTGCCCCCACCCCGCTCCACCCCTCTGGGTGACGTTTTTGACATTTATCAGTCACTTCTGAGATACGTGCGTGTCCACAGTTGCACACATATTGAACACGTGTTCACGGGTGGTTGCCTAAATATAAATGTTATGAAATACAAGAATAAATAAACTGCAAGCTGTAGCCTGCTGTCTGCCTTCTAAATCTGGCCCACGGACGGTCCAGGTATCAGCATGTTTTTACATGAGTAGAATGTGTCCTTTTATTTAGAATGCATCTCTGGGTTATTTGTGGGGCCCGCCTGGTGTTTTTACATGAGCAGAATGTGTGCTTTTATTTAAAATGCATCTCTGGGTTATTTGTGGGGCATAGGAATTCGTTCATTTTCTTTTCCAAAATATAGTCCGGCCCCCCACAAGGTCTGAGGGACAGTGGACCAGCCCCCTGCTGAAAAAGTTTGCTGACCCCTGTTGTAAGATCTTGAGTGGTACTAATGGAGATGTCTGAGATTGGGAGCAAAAGGTGTTGAGCTGTTTTTCCTTTTCAGCAGATCTTGACTAATAGTTCTGTTTTTCCTTTATTTACAGGAAAGAACACCGGAGGTGTTCTGCGGTAATCGGCATGCAGATTACATGATTGGCTGGATTTTTGGGAAATGGTTATCAGTGCTGGTGTGAAGTTCTGTTCTGCATAAAGGTAAAGGTAAAGGTACCCCTGCCCGTACGGGCCAGTCTTGACAGACTCTGGGGTTGGTGCGCCCATCTCACTCTATAGGCCGGAGGCCAGCGCTGTCCGGAGACACTTCCGGGTCACGTGGCCAGCGTGACATCGCTGCTCTGGCGAGCCAGCACAGCACACGGAAACGCCGTTTACCTTCCCGCTAGTAAGCGGTCCCTATTTATCTACTTGCACCCGGGGGTGCTTTCGAACTGCTAGGTTGGCAGGCGCTGGGACCGAGCAACGGGAGCGCACCCCGCCGCGGGGATTCGAACCGCCGACCTTTTGATCGGCAAGCCCTAGGAGCTGAGGCTTTTACCCACAGCGCCACCCGCGTCCCCTTCTGTTCTGCATACTTTTATTAATTAAACTTGGTTTATGTTTGCATTTTGTGTGTATTATTGAGTTCATTTGTAGACTCAGTAGGTGGCGCTGTGGTGCTACAAGGTTTGACAGTTTGTGAGTTTGACAGTTTGTGAGTAGCAGATAATAATATTCACAGATTGGTTATACACTAATGTAGTAATACAAAGTCATAAAACAGGGAATACAGGATATGAGGGCATTAAACTAAACAGCGATACAAAGTCAACAGTCACGTTCTTTAGTTACATTTTAAGGATCGATACAAACTAAAGAAATACAAGTAAAAAGATGCATTTTAAAACAGGATTCAGCAAATTTTTTCAGCCTGGTCTGGTCCACCATCCCCCAGACCATGTGGTGGGCCGGACTATATTTTTTGCGGGGGAAATGAACAATTTCCTATGCCCCACAAATAACTCAGAGATGCATTTTAAATAAAAGCACACATTCTACTCCTGTAAAAACATGCTGATTCCCGGACCGTCTGCGGCCTGGCTTAAGAAGGTGATTGGGCCGGATCCGGTCCCCGAGCCATAGTTTGCCTACCCATGTTCTAAAAGATACATTCTTTAAAATACAAGTAAAAAAATACATTCTTAAAGATACATTCTTGAAGTCATTCTTAAAGATACATTCTTTAAAAAGATAGAAATGAAGAGGTACAAGTAAAAAGATTCATTCTTGAAGTCAAAGGTACATTATTTCTCAGAAAACGACATTCTCTGATAGCATACATATACTTACTCAATACAGAATATAAAGCAAATACGGATATAGACAGTGTCATTCTTTAATTCCCCTTTCTGATCATGGTTTCTCTTATGACATCTGCACTAGGGGGCTGGCGACAGACACCAAAAGCAAGTCATTACTGTATCGGGAAGACGTTAGTGCACACAACCTCATGCCAATGTGGAAGTTACTGTCAGCTGTCAGCTGTGTAATATGAGGCAATGCATGTTCTTTGTACTTTTGTCCATTTACTGTATTTATTTCCCCCGATTTGAACTATAAAATGGTAATTTTCTTGAGTCAAAATCAGAGTACCCCTGAACATTTTTTAGGGGGGGAACCCACTGTATCTATCTATCTAAAATGACCTTTATTTATTTAAAAGTTTTTATACCCTGTCCTTCCTTTCAGAGTGGAGCAGAGGCATGCTTGCAACACAACATATGGCATAAACGTTACAAAACAAAACAAATGAGAAATTATTGTTGGGAGTCAAGTCCACAGCACTCTGGGGAAATTAACTTTCCAGGGGACACTCTTTATGTCACATGATTCATTCATCTTAGAATCTTGTGGATGTTCATGTCATAATCCCACCCCATTTTTTTTTTCCAGCCCAGCAAGAGCCCAGTTAAACATGCATGCAGTTCTGGTCAGCCTATGCAAGATCTTCTCGGAAGAAGCAGTTCATTTCCCTTTGCTGAGCTGGGTTGCAATTGAGGAAACAGTTGCAGCATCTGCAGTCTATGCTCTGGCTGCATCAGTCTAAGGCAGAAGAGGGAGCAATCACCCTGATCAGATTTGAGCACATTTCCATTCAAAGCAAGACAGAGCCTATTAAGGTAAGAACAAGAAGCACCATATAATATCTAAAGGGCCATAGCACTCCTGCACCTTTCATGTATTGTTGTTGTTTAGTTGTTTAGTCGTTTCCGACTCTTCGTGACCCCATGGACCAGAGCACGCCAGGGACTTCTGTCTTCCACTGCCTCCCGCAGTTTGGTCAAACTCATGCTGGTAGCTTCGAGAACACTGTCCAACCATCTCGTCCTCTGTCGTCCCCTTCTCCTTGTACCCTCCATCTTTCCCAACATCAGGGTCTTTTCCAGGAAGTCTTCTCTTCTCGTGAGGTGGCCAAAGTATTGGAGCCTCAGCTTCAGGATCTGTCCTTCCAGTGAGCACTCAGGGCTGATTTCCTTAAGAATGGATAGGTTTGATCTTCTTGCAGTCCATGGGACTCTCAAGAGTCTCCTCCAGCACCATAATTCAAAAGCATCCATTCTTCGGCAATCAGCCCTCTTTATGGTTCAGCTCTCACTTCCACACATCGCTACCTTTAATGTATAAGAGAGGGCATTTCAATAGGCTACCTTGCATGACAAACTACTATTAAAGGTACAAAAGCCTGATGTCCTTTTTACCTGGCCATTCTAGTTCACAATATTAGCTCATGTGATTTTGATCTCCTTCTCAACCAACAGCTACGACAGTAAATATGAAGGCTGACAACTGATTAAGGATATGTTAGATTCATCATACGCGAGATTTGGCTGCAGCGTGAAACATATTTTCTTTGTTTTGTTTATTAAAAAATAAACTATATATATATATATTCCATTTTAATCTTCAAAGCGGAGGGGGTTGTCTCATTGTACAACAATCAGAAAATCAAATTGTTTGCCACAGAGATTTCAACAGTGCTAAAATAGTGGAGTTGAAACATCACTTCCAGTCTGTGGCATGGAAATATCCACTGCTTTTAGTGGGGAAGGAGCTGCAGTAGAAGTCCTTCCAAGGCTAAACCTTGAAATCATTTTTTTTAAAATATATATATATATA
Source organism: Podarcis siculus (assembly GCA_034642415.1). NCBI lineage: Eukaryota > Metazoa > Chordata > Lepidosauria > Squamata > Lacertidae > Podarcis > Podarcis siculus. The sequence continues at coordinate 1,766,830 of JAXCMG010000091.1, read as the reverse complement.
TATATATTAACAGCAGAATCCTGTGTATGCCTGCTCAAAAGTTAGCCCCAAGAGCTCAACTGGACTTACTCTCAGCTTAGGTAAGCATGTATCAGATTTTGGAATCGGGAGAAATTTGATTCAGTTCACACTTAAATGTGAACCAACCTAAGTCACCATTTCAAAAACAATCAAACCTTTGTTTAAAACTGCCGCTTTCCCCTCTCTCAATTTCTATCCATTCCTGCTTTACTAACACCTCTTCCTATGTTTTTAGCTATTCTTATTTTATCTGTAAGGCATCTTGAGTCTCTGATAGGGAAAAGGTTAGGTATAAATAAATAAATAAATAAATAATGTTATTGTTTAATGCTACAATTTCCCTGTCAGTGTCTTTCCCTACTCACTGAATTCTCCCCCCTCCATTCTTCAGTTGCCCCATGTGAGAGAGATAGTACCTCCACACGATGTACGTATTTCACTTCTGACACCATGTGTTGTCTTCAGCATGATTCAATGTAGCAATTTAAAACAGATATTTCATTAACAAGCCAATGCCTGTTGCGTGTACAAAATCCATCAGCTTCTTTAACCGACAAGATTGCTCTTAAGAGTCGATTCATCTTAAATATACAATGGCGTGCAGAACAGGCAGCAGGAGGCATGGAAATGAGGGAGATCTGTGTGCAAGGGAGAGCTGAGAAAAAGGGGGGGAGGAGTGGAAACATGGTGAAAATAAGGGGTGCAAAGGGAGGCTGTAGAAAAGAACTTAGGGGGTGCATTGGGCTGCATGACGGGATGGCAGCTGGTGAAAAGAGATGTTAGTATTGCATGGAGTGGAAGGAGAAACTCTAGGAGTTACCGTAATATGAGGGGGAGGTTAACATGTGGAATGAGTGGGGGGCAGAGTCCCTGGTTATTAATGAAATTAGAGACACAACATGGCCACAATTCAGCCACATCTAAGCATTTCCACTCATTTCAGTGTACGGGATTTGCAGTGTTAGCATAAGCATGTTTACTCAGAATTAAGTCCCAGCAGTTGTAATTTGGAGTTACTCCCTAGCAAGTGCATTTAGGTTTGCAGCTTCGGGCTGCGATCATTTAGGCAGCTTCCTCCGAGCCAGCCCCATCAAGCTATATGGGACATACTTATTTCATGATTCATTTATTTCATGAAACTTATACACCGCTTGATTGAAGAAGAAGAAGAAGAAGAAGAAGAAGAAGAAGAGGAAAAACACCTCAAAGTGGTTTTCAGAAAGATAATAAAATCGAGACAACTCTACAGCCATACTTTAAAGCATGCAAAAGTTAAAATACTGAAACAGATTAAAATGACCTCAACTTTATATTATTTTATTTACGTATGATTAGGCATGTGAAAGGTTGCACAATTAAGATTATGCTTACCTTTCCAATGTCGCCAATGGAATCCTCTTTCCTGAGGCTAATAGCAACTCAAGGGAGAGATTTTCGTTGGGACTGTGGGATGGTGGTGGTTCTAATCCTGCTCACCCCACCCTGTGGTGGTTGTAGACATTTTTTAAAACTGCAAACAGTAATTGTTTTTATGCAATTAGCACAATGTGTCATTTCACACTTAAACATGCTTTGGCACAGTTGTGACCTAAAAGTATTTGAATACCCTAAAAGCATCGGAAAGAATGCTTTTCAAACCTCCCTTATCTTGCCCAAAGTCTCTAGAATCAAGAATGATTTGCACTGAAAAATCCAAGCAGGGTGGAATCCCAGCTGATGTGAAGGGAGTTGTATTCTGATTTTTGCAGGGTTCAGGTGTGGAAGATAATCTGTTTTACAACCTGTGGTTGTACGCTAAACTATATTATTACAGCTACAACTCTGGGGTGATAAGCCAACATTAGTCATGCTAAGAGTAGACCAATTCAAATAAATGGACTTAACTAGTCTACTGATTTTAGTGGTTCTATGTGGGTTTGACTGACGTTGGATATCTCCTTTTCTAAAGCATCTCTAATATAGGGCAGTGCTCCTATTTCTGTAGTTCACTAGGCTTCCTCCAAGAACTTTTTCTGTATTGAAACAGTGTTTAACAACCAGTTCCTGGGATGCAAATTTTTGGAGCCATTAGGAGATTCTTCATTGTCCTAATCGGAAATCATATGACTCAAATTCAGCAAAATCTCTTCTAGCAATGTGATCCTGCGCATGTCTGCTCAGATGTAATTCCAACTGAGTTCAGTGGGACTCCCTTCCAGGCAAGTGGGTAGCAGATGGCAGCCTTACAAACTGGAATTCCATGCTTTACCTTGATTACAAAATCTCGATTGTTCGAAAATTTGGGGCAATGTCACCACAAACATAAAAGTCCATGTTGATCACAGCACACCTCTGCCCACCAAAATTATCAACCCTATAAACCCTGTCCTTTTCCTGTGGTCTCAGATACTACCTATGGATCAGAACCATCTACAGATCATCTTTAACATGACAATTTATCTTAGTACAGTGGTACCTCGGGTTACATACACTTCAGGTTACATACGCTTCAGGTTACAGACTCTGCTAACCCAGAAATAATACCTCGGGTTAAGAACTTTGCTTCAAGATGAGAACAGAAATCGCACGACGGCGTCGCAGCAGCAGCGGGAGGCCCCATTAGCTAAAGTGGTGCTTCAGGTTAAGAACAGTTTCAGGTTAAGAACAGACCTCTGGAACAAATTAAGTACGTAACCAGAGGTACCACTGTATTACATTCTCTTGGTGTTAAGGTATAACCAGGTAATCATAGTTCCTTAGCTGTGGCTGAAAATTCTTTAGTGTTACGGCCTTCCTATAAACACCACTTGGGACAGGTTTTCTCTTGTCTTTTCTTGCGCATTACCCATTTGCGAAATCCCAGCAATCTGTCTTCAGCGTTAAGTCCCATCTGGAAGCATCCTTAGATGCAGGCCAATGAAATAATCATAGAATTGCAGACTTGGAAGGAATGCCAAAGGTCAATCTGGTCCAACCAACTGCAGTGCAGAAATCTCAGCTAGATCATATATGATAATGACTGTCTCCGAATAACTATTTAACAGTAGATGCTTGTGACAGGCTGGCGATGGGGGTGTACCTTTTTGAGAACTGAAGGTAGCTTGAAAGAGACAGGATATTGTATTGTGGCTTGTGGCGTTTGTATGCTCTTCCACTTTTTGTATCACTTATTTTAATAAAAACCAATAAATGAGCCCACCACGGGAAGTGAAGCTTTCAATATCTCGTAAAAATCAACTCTTCCAAACAGCAGCTATTATTAAGCTATTGCTGGCAATCTATCAGTTCCATCAAAGGGCCTCCAGCCCCTTTCTTTTACTGACAAGAAAGATCCAGCAGCCATTGTAGTCAGAGACATGGTCTTTAGCTTAGTTGTGCATTTAATAGGTGGAGTGGGGAAAGCATGATTGCTGTGACATGGTTCCCTGTCCTCAAAAGGCTGATAAAAGGACTGACTTGGGGGTGAAGAAGGAAGCTTTTTCTCTGAATCTAGAGAAGGTGTAGCCTTGTTGTTGTTAGACCAGAGCTCCCATCACCCCCGAACCTGATGGTTGGATCTGATGGGAGCCCAACAACATCTGCAGGTTCCCATGTTGGCCTGATCTATAGCATCTCTACCCATAGTAAGCTGCCTTACAGGCCCAGTCTCACTCTTATCTACACTGGTTGGCAGGAGGCTTGCCCTGTTGTTGCTGTTTAGTCGTTTAGTCGTGTCCGACTCTTCGTGACCCCATGGACCAGAGCACGCCAGGCAGTCCTGTCTTCCACTGCCTCCCGCACTTTGGTCAAACTCAGGCTGGTAGCTTCGAGAACACTGTCCAGCCACCTCGTCCTCTGTCGTCCCCTTCTCCTTGGGCCCTCCATCTTTCCCAACATCAGGGTCTTTTCCAGGGAGTCTTCTCTTCTCATGAGGTGGCCAAAGTATTGGAGCCTCAGCTTCAGGATCTGTCCTTCCAGTGAGCACTCAGGGCTGATTTCCTTCAGAATGGATAGGTTTGATCTTCTTGCAGTCCATGGGACTCTCAAGAGTTTCCTCCAGCACCATAATTCAAAAGCATCAATTCTTCGGCGATCAGGCTTCTTTATGGTCCAGCTCTCACTTCCATAGGCTTGCGCTATGTCACAAAAATTCATGACATGTCCTGGTTTTTGGGTGTAAAAATGGTGTCGGGAAGGAATTTTGCCGAACCGGCAAAATGTCAGGGAAAACCCAGATGTATGGCAATGTGCTGGAAAAAAGCAGCTCCAAAAGCTTAAAATCACCCAATAATTTGGGTTTGTTCCCAAATGAAGCTCAACAGTTTGGGTAGGTTTATTAAAAAATACCTTCAACAATTTTGGTGGTTGGCAGTGTCAGAAATTTAACTTTTTGAAATATGGCAACCCTCGTTGGCAGTCTCTCTCCAGGGTTTTCCCTCAGCCCTATCTGGAGACACCGGGGCTCAAACCTGTGCTCTGCGACTTAGCTGCGTACCCCAAAGGCCTTACCCCAACATATGCTATACACATTGAGGGTAGAGCCGGGCAGTGCCCATTCTCCCCTGCCCTCAAAATGCTCGTACCCCACGCACATTGAGAAGAGCATGTGGGAGAGGAGTTGATGCGCATAGTCTCTCCTTCCAGATGGTCCTCTCTCGGAACAGACATCGTGGGGTCAAGGCGAGACTCAAAAGTATGCATACCTTTGGTGTGGGGTCAGCCGCGGGGCCCAGCTATGCCCTTCATGCATCGGCTACACATGTGAAGAGGGCTTTTGCAAAGAGCTTTTGCAAACACCATGTATTTAAAGTGCATTCAAAGCACATGACTTCCCCCAAGGAATCCTGGAACTGTCATTTGTTACGGCGGGTACTGGGAGGAGTAGCTCTGTGCTTTTCCAAGTTCCCAGCATTCTTTGGGGTTGGGGTGGGGCGGGGCATTGAGAGAGAGTGATGTGTTTTCAATGTACCGTATTTTTTGCTCCATAAGACACACTTTTTTCTTCCTAAAAAGTAAGGGGAAATGTCTGTGCGTCTTATGGAGCGAATGCATGGTCCCTGGAGCCAAATTGCCCAGGGGCAAAAAGCAGATCTTGCTTTTTAAAAAAAAAATAGGATGCAAAAACATGGTTACAAAGCACGGATCCACATGGATTCTCAGGATTTTTGCATTGGGCTACCCCAAACTCACAATCAAATCACATGCCTGTGGCCAAAACGTGAACCACAAAAATCATACATCCACTGTTTCATTCAGAATTTTTTTTTCTTGTTTTCCTCCTCTAAAAACTAGGTGCATCTTATGGTCTCATGGAGGGAAAATTCGGTGCTTCAAATGTATGGTGAAACATTTAATTCCCATTAAATGTTTTTCAAAGTCTTGGGTGTTTCAACACGGTATGGTTTTCCTGTGCATCCAACCCTCCAATACTCCGTGTTCCTTTTTCCTCCTCACCCCAATTTATACTGAAAGAAGGTGGGGGACACACAAAAGAGGACATGGACTGTCCCCTGTGGGCAATGGGGGGCGAGAGGGGCAGAGGTGGCATTTGCTATGTGGGAAGAGAGAGGGACGGAAGCTCCACAGAAGCGAGCTCAGCGCAATATGCATCTTCTTCCCACAAAGGTCAGCAGACGCAGGCTTTTTGCAGCATTACCACTTCCACCTGTCTTCTTGCCCCATCTGTGCGGGAGGCCTCATCCTGTTGTCTCTGGGCTTCTGCAACCATCCTTGCCTGGGCCAGCAAGATAAGATAGCAGCAGGCTGCTTCTGTGCAAAGGGGGTAGCCGAGGAGGGGAACTAAGGATTAACGGGCAGCGGTTCTCAACCTGTGGGTCCCCAGATGTTGTTGGACTACATCTCCCATCATCCCTGAGCTCTGGCCTTGCTAGCTAGGGGTGATGGGCGTTGTCGTTCAACAACATCTGGGGACCCACAGGTTGAGAAAGGCTGGATTAACAGGTTACAGCAGTGCTTCTCAAACAAAACAAAACAAAAAATCCCCGGGTCACTCTTTCAGAATAAAAATTTGCTCACGTCACACCCAGTTTTCTATTGAGAAAAGATCCATTGGAAAACGATAAGGAACCATTTTTAGCAGTGCTTGATTTATAACATGGAACATAACTGCTTTATTGTATGGGACATCCAGGAAACAATGCAGCTACATAAGAACAGGAATTGTTCCCAAAATATAATGTTAGATGAGCTTCTTACATATGTACCTTAAGTCCAGACCCTCCAAGTGCCCCTATTTTCCAGGGACAGTCCCAGATTTACAGAAGCCATTCTGATTTCTGATTCGACCCTGGAATGTCCCGCTTTTCCTTAGGACGTCCCTATTTTCATCAGAGAAATGTTGGAGGGTATGGAGTTATGTGACTCCTGAGACAAGGAGATACAAGCTTTGGAAGACATCTGAAGGCAGCCCTGTATAGGGAAGCTTTTTAAATGTTTTATGTTTTATTGTGCTTTTATACATGTTGGAAGCTGCCCAGAGTGGCTGGGGCAACCCAGTCAGATGGGTGGGGTACAAATAATAAAATTATTATAATAAATGGCTATATACAAACTCAATGAGAGGCGTGGATGATCTCATTTATATTTGGTTTCATTTGAGACAAACAAACTCTCATCTCCTCAGCAACGCAAAGAAGCCTTTCCCGATCTTTCATATTTGTCAAAAAAGCTACAGTGGTACCTCGGGTTAAGAACTTCATTCATTCCGGAGGTCTGTTCTTAACCTGAAACTGTTCTTAACCTGAAGCACCACTTTAGCTAATGGGGCCTCCCGCTGCCACCGCCGTGCAATTTCTGTTCTCATCCTGAAGCAAAGTTCTTAACCCGAGGTACTATTTCTGGGTTAGTGGAGTCTGTAACCTGAAGCGTCTGTAACCTGAAGTGTCTGTAACCCGAGGTACCACTGTGTTTTGAAAAGCTATCAACCCATATTCTCTCTCTCTCTCTCTCTGTGTGTGTGTGTGTGTGTGTGTGTGTGCAGAACACTGAAATGTTTGCCTGTTTCTTATTCTTTAATCTTCCTGCCACCCTTGCCATCAACCCTCGCTTGCCACACCCTTTGAGAACCACTACCTTACAGCGACTTAATGTCTGGTTATCAGGTCTGGCTTGAAACTAACACCATGAGTGGGAACTATCAAAATGTGACTGCTGAAGTTTCCGTATTGTGGCAGAGGAGCTGCTTTTCAGTGAATATGAGTGAACCTCAGAGAAGAGGGCACCAAAGGGTTTCCCAGGCTTCTGATAGCTGAGGCTGCAACTGCGCATCATATGAAACACAAGACAGGCTTTTCTCTCTTCTTGTAACATCTAAGGATGCCTCCAGACTTAACAGCTTCTAGCTTTATCCAAAAACTGTTTCTCCACTAAACCTCGTTCCACTTGCACATTGTTTTTCCAATCGTTTCCTTCGTCTCACTGGCTTCCAGGGTTCTGCTGTACTTGGTTTTTCCACTGTAAAATGACAAATATCTGTAAATGTTTACTCAAAGTTCATTTTACTGATTTAAACGGCCTTATTTCAAATTCAGTGTGTGTAGGACTGCAGCCCCATATCACCCTGGGATTGCAAAAGGAACACACACACACACCCTCGCCAAGTCTTGGTCATGCTGCACAAATTTAAAATACCACTTTAGGCTGATGAAATGCGTTATGTACTGAGTTGAATAGGATCCAAAATGCAGCAGTCTGATTGGTCCTAGAACAATAGGATTCAGAATGCAGCGGTCTGATTGGTCCTAGAACAATAGGATTCAGAATGCAGCAGTCTGATTGATCCTAGAACAATAGGATCAAGAATGCAGCAGTCTGATTCATCCACAGGAGCCACCCAATCCAGCTCCAGGTGGAAGTGAATCCGCAACCTGATTGGCCTACAGGAGCATCCTGGAATTAGCCAATCAAGTGGGGCCCATTGTGTAAATAATGTATATAAAGCAGACATTCTGGGGGATCTTCCATTCCTCCTCACCACTATGAGCTGAATAAAGAGCATGAAATCCACTCTCGACTCTGAGTATATTTCAAAATGTTTCTGCTGTCTACTGAAAAATTGGCTTGAATCACCTTTTGACAGATTCCATCCAGGGTGACTTATCATAGAAAAGAATCAAATGTTACCTCTTCAGAGAAAATAGTAGTTACCTTTGGAGTCCACTTAAATGGCACAAATGTACATATGGTAGTCTGGAGACTGAACAAATGCAAGCATTTTAATACCCATGAATATGTCAAATAACAAGACATCCATGATTTGATCTGCCATGTCTTCTTTTTTCTCTTGGTACCACTTTTTTCTCTTGCCACCACAAGGCCCAATTGGTACCACAACACGGGGGCTGTGATGTAGAAAAAGGAATGAGAAGTTCTGCCACAGAGCTCCGTAATCCTTAGTGTGGCTCTCTGGCAAAAGACTTGCGAGCCTCACAGGCAATCTCAACTTTGCATGGACAAAAGGGGTACATGTTATTTCCCCAACTAGCACTTGGGAAAGTGCTTCCACAGTTAATTTATGTTCCGGTAATCTGGGTCTATCTAGATATAGCACAAAATTTTAAGGAAGTTAACTATAAACAATAATGCAGACGTTAGAAAACAAAACCCCTCAAAATGGTGGCATGCGGCAACATTTAATGCACAGGGTTTCGCCCAAAGAATTAAGGGAACTGGGACACTGGTGGCGCTGTGGGTTAAACCACAGAGCCTAGGACTTGCCGATCAGAAGGTCGGCGGTTTGAATCCCCGCGACGGGGTGAGCTCCCGTTGCTCGGTCCCTGCTCCTGCCAACCTAACAGTTCGAAAGCACGTAAATAGGTACTGCTCTGGCAGGAAGGTAAATGGCGTTTCCGTGCACTGCTCTGGTTCACCAGAAGTGGCTTAGTCATTCAGGCCACATGACAAAAACAAAAATGTTACTTAAAATGTGAAGAGGTGATTTAACACAACTGTAGGACTTTAATGTCGGGTTCACAGCTGGTTTGCATTTGAAATGAGCACCAGAGGCTGATCCATCAACACTTGCCTGCCTTCTCCAGTTAGCTCAGTTGGTTAGGTGCTGGTAAAACCAAAGTCACAGATTCAATCCCCATACAGACCACCTGCATATTCCTGCATGACAGGGAGTTGGACTAGATGACTCTCGGGGGCCCCTCCAACTCTAGAATTAGTTAGCTCTGCCTGCCATTGGCTCTAGCGCCACCTACTGTTGGCCTCCCTGCCAATTCCAATGGACACCAGCCACCACGGGAGAGAAGTCCATGTCTCTCTTCCACGGCTAACTGTGCTTCTCCTTTTCCTTTTTCAGGCAAGTATTCATCATGGCTGAGGACCATCTGGAAGTGGTCACTGAGTATCTTTATGAAGAGCAGGCCATAATGTGCGAGAAAACAGACATCCAGGCATTTGGCAAAGTCTTTCTGCCAATACTGTACGCCCTTGTGTTCACCGTAGGGCTGGTTGGAAACGGCCTGGTGGTTCTGGCCATCGTGCAAGGTGGGCGCCAAAAGAGCGTCACTGACATATTTCTCCTGAACTTGGCCATTTGTGATCTCCTTTTTGTCATTTCTCTTCCCTTTTGGGCTTCTTACATCGTAAAAGGTTGGACACTCGGGAACATTCCGTGTCGGATCGTTTCCTCTTTCTATTCCGTGGGCTTGTATGGAGGGATGTTCTTCATCACTGTCATAAGCATCGATCGATACTTTGCTATCGTCCGGGCAACGTGCATCATGAAAGCCAGAACAATCCGACATGGATCTCTCACTAGCCTTGCAGTCTGGACCCTGGCCATTTTGTTTGCAGCTCCCCATTTCGTGTTCATCCGAAATATAGATAGAGAATGCACTTCTCTGTATCCAGAACACCTTGAGGAAATCTGGCCCATTTTCACTTACATAGAATATAACGTCATTGGTTTCCTTCTCCCGCTGTGCATCATGAGTTTCTGCTACCTGATGATCGTCAAAACCTTGATGTCCTGCAAAAATCACCGGAAAAGAAGAGCCATGAAGCTGATTTTATTGGTGGTGGTTGTGTTCTTCCTGTTCTGGACTCCATACCACATATCACTTTTTCTGCAGATATTGAGGCTCTCCGATTTCTTTCAGAGCTGCAGTTCAAGGAGGCTTTTAGATTACACCATGCAAATCACCGAATCGCTGGCTTTCAGCCACTGCTGCCTTAATCCCATCATCTATGCTTTTGCCGGTGAAAAATTCAGAAAGAAGCTTTCTCGCTTGGCTCTCAAATGTGTCTCGTTCCTTTTTTTCTGTGCTCCTTGCGATAGAGCTCCCGTTCCCGTTCCAGAGGTGACCATAACCAGCAACCATACGCAGAACACCAGTGACCAAGATGGCTCCATCCTTCTGTGATTTCTCCCTGAAGAATATTTTGTATACTGAATGCTAGCCTACAATTTGACCTAGATGTCAGTGAGTGAATAGGGTTGGGTCCAAAGATCCGTCCATGGGGAAAACATTATGTTGATATATTGAGAACTGGATAAGATTGTGGAAAGTGAATTTGAAATTTACTGATTGTTTATTATTGAAGGAGAATTACATGAAAATGATGTGCAGATCATATATCACGCCAGTAAAATTGGCGAAAATATATAAAACAGAACAAAAGAACTGTTGGAGGTGTAAAGAAGGGGAAGGCACATTTTATCATATGTGGTGGGAGTGCAAGATTATCAAAATATTTTGGGAAATGATATACAACAAACTGAAAAGAATGTTTAAAATAACATTTGTTAAAAAACCAGAAGCATTTTTGTTAGGTGTTTTAGGACAAGAGCTGCCAAAGGAAAAACGGACATTATTTATGTATGCTACAACAGCAGCAAGAACTCTAATAGCACAAAATTGGAAGACTGGAGAAGTACCATCTAAAGAACAATAGCAAGAAAAATTGATGAACTATGCAGAGTTAGCAAAGTTAACGGACAAACTGCGAGAAAAGGACAGCAGGGACTTTGAAAAAGAATGGGAACCTATTACAATATATTTGCAGAAACACCAAAAAAAATTGGACTCGTTGGCAGGATTTAAATAAACATTTACAATTATATTTACATAAAACAAGGAATGTAACACTGTGATAACATAGTATTGTATATGAACAGCAGAACGTATAATTTGATGTAATAAACCAGAACTGGAAGCTGAGGGAAGTCAATGTGGGGGGGATGAAAGAGCTAATGTTTAGTATTGATAGTGGATATTTGTTTTGAAAATGGAAAATCAATAAAATATTTAACAACAACAAAAACAACACACACACATAGCATGCCCCCCAAAAAAACTGGTATCTGATTGTGCATTAACATGAATGCTTAGAAAGTTCAGGGAATTTTAATTTATTTCAGTATTTTTACTTTTGTAGGTTTTGAAGTATGGTTGTAATTCTTCTTCATTTTTATTGTTTTATCCTTTAGTAAACTGCTTTGAAGGTTGTTGTTTTTATAATCAAGAGATGTACCGTATACATTTTATGAAATAAATAAAGGATTCTTATTAAGCCATACGAATTATTCAACTATCCAGCATAAGAAAAGAGACATTGCACGTTCTTTTGCAATTCAAGAAAATCTTTAATAAAAATTATTTCAAAACAAACAAACAAACAAAGAATTATGCAGCATTCCTGTAAAATTTGTTTTAGCCATCATAGAGAGTCATTACCAGGAAAGAATATAGTAAAAGCCTTACTGTTCAAGATAGCCGTATCTGCAGATAGTTTCATATTGTATATTGGATAAATGGCAGACATCTCTGTTGTCTCCCAAGATAGGCAGATGCTAACCAACCAATTGGCCAGTATACTGCATAAAATTTGTCCATGGATAATCCTTGTAAAGCCTTCAAGGTTTGAGCTACTGATAGCCGAGCAGCCACTAAAAGAATAGTCAATAAATCCTTTGTCTTTATATTATCATGTTGTAAATATATTCAACACTTTTCTAACACCTGCTTTACTTATTAGTGCGGGAATATGCGTTTACAAGGGACGCGGGTGGCGCTGTGGGTTAAACCACAGAGCCTAGGACTTGCCGATCAGAAGGTTGGCGGTTTGAATCCCCGTGATGGGGTGAGCTCCCGTTGCTCGGTCCCTGTTCCTGCCAACCTAGCATTTCTAAAGCACGTCAAAGTGCAAGTAGATAAATAGGTACCGCTCCGGCGGGAAGGTAAACGGCGTTTCCGTGCACTGCTCTGGTTTGCCAGAAGTGCCTTAGTCATGCTGGCCACATGACCCGGAAGCTGTAAGCTGGCTCCCTTGGCCAATAAAGCGAGATGAGCGCTGCAACCCCAGAGTCGGCCACGACTGGACCTAATGGTCAGGGGTCCCTTTACCTTTACCTATGCGTTCCTCTTCCAGGTCCGGAGGCAGCTGTGGGACTGGTTTGCAGGGTATTTACCGTATATTTTTCAATATATAGTCCAGCCCCCCACAAGGTTTGAGGGACAGTGGACTGGCCCCCTGATGAAAAAGTTTACTGACCCCTGACTTACATCATAGGAGCCTACACAACACAAAACACTGTTGCTGTATGTAGGTTTTATTTTTATTTTTTTATCTTATATTTTGGAAATGTACATCCAGGTTTTCTTTCCTTTAATTTTTTTTGGGGGGGGGGGCCCAAGAGAGTGGGGCCCTAAGCTATAGCTTGTTCAGTTTATACATAAATCCGGCACTGCAAATATGAACAACTAATAAACGTTAGGTAAGTTATCTCCTTAACTTGTGTCTGACCATTTCTTCTAGTCATATCTTATTGAAGGGGAAACTGGACGGTACCCTTGAACCTCTAGGATCGCAAAATGGTAGCCACAGCGCAAACAGAGGGAGGGAAGGCAGCGGCTACAGCAGAGCTGTAGTAACTCCCTGTCAACCAGTTCCTGGCCTTGCTGCAAATCATCCAAACCTCGGAGGGATTAGGTGCAGTATTCGCCTTTCTTCCATCCCTTCTCCTTTTGGCAGGACCAGAGGCCACAAGCCTGCGAATTAAAGGACACAGTGATTTCCTGAGCTGCTTCCACGTAAGAGCCGTACAAATAAATAAATAGCAGCCATTAAGCTGACTCAGCTCAGAACAGTATTAAACTTTGCACTGCTGTGCCCAAAAGGGAAGAGAAAGAAAGAGGAACAAGTCAGCAAGTGTGTGTGTGTGTGTGAGTGAGTGACAGAGAGAGAGAGAGAGAGAGAGAGAGAGAGTGGTTTGTTCGATGCAAGACACCCTAAATTCCTTGGTCCGATGAAAGTTAGAATTAATTAGTGTTTGGTGAGTGAAACTGTGCTAAGCAGCTTCTGTTCAAAATAGCTCACTGAGTGGGATGAAAGCCTGATGATGGCCGAAATCATTAACCTAACAAAACTGCCATACAGCCCCCCGAACTTGAAGCATGGGAAGTCCCAATAAAAATTTATAATTTGGCAGAATATTTTGACTATATGATATGTATTTGTATAATTTGGAATATTTAATGTGATTGGATTGGATTGTTAAAATGGAAAATTTAATTAAAAATTATTTATTTATTTTTTAAAAAACTTCCATACAGCCAAATGGGGGAAGCCCTCCCTGAGCCCTGGATTTAGTGAGTAAAGTAAGACAAAAGTCCAGGAGGGAGATGTGCAGGATTGCAGTTTGCCTGATGTAGGGTGGAGAAAAATCCTGTTCCGTCTCTTCTCAGTGACAAGCAGGAGTGGCGGAGGTCACAGCACAAGGAGGGCTGACTGCTTTGATGCTGCAGAAAGGAGTGCGAGAGCATTGGGGGTGCAATGCTTTGAACCCCTTCACAGTGTGTAAATAAACCAGATCGGGTAGTGATTAAGTTTAGTCAAGGAGGAAGATGGCTGCCGAATGCTTGAAGCAGGTTTTTGAGCTCTAAGGCCAACTCTAAGGCCAGTTTCTGCTCTATAACCAACCCTTAGCATTTGTTCTTATCCTCTCTTCCATTTTATTTCTTAACTCCTTTTAGTGCTTCATTTTGTTGCTTTTATTTATTGTTTTATCTCATTGTTTTATTGTTCTAACTCCCCTAAACTGTGAGGCTCCATGAAGCTGGGCTGGGCTGAGCACTTTGCTAGGCAGTACCAAACGCAAGGTCGAGCCAGATACATGATACTAGTTATAAATTAAGGAAGAGAAACATCTTGATTATTAGAACTGTTAACGAGCGAGCCCAGGTGGCAGCTGCAGAGAGTCTAACGATAACAAATGGGCTACTTCTGACTTTAGTGGAAAATTTTACACCTCAAGAACGAGGCACAGAGCCAAATGACACTGACCAAATGAACAACCGACCCAAACCAGCGCTGTGCCTCATTTCCAAAGGAAACACAAACCATGGGTAAGACCCAGGCACCCTGGGATGTCACACAGCTGTGGAGCTCGGGGTGCCATGTAATTATCTAGATCTATCTATCTATCATCTATCTATCTATATACCTACCTACACACACACGTAGTTGCTTTTATAAAATGAAAGAGGAAGACAAAGGCAGAAGTCCCATCCATGCCACAACCAAGGAAGTCAGCAAAAGCAGAAACAAAATAAATTTCTTAGGCAAGCACTGAGCCCCCACCATGTGCATGAGGTTTTGGTAACTGCTGAACAAAGCGGGTAGACAAGACAAAAGGCAACCACTTCTGGTTTTGTCCCGTAGCAGACTAATAATGATCTTCCGCTTTGAAACCGCTGCGCGCAAGAACCTGGCTTCAGAAAACGAAGAAAGCATATGTTGCATAAGGCCACCCAACCTCTCTTTCTCTCTCTTTGTCTCTTTCCTCTTTTCTGGCTTCGCCAACAAACTGGGGTCAAGCTCTTGAAAGAGAGAAGTATGCTGTAAATCAGGGATAGGCAACCTAAGGCCCAGGAGCTGGATGCGGCTCAATTACTTTCTAAATCTGGCCCACGGACGGTCCAGGAATCAGCGTGTTTTTACATGAGTAGAATGTGTGCTTTTCTTTAAAATGCATCTCTGGGTTATTTGTGGGGCATAGGAATTTGTTCATTGTTTTTTTCAAAATATAGTCCGGCCCCCGACATGGTCTGAGGAATGGTGGACCGGCACACGGCTGAAAAAGGTTGCTGACCCCTGCTGTAAATGTATGCCTCAAGTTTCACTTTGTGCTCAAAGCAAGCATTGTATGACAGGGCACTTTGTAGCTTCCTCCCCCCTTTGAAAATGCATTTGTAGGGGCATGGATCTGAGGCAGAGGGGTTTGGCTTACTGGCAGACCGCTCCCTGTTTTTTGTATAAGAGTTCTCCCCAAATGAATTACCATGGGCTTGTACCAGACAGGGTGAGCTTCTACCCAGAACCTTGGACCAGGCTGCTCAGCTGTTTCTGAAATTTCTGAGCCCAGCTGCCTGGTACTCCTCTCTTTCACCCACCTCTAGAGAAAACAAACAAAGAAGCTTTGTACAGTGGTACCTCGGGTTACATATGCTTCAGGTTACAGACTCCGCTAACCCAGAAATAGTACCTCGGGTTAAGAACTTTGCTTCAGGGTGAGAACAGAAATTGTGCATCGGCGGCGCGGCGGCAGCAGGAGGCCCTATTAGCTAAAGTGGTACCTCAAGTTTCAGGTTAAGAACGGACCTCCAGAACGAATTCAGTACTTAACCCGAGGTACCACTGTATGTCCTTTCCCAATGCCTGTATGAGGCAGACCTTTGCAAGACCTTTTGAAATAACATTAGAATGCAATGAGCAGCTTTAACTCTTAGCTGTGTGGTTTAGCACATGAGGAAGATCTGAATGAGAAATTCCTTTTGAAACCAATGAAGCCAAATGTCCAAATATAAATGGAAGCTTATTTGGAGAAATCAGGGGGAAATGAAGGGAAAGGGAAGGCAACACACGAACACACACACACACACACACACAAACTTAAAATGAAGCCTATTGTAGTAGTTAGTTACCTGCTTAAGCATAGACTAGGTTTTCAGGGCATTTGCAGAGTTCCTTGCAGAATGGAGGTTCCGGAAGAGGGCATATTTAAACTACTAATTTCCCGGACAATAACCGAGGGTAATGCTCTTGGATGGAAACAAAACAAAAAGTCTACAGGTACTTTAATGCAAACCCAGTCATTTCAACAGTGGTTGCTCATTCTAAGATGTGCTCATTGTTTCTTAGTATTCATCTTCTACCTGTATAATTCCATGCAACATGAAAGTATCATGTAAGAAAATTAGCACGTCAGAGGGTTCTTGTTTCAAAGGCAACTGAAGGCAGGAAGTTGTGTTTGTGTGTAAATGGTTAGCATGATCCACAATTAAGCATTACAGTGGAACCTTGGTTCTCAAACGGCTTAGCTGACGAAAACCCAGAAGTATGTGTTCTGGTTTTCGAACTTTTTTTGGAAGCTGAACGTCCAATGCAGTTCTCAGCTATTGTTTCTGGGGCGTCTGTGCCAATTGGAAGCCACACCTTGGTTTTCAAACATTTCAGGAGTTGAACGGACTTCTGGAATGGATTAAGTTCAAGAACCAAGGTTCCACTGTGCTGAGAAGTGTGTTGGTAGGTCATTAACGTTATCCGGAATTACAACACTAAAACCACAGCATGTAGAGTCAATCATATGGACCAAGTGTCTAACAACAACAACAACAACAACAACAATTTATTTATACCCCGCCCACCTGGCTGGGTTTCCCCAGCCACTCTGGGCCGCTGCCAACAAAATATTAAAATACAATAATCTAATAAACATTAAAAGTTTCCCTAAACAAGGCTGCCTTCAAATGTCTTCTAAAAGTCTGGTAGTTGTTTTTCTCTTTGACATCTGGTGGGAGGGCGTTCGACAGGGTGGGTGCCACTACCAAGAAGGCCCTCTGCCTGGTTCCCTGTAACACGGCTTCTCGCAGGGAGGGAACCGCCAGAAGGCCCTCGGCACTAGACCTCAGTGTCTGGGCAGAACAATGGGGGTGGAGATGCTCCTTCAGGTATACTGGACCGAGGCCGTTTAGGGCTTTAAAAATCAGCACCAACACTTTGAATTGTGCTCTGAAATGTACTGGGAGCCAGTGTAGGTCTTTCAAGACCGGTGTTATGTGGTCTCGGCGGCCGCTCCCAGTCACCAGTCTAGCTGCTGCATTCTGGATTAGTTGTAGTTTCTGGGTCACCTTCAAAGGTAGCCCCACATAGAGCGCATTGCAGTAGTCCAAGCGAGAGAGAACTAGACCATGCACCACTCTGGCGACACAGTCTGTGGGCAGGTAGGGTCTCAGCCTGCGTACCGGATGGAGCTGATAAACAGCTGCCCAGGACACAGAATTGACCTGCGCCTCCATGGACATCTGTGAGTCCAGAATGACTCCCAGGCTGTGCACCTGGTCCTTCAGGGGCACAGTTACCCCATTCAGGACCAGGGAATCCTCCACACCTGCCTGTCTCCTGTCCCCACAAAACAGCACTTCTGCCTTGTCAGAATTCAACCTCCATCTGTTAGCTGTCATCCATCCTCCAACCACCTCCAGACACTCATGCAGGACCTTCACCACCTTCACTGGTTCTGATTTGAAAGAGAGGTAGAGCTGGGTATCATCTGCATACTGATTAACACCCAGCCCAAACCCCCTGATGATCTCTCCCAGCGGCTGCATGTAGATGTTGAAAAGCATGGGGGAGAGGACAGAACCCTGAGGCACCCCACAAGAGAGAGCGCAAGGGTCTGAACACTCATACCCCACCACCACTTTCTGAACACGGCCCAGGAGGAAGGAGCGGAACCACTGTATCACAGTGCTCCCAGCCCCTCTAGATGGTCCAGAAGGATGTTATAGTCGATGGTGTCAAAAGCCGCTGAGAGATCCAGCAGAACTAGGAAACAGCTTACTGATACTTTCAGAAATGTTCTCCTTGTTTCTTCATGCAGATCTGTCAGCAGTCTTAGAAGCAGAAGTGTCAACATCAAGATGCAGATATTAGCACTGCTTTCACACATACAACACCCAGTGCCACCAGCTCGTAGTTATTTATAAACCCAGCTTCGGCTTTGAGGTTTCCAATGAAAGCCCACCCAAGCAAGACTTGCCGAATGAGTTCTGCAAAGTGTGATGGCCAAAGACTTCTCATCAGCCATGGTTGTGGTTTGTGTGTTTTAACTTCTTTGTTGTGAATCCACTAACATTTCCAGAAAATGCAGCTTATTCGAGGGCTTCCACTTCCCCAAGCAGAAGGAAGTATTGAGGCTATTAAAGTCGACAAGCAGCAAATGCACGAGACTTAGCAATTTTCATTCTTCTACATTCTGTTTATTTACAGGCATTTAAGCTGAGCACAAGGAAGGAGTGAGATCCAGACACTGTGTTTGCCTTGAAAACAGCATCAGTTGCACGCTCAAGCCACTGCCTGGTGCCTCACCCCTGCATACACAGTACAAGGTTCTTGGATCAAAACAGGCCACAACTTTATTCATTACAGGTGAATGAGGTTTGGCTCAGGCTTTGGGTGATTTCTTGCCCAGTCAGCCCATCTGACAGGAGCGAGCCAGCAGTAAATCACACCATGCAAGTTAACTCTTTATTATCAAGAACATGATCTGCACAGACGTGGCCGAGTGTCAGGCCTAAGGAGCATAGCAGCTCATCCCCCGGCAGGTCTTGCCCCATGGATCAGTTGCTGAGACTGACAGTTCCCACCTCCACACAGTTGTCTAAGGGTGGATCTAAACACGGGGGGAACGGGGGAACACACAGTATAAATAGGTAAGAAATTAGATCATTTTAACATTAGATCTCTATGGAAAACCGTACTTTAAAATTCCTGCTCTCTGGCACCATCTGGTGTTGTGTGTTTATAGAGCATTCAAATTGTGGCTTCTTTATTAATGTAGCTGAGTCCTAAGTCCCCTTGTCTCCAGGGTTTCCCCCAAGCAATCAGAGACTGCGCTTGCGTGAAGCTAATTTCTCTGCTCTCTTCATACCTCTTCTGGTTCTGAGAAACCAGGGGGAAGGGAGCTGTTCTCAGCCAGTGGCGTAGCGTGGGGGGTGCAGGGGGGGCCGGCCGCACCGGGCGCAACATCTGGGGTTAGGGCAAATCCATTGGTTAGGGGGCGCAAATCCACGGGTTAAGGGGCGCAAATCCACGGGTTAGGGGGCGCAAATTACTTGCCTTGCCCCGGGTGCTGACAACCCACGCTACGCCGCTGTTCTCAGCAGGAGGGGAGACACCTGCGATTTTTCACCAGCCTGGCATATCTCTGCCTCTTGGCCTGTCTCCTCCCACTCTCCTGCTTCAACTTCTGAACTTGTCTCTGTTTTCTCTCTGACCACTAAATGTCCATGACACTGGCTGCCGGCTGCTTCCCAGAGGGCTCACCATCGCTTCTAGTGTCGCCTTTGTATAATGCACTTAAACCGTTATATTCGCAGCTGCATTCTGGAGAAGTGAAAAGTTTGCTCGGCATTTTGTTTTTCCTAATCAAATGTATTGCTCAACTTGGGCATCCTTTATGTTTCAAATATGTAATTTACTTGCAACAATGCACTGGCAGATTGCATCTCATTAAAATTCCAGTGACATTTCTGCAGCGTTCTATATTATGTAATTAAAATGTACATTTAATTCTTTTATGTACTTAGAGCATTGATGTATTTATCATGGCTATATACACATTTCTGTTTACTCCGGTTCCTGTGCACTCCCACCTGGTGTTTAAAACTGTGTACACATGACTTTAGACCACAGTCTATATCTACCCTGTTAGTTTCTAGAGAAATACTTCTGTTACATGCATTCCCACCCCCCCATCAGCTTCCATATGCTTTGAAAATGTAAACCACAATCACTTTGTGTCCTGTCTTAGATGTACACACCTCAGCTGAGGTGTGTACATCTAAGACAGCCATTGCACATGTGCAGATGGCAGCTTCATGGATAGGAATTGAGGAGAGCAGTGTTGCAGCAGGTATATGAACCTAGGGTTGTCATGCATCTGGAATTTCTCAGACGTAGCTGGAATTCGGCCATCAGAAATAGCATCCAGGCAGAAAATTGGTAAAAATGCCTGGGAAAACCTGTGCGTATGGCAACCCATTTTGGAAGTGTTGGTTTTTTGGCGAATTTCCTAAAAAGTTGCTCAAAAACTTTTTAGGAGATTTGGCAAAAGAGAGAGAGAGAGATTCCTTCTCTCTCTTTGGTGTGCATAAAGGTAAAGGGACCCCTGACCATTAGGTCCAGTCGTGACCGACTCTGGGGTTGCGGCGCTCATCTCGCTTTATTGGCTGAGGGAGCCGGCATACAGCTTCCGGGTCATGTGGCCAGCATGACTAAGCCGCTTCTGGTGAACCAGAGCAGTGCACAGAAACACCGTTTACCTTCCCGCCGGAGTGGTACCTATTTATCTACTTGCACTCTGACGTGCTTTCGAACTGCTAGGTTGGCAGGAGCAGGGACCGAGCAACGGGAGCTCACCCCATCACGGGGATTCAAACCACCGACCTTCTGATCGGCAAGCCCTAGGCTCTATGGTTTAACCCACAGCGCCACCCACGTCCCTTGGTGTGCATAGCAATGTGTTAATGCAACCCAAAACACAACAGGGGGGAATGAGCTCACTGTGTATTAAGCAACTAATATGTACATGGCCTAAATATAGAAGTGTAATGGTTTGGAAGTAAATGAAAGAAAAGAACTGGGGGTAGCTTGAGCTTCAGGTGTGATGCAAGCCTCCCATCTAGCGGACACAACACAAAGAGCTGCATTTGCTGTGTTACGAAGTTTGCTGCTAAGAGGAAGCCACAATAACAGGAAGGACACCATCCTGCTCTTCTGCTGCTTGAAAACACCTTGTGGTTTTGTGGGTCTTTTGTGGGCCTCAGGATTTGTACAGCTTTGCAGAACGAGGATCATGCTTTTCACAAAGTTTCTCCAGCTAAAGGGGCAGAAGAAGGCAATTTGGACCCTAGGTATGAATTGGCAGATTAGATCAGTATTTCTCACTTTGAGCTCCTTAGAGGAAAGGTGGGGTTGTTGTTGTTACGCTACGAGTTGCGTGTTTCTCTACTGTAAGCTGCCCTGCGATCTCTGGATGAAGGGCAATATGCAAATTTAGTTAATAAGTAATAATCGTAATCATAAATAAAAACAACTTCAAAGAATTGTCAACTACATTTCTCCAATGCAGATGAACACTATTTGATGACACATTATTATTTATTGGGTTGCAAGTACATGCAAAGAGATGGGTTACAATTAACATCTATTTAGTGCTCAGCTATGGCTATTGTGTCCTAAAAGCCCAATTCTGGACAAACATACCCTCCAACATCCCACTGATCAAAATCGGAATGCTCGTTTTTTGTCTCTAGGTCTCATGGGAACCATGTGACTCACTTGAGAGCACGAGACAAAAAAAGGGTGTCTTTTGGTCTGGCCAGTTGACTTGTGCCAGAGTGCCGAACCCCAAAAATGGGACATTCCGGGATCCAATCAGAAGCCGAGATGGCTTCTGTAATTGCAGGCTGTTTCACTCAATTTGGGATGGTTGAGGGGTATGGCTAAATAATAATAAAAATTACAACAACAAAAAATCCTGATCAAGTCTGAAAAAAACGAGTGCAAACTTACTGCACAGCACCTTGCCCTGCGACCACACTTCATTTATTTCCTATTTAAAAAAAATTCTGAGGCAACGTTGAAGGAAAAGCTATGCTCATCTTCCAAACTGTATTATGAAGGGAAGTTTTCTCTCTGTGCATAACTGTGCCTTACTATGGAAGTTCTGCTCTCTTAACTGTGCCATTATGTGCCTCTTTTCTCTGGCATTCTGGGAAGTCTCGCTTATAATCTTTTCTCTGTTTCTGCACACACTGTACAAACCTGTTCCAAATACCAAGACATTCTTTCCTTGCTCAGTTCATCTTAAGTTCATGATGACCTGTTCTCAATGCATAGCTGACCACATCTACAGAACTTGATTATTATATTCTTTCATGTTATGATCAATCATTAGTAATTGTTTTATGCTATATCAATCTTTAGTTATAATTTAATTAGGAGGTTTCATGCCTGTCTAGTTCCAACTTCATTTCCCAGCCTTTAATCTACCGATGACTAATGTTCACATGTAGTTCCCACCTCTCACATGTAATTCCCGCCTTGTACTTATGTTAACCAATCAGCAACTAGTTTCTTTGTGTTTGTATCAACCAATCAGCCACAAGCA
The DNA here is from genome assembly GCA_034642415.1 of Podarcis siculus. NCBI lineage: Eukaryota > Metazoa > Chordata > Lepidosauria > Squamata > Lacertidae > Podarcis > Podarcis siculus. Next base: position 1,744,647 of record JAXCMG010000091.1, on the reverse strand, counting down.
CACCTGTGGCAATGTTTGTAATATTCAATAAAAGAGGGTCCCCGGGGCTCGCCCTGGCAGACGCCTCATGTGACACCTGCCTCTCGTCTGCCGTGATTTTCATTCCAACAGTATTAAAAACATTCACATGAGCAGGCGCTTTTTAACACAACAGAAACGTGTCCTGTAAAAGAAATATCATCATTAGGACAGAAAATGTCATCTAATTGTATAATGTACAAACAATGCACAGGTAGATCTCCTTAAGAGGGAAAAAATGGACATCTTAATCACAGGACAAATAATTATAGCTTCCTTATTTTTTCTTCTGCATTGGCAAACCACAAAAAAGAAATTGGGATGTTACTAAGTAATCTGCAGCACCGCTTCTAATTTCTGTTCCGTTCTAGGGATGAGTACACTTCCACTGCTGTCGCTTTTGGATGCATGCTTTCCTCCAAAGCACTCAAACAGCAGAGAATGGAGCCAGCTATGGTCCATGGTGAGTCATTGCCTCCTCAATCAGTGGCGGAGCAAGCCAATTGGGCACCTGGGGCAGCTCCCGTGCCCTGCACCCAGGGGCGGAACCAGCTGCCTGTGAGGGTGGGGCTAGCCGCCCGCGGGGTGGGGTGAGCCAGGACAGGACGCTCAGCAGGGCCTCCGAGGAGTCTGCCTGCCTTCTCCCACTCAGCCGCCCTACACCTGAGGGGGAGGTGGCGGGTGGACCGTTTGGGGCAGTGCGGAGCTTGCGGGCACCCAAGCCACCACATCACTCCCAGGAGAGACGCATGGCTCAGGCATGCTGCAGGCCCCGCAGTGAGTGCTGCCCACCATTTTGTCACCCCCCTCAGTGGTGACACCCAGGACAGACCGCACCCACCGCACCTCCTTCCTCTGCCCCTGTCCTCAATGGCCCCTCAGTGGCAATTGAATTGTTTTTGTTGTGGTTCTTAAAAATGCAGTTGTGATGGCCTGGGAATCTGATTCAGAGGCTGAACCGGAGGAATCCCAGCCTGCACAGGAGTCCCTGCCTCCAGGACCAGCTGAGCTGCGGCTGGGGCTTGAACCTGAAGGGCCCTCACCTGTGCCGTATCCTCAGGAGCAGACATCAGCTGAGTCTGCTCTGGCCCCGGAGGTGATGGAAGACCCACTGCCTGCAGGTGCTCCACTCTCAGCCCCGTCAGGGGAAGGTGAGGTTGCCTCTGGGTCCAGTAACCCTCCAGCCTCTCCAGAGCTGCAGAGGCTCAGGGCAGAGAGGCAGAGGGAACTAAGTTCTCTCAGGAGGAGTGCTCACCTTAAGGCCAGGAGAGGCGAGTCACCTGTGGGCCGGGACCGCCCCTGGCCTCAGAGAAGATAAAGGCCAGTCAGCCCAGTCCCAGGTTATGGGAGCAACATCGCTGGTATCCTGTTCCTGCCGGCACCCTGACCTGCTCTCCTGAGTTCCTGACTACGCCCGACTCCTTGCCTTGGACCCTGCTTCAGCCTTGATGGACTGCCTCCATACCACACCCTCGACCTCGGACTGGACTCAGACCACACCGCATGGTAACCCCCTGGGACCAGCACAACAGTACAATTTATCAGAACACCAGAGGCACATTGCTTGAACGCTTGAGCCATTGCTACCCAACCTCAGTTCATACCACACATTACCCAACATAATCAAAGCAAGAGATGCTTACACTCTTGGCTTTCACACCTCTTGTGTTGAAGGAGGTACTCCAGGAATCCAACCCTGGTTCTCATCGCTGCACAAATTTTCAGTCTGAATGGTAATGCTGTGTGATGCCAAAGCCACTGCAGTTCTGGCCTTCTGGATCCTGCAAAGGGAGAGAACATCCAACCCTCTCTTCGACACATCACAATCTGCAAATATCTAGCAGCTCAGCTGGTAAAGCATGAGACTCTTAATCTCAGGGTTGTGGGTTTGAGCCCCACGTTGAGCCAAAAGATCCTAGAAGACCCTCGTGGTCCCTTCCACCTCGGCAGTTGTATGATTCCATGAGCTAATCCGGCATCGCAGAGTTTTTATTTTTAAAATAAATTTTATTAGTATTTTCCACACAACAACAACAATACGAAAAATAATGAAAAATAACAATACACAACACACAAAAACCAACATTCGAAAACTAAAGAAAGCAACAACAAAAAACAAAAAAATCCATATCTTACAAGTTAGTACTATAAACTCTAAAACAACAAGACATTGACTTCCACCAATCCCACAGCACCTCCTTTATCTCTCATTGTGTCTTCCTGTTTTCCTTATCATCTCTATCCTAACATCTAGATATAAATCCCTCTTTCTTATCCTTTCACGTCACAAGGTTATTCCAAACTCAGCCAGATTTGACTTTTGAGGTATTCATTTAGGCACTCCCATTCTTTTTCTACTTCACTTTTTGGTTTAGCCAAATTGACAGACATAATAAAACAAAAACCAAAAAGTGAGGCATCACAGAGTTTTTAAAAGAATCCATTCACATAGCATTTCAGTGTTCTATGGTTTCGTACGTGTAGAGTTGCTTGTCTTCTAAGAAAAATAACTCATCTCTCAGATCAGCCTCTATACCTGAGGAGTGGAAAGCAGCCAATGTAACACCATTTTTAAAAGGGGGGGTCAGGGGATCCTGGAAATAACAGGCCAGTTGGCTGAAGATCCATCCCAGGAAAACTGGTGGAAAATATTTTTAACAAAGCAAGCCCAAGACGTTTTGGCACCTGAGGCAAAACACAGAAGGGTGCTTCCCTCCAGCAAAGAAGAGGAAAGTAAAGATCTCCATCATGGTGTGTTTGTGTGGAATAAAGACCAACAGGGGGTCTCATCTAGCTACCACGGAGCAGTAGCAGTGGCTAGGGTGTTCATTGGAGGCTGGATCTGCTGTACCCATGGCTCCTGCTGCCCGAGGCAGTTGCCTCATCTTGCCTCATGGGTAATGAAATATACTCGGAGTCAAGAGTGGATTTCATGCTCTTTATTCAGCTCATAGTGGTGAGGAGGAATGGAAGTTCCCCCAGAATGTCGGCTTTATATACATTATTTACACAATGGGCCCCACGTGATTGGCTAATTCCAGGATTCTCCTGTAGGCCAATCAGGTTGCAGATTCATTTCCACCTGGAGCTGGGTTGGGTGGCTCCTGTGGACCAATCAGACTGCTGCATTCTGAATCCTATTGTGCTAGGAGCTCAGTACGTAACAGGTAATCAGGCCCAGGTTATTAAAGATGATATAACTTTGCATATTGAAGAACAACCATTGATGAGGCAGAGGCAGCTTGACTTCTGCAAGGACTATTAGCGTTCTTTGAGGGTATCAGCAAACATGCAGATACAAGAGATTGCTTTGGCACATAGTACGTGGTACCTCATAAAAGATTCCTGGGTAAGCTTAGCAGCCAAGGAATAAGAGGAGAGGTCTTCTTGTGGATCAGGAATTGGTTAAGCTTCAGCAAGCAGTGGGTAGCAATAAATGGACAGTTTGAGAGCCAGTGTGGTGTAGTGGTTAAGAGCGGTAGTCTCGTAATCTGGGGAACCGGGTTCGTGTCTCCGCTCCTCCACATGCAGCTGCTGGGTGACCTTGGGCCAGTCACACTTCTTTGAAGTCTCTCAGCCCCACTCACCTCACAGAGTGTTTGTTGTGGGGGAGGAAGGGAAAGGAGATTGTTAGCTGCTTTGAGACTCCTGAAGGGGAGTGAAAGGCGGGATATCAAATCCAAACTCTTCTTCTTCTTCTTCTTCTTCTTCTTCTTCTTCTTCTTCTTCTTC
>JAXCMG010000091.1:1719991-1740887 GCA_034642415.1 Podarcis siculus | reverse complement strand
TCTTCTTCTTCTTCTTCTTCTTCTTCTTCTTCTTCTTCTTCTTCTTCTTCTCTGAATGGAGAAGGCAACGCTGTTGAAATTTTGAGCTCTTCTATACCATTAAACTAAGTTCTTGGGGAAAATCCATTGAAATTTATGAACCTATAAGAATCATAGAGTTGCAGAGTTGGAAGGGACCCTGAGAGTCATCTAGTCCAACCCCCTGCAATGCAGGAATCTCAACCAGATCATACATGATAGGTGGCCATCCAAGCTCTGCTTAAAAACCTCCAATGAAGGAGAGTCCCAAGAGAGTCCATTCCACTGTCAAGCAGCTCTTACTGCCACAAAATTCTTCCTGATGGCTAGTCAGAATCTCCTTTTTTTGTAACTTGAATTCATTGGTTCAGGTCCTGCCCTCCGGAGCAGGAGAAAACAAGTTTGCTCCATCTTCCATGTGACAGCCCTTTGGATATTTGAAGATGGCTATCATATGTCCTCTTGGTCTCCTCTTTTCCAGGCTAAACATACCCAGATCCTTCAATCGTTCCTCATAAGGCTTGGTTTCCAAACCCTAAATCACCTTGGTTGCCCTCCTCTACACACATTCCAGCTTGCCAACATCCTTCTTAAACTGTGGTGCCCAGAATTGGATACAGTATTCCAGGTGTAGTCTGACTAAGGCAGAACAGAGAGGAACTATATTTTCCCTTGATCGGGATGCCATACTTCATGGCTATTAATGTCCAGTGACATAGCGTGTGTTGCCAGCTCCCGGGGCTGCACGGAGGGCTGTGTGTGAGGGAGGGTATCAGACCGAGTACACATGCATATTCAGCTGCTTAATGGTGTCCATGTTGCCCAGGAGATTGCAGCTGCAGAGATAAGTAAAGAAGAGTCATTCTATTGCCTGAAAAGGTCACTTCCTGGTTTGTATGTTGAAATTGTTTTGAATGGAGCCCAGCTACGGAATCGCTCAGCTGTATTGAGGTAGCACCGGGTGTTAAAGTTTTGTGCCCCTAACAATTTTGCGCCCAGGGCAACCTTACCTGTGGGTCCCCCCACACTATACCACTGTTGACATCAAAGGATCTACTCTGAGTGGAAATAGCATTGAATACCACCCACTTATGTCAGAATACTTGTGGTGGGAGGAGAGAAAATTTGGGAGGCTTCTGCTGAAATGAGAGGGTGGTTGTGCCTTGCTCAGGGCTTCTGTTGCTCTCTGATATGAGTTGCACAATTCCCTGTTTAGTTTGAAAGAGATTCTTTAACAATATCATCATCATTGTAGTGGTAGGGTTAGAATTGCAGCCTCTCTGTCTGTGTTTCTCAGTTCCCCATTTACTCTGGAGATGTTGCCACCAATATCAAAATCAATAATTATCATTGTAGTACTGCGGTCTGTGTGCTTTGCTGAATGCTTTTGTTGTTCCATCATTATCGTCACTGGACAATAAAACACAGTGTTGTTGAATGAATGTTTTGTCATCCTCTTCATTGTTATTATTTTGATGATCACAGCACATAAAGGTGAACGATGGAAATTAACGGCTCTAACTAGTCATTCATTTGTCAAACAAACCAACAAGCCAACCCTCAGAGAAACTTAAAGAATGAAATCATCAGTAGAAATCGTTTTTTAAAAAACACCCAATTCTTTAAAAAACAATTCTTCGAAAGATAAAATCATCCATAAACTAAAAACAGATTGGTTGCATAATTAATTGGGGTCGTTAGAGGAAGCATCGATTTGAGCTCCGTGTCTGTTATTCGGTTTTTATAAGTTTTTTACTATTTTTATCAGCTTTTTATTAGCTTTTATCAGTTCTAGTCTTTTATTGCTCGGTATCTTTTTCTTATAATCACAAGTTTAAGCTAAAAGTTTTAGAGAAAGCCCTGGAAAGTCTCAGAGAAAGCCTTAATTAGCTCCAGCTCGACTCAATCTACCATTTTTTTTAAAAAAAAATTATTTGAAAGATAAAAGCATCCATAAACTAAAAACGGATTGAAACATGCTACATGTCTGGATAAAAGGTAAAGGTAAAGGTACCCCTGCCCATGCGGGCCAGTCTTGACAGACTCTGGGGTTGGTGCGCCCATCTCACTCTATAGGCCGGGGGCCAGCGCTGTCCGGAGACACTTCCAGGTCACGTGGCCAGCGTGACATCGCTGCTCTGGCGAGCCAGAGCCGCACACGGAAACGCCGTTTACCTTCCCGCTAGAAAGCGGTCCCTATTTATCTACTTGCACCCGGGGGTGCTTTCGAACTGCTAGGTTGGCAGGCGCTGGGACCGAACGATGGGAGCGCACCCCACCGCGGGGATTCGAACCGCCGACCTTTCGATCGGCAAGCCCTAGGAGCTGAGGCTTTTACCCACAGCGCCACCCGCGTCCCTTACATGTCTGGATAGGATTGTCTAAACAAAAATGTTTTCAGTAGGCACCCAAAGGAGTACGGTGAAGGCTGTGAACTATAAGGCATTTTCATTTGTTCAATTCAACTATAGATGCTAGAAGAAAACGTTAGGCAACAGGTGCAGCCTATTGAACCCCTGTTTTCATTCCACCTCCTGCCAATTTCAGAAAAGCAGTGCCACCGCAGTGCAAAAGGGCTTGAAGAAGCAGGCTCAGAGGTGGGCGGTGATGCTTGCTATGACGACTAATTTTAAAAGGTCAGATTATAATTTAATCTTCACAAGAAACAGAAGCAATTACGTGGATCATTCCATGCCACTATACTTCCTCATTCGCTGACTTCTGTTTATCTCACGAAGTACACCACTTCCTTAGAGAAGAGAAGGTACATCACCCTCAGGCAAGACACTTCTCAGCATCTAAGAAAGGCAAAAAGGTATGTGTAGAATATGCCTCATATGTACTTTGACCATTGCTGTCATAAGATGATTGCACAATTTTTATGCTGCTGCATTACTTAATTACTTAAAAGAATGACACACACATAATTGTATATAATAATGTGTGGTGGAGCAAGGGAAGCTAGCAAATGTAAATATACTTACAATAAGGGATATTTACGCTGTAATTGTATTAACTGAAATGTATGTAAATGGATCTTTATTTTTTGTTTGCGGCCTGATCCTATTCATGTTCCTTTGGAAATATGGGGGTTTTCAGTGCCATCCAATGCACGTCAGCTGAGAAGTAAGTCCTACTGAGATCACTCAGACTTATTTCTCCAGGTAGGCATGTCAAGGTATACAGCTAGGGATAGCATATAAATTTGATTCGGGATGCGTTTAAAGTCAAATCTGCCAAATCTGCGCTTTCCAAAACAATACGTCAACTGAAAGAAGAGCTATCCCTCGAAAGTCACACTTATATGAATTTTACAATGCAGTTTTCGGAGCAAACAAGGTTTACAAAAATGCCTATGTGTGGGGCAGGTGTGTATAAAAATGGGTTAGATTAGCAAAAACTGCTTGCAAAAATGTGCACGAGTCAAAACTGCATATAAAAATGTTTATTAGGAGAAATTCAAACCCATAAATGGGTGAATTTTCATGGCAATTTTTAAAAAAAAAAAAGCTACGGTAATTGATTTAAAATGTAGAGAAATGAGAAACTGAGAGTGGCAGATCTTTCTATCCCTAACTGCAGCCTTATTCATATGTAAGTGTGCACAAGGGTAAGTGGACAAAACCTGAGAATTAGGTAGATACACAGTTCAGCAAAGCAAAGCTCCTTTACAGAGCCACTTCCTCGAGGTTAACAACTGTGGCCACAGCATGAAGCACAAAAATCATACATCCACTGTTTCATTCAGAATATTTTTTTCTTGTTTTCCTCCTCTAAAAACTATGTGCATGTTATGGTCAGGTGCGTGTTATAGAGCGAAAAATACGGTAATTTCTATGTACATTGGTTCTCTTTGTTCATAAAATAAAAGTGTGCATGCAAGGTAAAAGACAGTTAAGTCTACTCACTTGATAAGTGGGTGGTTTGTGAGTATCCACACACAAAAAGCCTTTGGAAAAATCTGCACATGGTAGCCGTAACCTCTGATGAACCATTTGTACTCACCTGGTCATGTGCATAAACTGTCATGCATAGCAGTTGATTTTTAGCTTCTGGAAAAAACAGCGTTTTCCAAACACCCACGAGCCCTGCATTTGGCAGTGGATGCAGATGACATCCTTTTCACAAGGAGGGGATTATTAGGTACAGATTTCCCCCATGCAGCGGGTGGACAGCTTCTGCTTCTGGTTTCTGAACTGCACCTGTGGTAGCAGGTTGACATGCTTATAATATTAGTATGTGACAATGTCGATTTCCGTGCCATTAAAAGTTCTGATCTGTAGAGTCCTACATGTCAACCTTCTGCTACAGGCTCTGGAGAAATCCTTTATCTGACCCGTTGACATCCTTACCATATGGTAATATGGTAATATGCCCTTACTGATTTCATTGGGTATTTCCATCTGTTCTTAGCCTTATTTCTTTATTTCATAGAATGGATATACTGCTGGGTGGTAAAAACTATGAGTACAACAAGGTGAATTAATGACAGACATCAGACTGTTTCTCTGTCCGGCAGAACCCTTCAAAACAAAATTGCGAGCCCTGAAACAAGCTCAAGTAGGAGCAGTTGGAAGCAGTCTGTGTGGGTTAGCCATTGCATATGCTCTATCTCTCAGTAAGATTCAGCACTAGAAATAGTTATGCTCTAGATATTTATGAAAGAGGCGAAAAGTTCCTGAAAATAATCACCAAACCTATAAAGCAACGAGAAGCATAAGATTAAGAAAGATAAGCCAAAAGTTTCTTAGCCCTTCTTTGGTCAAAAACTGGCCATTGCGCAAAAAGACATTTATCTATTGCCAACTTTCTATTGTTTTATTTAAAAGAAATCTTTTAAAAATCTAAATTCTTTTTAGAAATCCTTAGGAATCCCTGGCAATCAGCTCTCTGTGGAGCTGTTGGCTTCTCATTCCTGCATTCTCATTCTGTTTTTTAAATCTTTGCTCAAAATAACCATTAGTAGTGCAATCTTTAGAAGTTTATACAGAAGTAAATTCCACTTTCCATGGGATTACCTCTTAGATAGGTGTGCACAGGATTGCAATTTATGGCTGTAGCCATAACCCCATTTATCTAGCAGTAAGCCCGATTGTATTCAATAAGGTTATATTTCTGAACAGACAAGGATTGTGCTGTACGTTACCCTGGGTAGGGGGGGGGAACCTTTCAATTTTGACTCACTTCATCCTTCTATTTAGGTTCCAAAAAGAAAATGACCTCTACTGACGAAGCATTGGCTGCCACAGGGTGGGACGCATCATTTTCCACCTATTATAGCTACGAGGATGACCCTGAACCATGCAGAAAAGATGAAGTGAGGCATTTTGTGTCCTGGTTCCTTCTCACGTTTTTCTCACTCGTGTTCCTGCTTGGCTTGGCAGGGAACGCCCTCGTTGTCTTGGTCCTGTTCAAATACAAGAGGCTGAGAAGCATGACGGATATCTACCTGCTCAACCTCGCCATCTCTGACCTCCTTTTCGTCTTTGCTCTTCCCTTCTGGTCATACTATGTGGCCGACAAGTGGGTGTTTGGAGACGGCTTGTGTAAATTTGTCTCTTGGGTGTACAAGATTGGATTTTTCAGCGGGATCTTCTTCATCATGCTCATGAGCATCGACCGATATCTAGCCGTCGTTCACGTCGTGTTTGCCTTGAAAGCGAGAACCGTCAGCTACGGCACCCTTGCCAGTGTTGTTGTGTGGCTAGTGGCCATCACGGCGTCTGTCCCAGAGCTGATATTTAGCAAGTCTGTGAGCTACTATAACTACACCAAGTGCACGGCAGAATATCCCAGGAACGACACAACTTGGAACCTTTTCACCTCCTTGGAGATCAACATTTTAGGCCTTCTGATGCCATTCATTGTCATGTTATTTTGCTACACAAGGATAGTCATGACCTTGCTCCACTGCAGAAATGAAAAGAAGAAGAAGGCTGTAAAGATGATCTTTGCTGTTATGATTGTGTTTTTTGTGTTTTGGACCCCTTATAGCATTGTACAATTCCTACAATGTTTGGCTGAAATGGGAATTTTGGAAGGATGCCTGACCAGCAAAAACTTGGATTACGCAGCTCAGGTGACTGAAGCTCTAGCATTTTCCCATTGCTGTCTCAATCCTGTTATCTACTTCTTCATGGGACAGAAGTTCAAGAAGTACATCAGATTGTTCTTTAAGAAGTGTGTCTTCTCGAAAATATTTTGCAAATCTTGTGGACGCCCCGATACATTCACCTCCGAGTCATCAGGCTCAATCTACACTCAGTCCACAAGTGATGAAGAGGCCCTCTGAAAAGCCTGAGGTGGTCTCGTGTGAGATCAGGCCAAAATGTGATGCTATCTCAGGTATCAGAACAATTGTGAGTTTGTTTTGCTGGAAACCAGAGGCTGTGTGATGACAAATAAGCACAGCCTAATCGTAAAGCTTTGGACATGGAAAAGAAAAAGGAGGAAGCCATCTTGGGAACAAGAATTCTCATTTTACTCCATTTCAGTTCTGCAGTCAACTTAAGCACCTGAGCATTAGGGATAGGCAAAATTCTCAATATCTGTTTGTTGTTTTTCCCATCTTAAGTCTACTTCTCCAGGTTTCCACAATGTTCTGAGAAACGCCTTGGAAGAAAGTACTCGTGAAAATTCATCAGGATTTTGGCATGAATTTTCCCCAGTACCCAATGGTTGAATTCAATTTTTATACACATTCTTAGCTGGAGAACCGTGTTGCAAAATTCAAAAAAGGGCAAATTTCAAGAGATGGTGGTGTTTCAGTTGACATATTATTTCGGAAAGTGCAAATTCTTCAAACTCGCCTTTAAATGCAAACTGAATCACATTTCTCTGCCATCCCTTTTCATCATCTTATGAGTTTCTTTTGAAGTCATCACATGAGATCTACTTCCCAAGTCCTTTTTGGGCTTCCACGCACCTCCTTTCAGTGAGAGGATCGCTTTAAACCACTCATAGTTTATTCTTTTTCTAAAAAAAACACGCCACCTGTTAGAGTCATGTTAACCTGTAAGGCAATTCTGAGATTGTACATCTCAAAATTGCCTTACAGCTTAACATGACTCTAACAGGTTGTGTTTTTTATTATTATTATTATTATGTTATTAGCTATAATACTTCTAAATGTGATCTGAACTGCTCTGTATCTCAGGTCTGGCTGTATAATCTAAATTTATTTTATTTGCCCATGCTGGCTCTGTAAACTGTCGACTTATTCATACCTCTCAACTGCCCAAAATATGCACTGCATTCTTTTGCATAGGTGTGTGATTAAATGCAAGTCCATGGGAACATAGGACTCACTAGGTATTGCCGCTGTTTCCAGGTTAGACTGTCTCCCTCTTAATATAGGGCCATCTACATTATGTACTCCCCTGTTGTCCCTAACCTGTCCCCCTTGGTGTGGGTGGGTGTGTTGGCCATTTTGGACTTTTATTGAAGTTATTTCAGTTAAAAGAAATAAAGTGCTACAGAGAAAAAAGAAGGAAAAGTGAGAGGGAAAACAACAACAACAACAACGATACATATAAAAGTGAAAATATCTGCTCTCTCACTCTCTCTGAGAGATATTCTCATACATTCTTGTATAAATTGGTACAGTGTTATTGTCCTGGTGCTTATGTAAATGTTAAGAGCCTGCTGCATTTTGTATAAGCTCATTCCAAATATCCATTCATGAATTACAAGTGATGTCATTTCGTCAGTTCATTGACTGAAGGGTACCATACCTTTGGGATGCGGGTGGTGCTGTGGGTTAAACCACAGAGCCTAAGACTTGCCAATCAGAAGGTTGGCGGTTCGAATCCCCGCGACGGGGTGAGCTCCTGTTGCTCAGTCCCTGCTCCTGCCAACCTAGCAGTTCAAAAGCACGTCAAAGTGCAAGTAGATAAATAGGTACCGCTCCAGCAGCAAGATAAACGGTGTTTCCGTGCGCTGCTCTGGTTCGCCAGAAGCGGCTTAGTCATGCTGGCCACATGACCCGGAAGCTGTACTCCAGCACCCTCAGCCAGTAAAGCGAGATGAGCGCCACAACCCCAGAGTTGGCCACGACTGGACCTAAAGGTAAAGGGGTCCCTTTACCTTTACCATACCTTTATTTTTTCCAAATCCTCAATATCAATCTCTTGGCCACCATTAGGGCATGGAAAATCCATTTCCGTTGTCCCATTGATAATTTCCACACTGCAGGTATATACTGTATTTTTCTGTGTATAAGATATTCCCTGTTTTAGGGGGCTCGCCAAAGCCAACAGCAGCCGGCAGTTTCATGCCCAACTGACACAGTGGCAGCCAATCTACAGCAGCCCTTGCCACAGCAACCAATCACCCAACAAATCGCCACTGACAAGATCCTGCTCATGGCTGCAGTCCCCCCAACGCACTATCCGTGTATAAGACGATCCCCGTTTTTTAACATTATTTTAGAGTAAAAAACCCTCGTCTTATACACGGAAAAGTACGGTAGTTCAATAAGCTATTCTCCAACGAAAGATTTAACTTTTTCTGCATAGTCATAGTTACACAGTCCAGCACTTTCTTCCAAAACGTAAGCATAGAACACTCTGTGAACATATGTTTCAAAGAGGCATTGTACTTGCCAAGGATTAGGAAACCCTCCATTTAAAGGGGACAAGGTCTGGGATAACACTGGCATGGGGATGATGTCATGTGGACACCCCTATTATCAATGAGGAGATAGGCCAGTGGAAATCCATATTTTGCTCTGGTGTGGACAAGTCCATGGAAATAACCTTAGAACTGGTACAAGATCCTCTCTCTATGGACGCAGTTTGGCTCTGCACACAAAGACTTTCTTGCATACATAGTTGATCTCTCTCTTCCTCCACCACCACCCAGATTGCCTCTTCAGAAACCGAAATAAGAAATGTTGATTGTTTTGTGTTCACTTTAAAAATATATATTAATAAACCGCTATACATATTTAGTGATTTCCTCATAGCCAGCATTCCTGTCGTTCAACAGAAATGTTTATTTTAACCTATGAACTGATAACATAAGAAAAGTATAAGTTGAATGAACAGTATAAGTTGAATGAACATCAATTCACAAACGTTTGTGTTTCTGCCTACTTATAATTGCCATCTTTCTTAAGTAAACGCCTTGAAAAAGTTAGATTTATGGATGAATTTGTCCAAACTTTGTGCAAGAATAATGGGAAATGAATTACAAACACCTTGAACTAAGTGACTGGCATAGTTTTTTAGTTTTGTGAGAAGGAAGGGCATTGGGTGAGTGGGCTGAGAGCAACTGATGTTGATGAAAAGCTGGAGCTAAGGAGGTATGAACCTAGCCGCACACTTGTATAAGAAACCCCTGTGAACCCCATGTAGGATGTGTGGGGAACTTCTGGTCTTCCAGATGTTGTTTGACTCCCACCAACTCATGCCCTTGGTCATGCTTGCTGGGGCAGATGGGAAGTGTAGTTTAGCAACATCTGGAGGGCCAGCAGTTCCCAACATCTGGTGTAAAAATAAGCTACAAGTTTAAGCTTTTTTAAAAACAAAATTATAAACAACTGACTTGTACTAAAACTTTAAACTAAATTGTACTGACTTTCAACTAACTTGTACAAAAAATAAAGAACACTGACTGCAACTTCTCTCTCTCTTTTTTAAATTTTTTATTCAAAATTAAAAAAAACATGTTATCCAAAAACATATCATCCGTATCCCCCCCCCCCATTTTTCCTTCCTCCCCCCACCCTCCCACACAAAACCCCCCACCCCCCACCCCCCAGCTTCCCTCAGTTCCAGTCTTTGGTTTCTCTGAGAATGCTGTTTTCTGCATGTTACAAAGTTGTATAGATCCTCAAACTATTTAGGCGATTATTATCAATAAAAAGTTTGTGAATGTTTATTCAAAACCTGCCAAGGAGTCCAGTTCGCTTTGTTGCGTCTTCAGATACTTTGTAAAGGGTTCCCATTCATCTTTAAAGTCACAGTTATCCTTGTCCCGTAGCTTATATGTCAGTTTTGCCAGTTCCGCATAGTCCATCAATTTTTCTTGCCATGATTCTTTATGCAACTTCTCATACATAGACATCCTGAAGAAGTGTGCATGCACACGAAAGCTTATACCAACAACCAACTTAGTCGGGCTCTAAGGTGCGACTGGACATTTTTTTTAAAAAAATTAAATATATTTTGACTGCGTCAGACCAACAACGCTATCTACCTGAATCTATAGGCATCTTATGTTTACCTTCTTTGCTTTCTCCTAACACTAATGTTTGTAGCTTCTTGATGGGTATAACATTCAATACCCTTGGACGTGGGTGGCGCTGTGGTCTAAACAACTGAGCCTTTGGGGCTTGCCAATCAGAAGGTCAGCGGTTCGAATCTAGTCAAAGGCGACTATGGGATTGTGGTGCTCATCTTGCTTTTTAGGCCAAGGGAGCCAGTGTTTGTTCACACAACTTTCCAGGTCATGTGGCCAAGCATAACTAAACCACTTCTTGTGCAACAGAGGACCATGATGGAAACCAGAGCACATGGAAACACCTTTTACCATCCTGTGGCAGCGGTACCTATTTATCTACTTGCACTGGTGTGCTTTTGAACTGCTAGGTTGGCAGGAGCTGGAACAGAACAATGGGAGCTCACCCCATCACTGGGATTCAAACCTTCTGATCAGCAAGCCTAAGAGGCTCAGTGGTTTAGACCACAGTGCCACCCGCGTACTAGTTATATTCGCACCATGCGATGCAAAGGAAAATCAGTTAAGGAAATAAATATGAAGGGCTATGATAGTTGTGCTATCCCACGTATTAAATCTTTTATAAACAAGGGTATCTGTCGGGGACTGGGCTGAGGAGGAGGAGGCTGGGGGGGGGGTGATGTCAAGGACTGCACAGAGGAGGAATGGTGGAGACCACTTCCCTATCCTGACCCTTCCAGGGAAGAAGAAGGGGAAGACAGTATAGATTTAGAACAGGGGTTTGCAGGAAGTCACAGCTCAGAGACAGATGAAGGGGAAATTTGAGGAATCATGGGAGAGAGGGAGCAGCAGCTGGCTGACATGTCATTCCAGACCCACCCTCTCCCAGAACCCAGCGAGCCTTAAAAGTAGGAGAGCAAAGAGCTCAAAGACAGAGGGCAGTTAGTGACACCCGTAGAGGAGGTGATGAGAATGATGAATGGGGAAGTGGGAGAGACAGCGGGTGGAAATTCACTCAGGACAACACTATTATCCAAGAGGCTGGGTTCTATAGTCTCTCTCTGTGACTTTGAAATAAGAAAAAACAGTAAGGAACTTTTCCTTGTCTATACTTCCCTGGGCAACCAGCCGGGAACCGCCGACAGCATCCTGACAGTATCTCAACCGACATCACTTGTGGTCTTACCAATGTAAGATAGACAGAGCTAGATACACCAACATTATTTGAGAAATACATCAGCATAATTATGCTAACAACCAGTGGCATTTATTTGGTTTCTTCGAGAGCAGGCAACGCCTTGCTAGTGAAAGATGTGTTTTGAGTCAGAGAAGCAACAGCCATCAAACATTTACTGTAACAGCGGGCTGGCTGAGTAATTCAGGTTACACTTTAGGAAGGAGGGGAGGTTGTCTGGTTTGTCTAGACTAGTGGAAGGGAGAAGGAATGACTTCTCTAGTAAGGTATCCCCTTCTGGGACAGTGTTTCAATCTTGCTGGAATGTTGGGTTTATAATCTAAGCATTTTGTATGTTATACCATCTGGAGTTTATTTTCATCAGGCATAGGCAAACTCTGGCTCTCCAGATTAGGACTACAATTCCCATCATCCCTAGCTAACAGGACCAGTGGTCAGGAATGATGGGAATTGTAGTCCCAAACATCTGGAGGGCCAGAGTTTGCCTATGCCTGATTTTCATTCTTTGAAATTTGGATACAGATGGGCTAGAAAGCTAAATTAAAACTACAGTGGTACCTCGGGTTACATACGCTTCAGGTTACATATGCTTCAGGTTACACACTCCACTAAGCCAGAAATAGTGCTTCAGGTTAAGAACTTTGCTTCAGGATAAGAACAGAAATCGGGCTCCAGCAGCACACCGGCAGCAGGAGGCCCCATTAGCTAAAGTGGTGCTTCAGGTCAAGAACAGTTTCAGGTTAAGTATGGACCTCCGGAACGAATTAAGTACTTAACCCGAGGTACCACTGTATGTACTTTCAGTCGCCATGAATCAACGTATACTGGTTTTCAGTAAAACTTCATTGTAATGTCTGTGTACTGGGGAAAGTCAATGAACGCTATTCAGAGCTTGTTTATTTAAAATAACACATAGGGCCAGTTTTGCTGTAGGATTTGCTGTATACTCATATCATTAACCACGATAAACAGATATTGGCAACACTAAACCACTACAAGCAGCTTTCAGAGAAACCTTCCTGTTATTGAATTAACATATAGCTAGTTTGGGAGGAAGCAACATTTTGTACCTTACCAAGAAATCATTTTCATGGTGGTGTCAGGAGTAGGATTCCTTGTACATGTGTCATGAACCTAGCAGAAACAAGGTTTTTAATGACTAGTTCTTGGGCAAAGTTCTTGAGTGCATGGCCATAGTCTTTCTTGGATGAAACTGATTTTCTAGATCCATTTCACGCTTTAGGCTTGGCTTTGACATGGAAACTGCCTATATGGTGGCCTTCTTGAGAGAGCCAGGAGATGTGTGTCCCTATTAATTTTCCTTGTTCTCCCAATGGCTTCCAATACCATTGACCATTGTATTCTTCTGGAGTAGCTGTCCAAGTTGGGCGCTGACAGTACAGCTTAGCCATAGTTCCAGTCCAACTTGGATGATCGTCTTCAGAGGAACTGCGCCTGAGGAGTGTTATTTGGCCCTCAAGAGCCTTCAGTATGGGGTGCCCCAGTGTTTTATTTTATCTCCCATGCTGTTTAACATCGACAGTACATGACAACTATGAGTGGAATTGTTGTTGTTGTTGTTAACAAATGCCAGCGTTGTTTTTTCTCCAATCAAATATATCAACTTTGCCTCCAATAGCTTCGACAACCATTCCTCCATACTGAACAATAAATCCTTCCATCTTTGTCCACAGAATAGTCTCTCCGTCATGATCATACGTCGAGGCACTATTCCATAGTTGTTTTCTTGTTATGCATTCATTAATTTGCCCTAGTTCCGTATCTTCTGCTCCCATTTCCTGTTGTATTTGCCGTGGCTTTCCATCTTGATTTTTTTTGGGGGGGGAATCCCTACCATTTACGCTTCTTCCATTCTTTTTTCCCAAGAAAAGCACCAGAGGTTTGATACCTTTCCCCTGTAAATTCACTCCAAATTGTACACAGAGCCCTCTCTCTCTCAACTCTATCTCGGCCAGCTCAGGGTGCCACACCATCGCTCCATCGATGGCTTCCTTCCACTCCTCCCACATCACAAGCCAATTTCTCTAACACTCCACCCTATCCAATTTACTTCCACACCTCCTCTCACCAACCAGCTCCTAACTGTGCCCCTCTCACTCTATTGCTCTCCAACGGTCTCTCCCAGACAGTTAACTGACCAACTGGTAGGAACTTCCAGCCTATCAGATTCAAATTTGCCTGATCCAAGCCCCGCCTATTAAATCTCAAAGCAGTCCTGCTATCTCTTTCTCTTCCAGAATCTGCCACCTAAACAGGCCTGTAACTATTGTAACAATACAGGTAGATCTCATCTTATGCTAGCATTAGGTTCCTGGCTATCAAGCGGATAGGCATAATTGTGGAAAGCTTGGACAACACTTAGAAAGATCCCACATGACTCCCCCCACCTGTCCAAAGCTAGTGCTTAGTGGGCTTTGCCCCCCCCCCCCCAATGCAAGGTGGAGAGCTTTTAAAGGCCCTTGCTTTGCTTGCCAGGCTCTGGGAACATGGCACAAGGGTTTCTCACAAGATCTCGGACAGTTCTTCTTGTGGGTTTTCCCTGCTTTCCTGCCCCTTTTTATTTTTCAAGTTTCCTGCGATCCACATAAAGCGGTGATCAAGTGTGTAAAACCGGAGTAAAATGAAATCTACCTGGGCTTTTTTCCCCCAGTTGGAACTCGCTGGAACTCAGTTCTGGCACCTCTCAGGTGGGCACCACTGGCATTTTAAGAGAACATGGGAGGCATTCACGGTGAGTTCTGGCACCTCTTTTTCTAGAAAAATAGCACTGGTGAAGTTACTAATGTCCCTCTATCCCACTGATTTCTTCTTTTCTGCAGTTCCACAAAGAAGCTAATTGTGCAACACAGAATGGTTGTACATGAAACTCTTTGTAGCCAATTTTTTTTTTTTTTTAAAAAGGTACCACATGGGAGTATTTCTGGCATGTACCGCTCCACTGCTGAGGTCTACTCTAATGCAACTCTATTCTAACGTGTAGCAAATTTGCCTTCAGACAAATGAGGTTATTCTAGGGTTATCGTGAACCCACCCAGCTTCACTGAAAATTGAACTTTTCCCTGTGCAGTATTCAAATACAAGGGTGGGGATGTACGCATGAGTTGGCAGCCTCACAAGCTTGTCTACAGCTGCTACAATAACCGAGGAACCTGATTAGGGCTTGCAATCCTACTCCCCACTTATCTAGGAGTAAACCACACTGAATTAAATAGGATTTACTTCTGAGTAGAAAGGGTTAGGTTCACACTGTTATGTCTCTAGTTTAGCTTGGAAAGACCACGCAGGCAATATTCTAGCCAGTTGCTCGGTTCATTAAAAGTGATTCTGTCCATCAGGATTCTGGACATAGTGAGAATCAAAGGCAGCAGTGATGCTCAGTTTTCTTTCCATTGTATATCCAGGGAAGGAGGAAAAAAGACTTCTGTAGTTGTTTCCTTTGTCAATTATAGCAATTGTCTAGGGTTGATAACATTACCCTACCTGGTGGAGAAGGTGCATGTGCATTCTTAACTGATTTAAGTGATCGCTTTTCTGGGACATGGTATGTCCATCTCTGTTACTGGAAAATAAACTCTGCATAGTAAGGAATAACAGAAATAGCTTTAGGCTTCTTAAAAGTGCAGTAGGTCATCCCCGTGTCCTCACTCTACGCAGCCTGGTTCTGATAGATATAGATATAGATATAGATATAGATATAGATATAGATATAGATGAGGGACGCGGGTGGCGCTGTGGGTAAAACCTCAGCACCTAGGACTTGCTGATCGCATGGTCGGCGGTTCGAATCCCCGCGGCGGGGTGCGCTCCCGTCGTTCGGTCCCAGCGCCCGCCAACCTAGCAGTTCGAAAGCACCCCCGGGTGCAAGTAGATAAATAGGGACCGCTTACCAGCGGGAAGGTAAACGGCGTTCCGTGTGCTGCGCTGGCTCGCCAGATGCAGCTTGTCACGTTGGCCACGTGACCAGGAAGTGTCTGCGGACAGTGCTGGCTCCCGTCCTATAGAGTGAGATGAGCGCACAACCCTAGAGTCTGGCAAGACTGGCCCGCACGGGCAGGGGTACCTTTACCTTTACTATAGATATAGATATAGATATAGATATAGATATAGATATAGATATAAATATATAAAAACCCACAGCATTATTACTATGGGGTGGTTGGAAATCATTCTGTCGAAAGCCACCACATTTTATGTTGCCGTTTTGGATAAATTCAAACCAGAAGACTAGAAACTCTTACGAAAATATTTTATTGTCGCAGTGTTGATCTACTATTATTATGCAAAGACTCACCTTATAAAAGCCAACCGCTGTTACAGAAATTTAAAAAAACAACAGTGGACAATACAAATTATGGACAATACAAATTCCTGCAGCAATGATGATTAGGCACTTTGATATTATCCGGACAGAAACCGAGGTTGTTTCCATACCAGAGCCCTTTAGCACTGCTAAGGCACTGCAAAAATGGAGCCAGCAAGGAGCTAAGCAAATGTATAGGCTGGCAAGAAAGGGAATGTCCCCCTCTCTCGGAAATCCTGGTATGAATTGGAAAAAGCATCTTCCAGGAATGTGCAGTTATCATAACAACCACTCAAGTTTCCCTATGAATCCACCTGGGTAGTTACACAAACAACAATATGTTGGCCATGCAATGCTTGTCTGCTAAGGGCCATGGTTCACATTATGACTTCCGCAGATTATGCTATGCCAAGTCCTGTAATGTCTAAAAAGAAAAGAAAAAAATGTATTGTCTAAATGGTAAATGAGGCACACAATCAGCTTCAGAACAAGATCCAAGAACCAGACCCTATACTGGAGTTGGTTTCATGTGTACTTTTTTGTTTTTGTTTTTTGGAAATTTGAACTTGAAAGGCCACAGAGGAGCACTGCTGTGTGGAACAGTAACTAATACCTCAGTTGTAGCACATGACAGATAGATAACACATGGAGTGACTTATTCTGGAAACAGGGAAACAGATGTCTAGACAAGGGTATTCTTTCACAGTCGGGCAATAAGGCAGTCTGGAACCACCTAAAATAAACCCCAATTTACACACGACTGTATCCAATATGCTTACTGGATGAGCAGCCACATATACTACTCACTTAAACACTAATGAATACTAAACTTTCAAAACAAAGTTCAAAACTTCAAATTGGCACAGCATTGTACTCTGAAACCAGATGAGGGGCCATCAATCTTTTTGGATCAGTGTGCTGTGGGCGCCAGTCAAAAAATGGCTCCCACTCAACATGGACACTGTGGGAGGCATGACATAATACAACATGGGGCAGTGCAGTCATGGCAAAGTTTTCCCCATAATTCTACTTCCATATTGGAAAATGTGTAGCCTGGCTTTATTTATTTATTAAAATTATACACCTGAGGATCGCAGGGCCGTTTACAATGTAAAAACACACAAATGCATACCATTGTAACAAACAAAAACATCAACCCCCTCATAGTTCAAAAGGCTGTAGGTTTAATTAGCCAAAGGCCTGGGAGAAGAGAAATGCTTTTGCCAGCACCTAGAGATATGTAACGAAGGTGCTAGGCGAGCCTCCCTGGGGAGGGCATTCCACAAGCAGGGAGCCACCACAGAAAAGGCCTGTCCTTGTGTTCCTGCCCTCCAGACGTCTTGAGGACGAGGAACACAAAGAAGGACCTCAGATGATGATCGCAAATGATGGGTTGGCTCATATGATGAATTTCTGCCTGCCATACAGCTGTTAAAGGCGCAAGAACTCTGTTTTCACCCGATGCCAACCCTAAACCAAATCGACACGAGATAATATCACCAAGGCAACTATCCGTAAACAAACAATAAACATCCATAAAAATGGCGAAAGTAGTTTCTTTCCCAAATCAGTTTTCTCTTAAACAATAGCAAACACAGTAGATGGACTCTTTATTACTGTGTCTGCAATTGTTCAAGATAAAATCTATTTCGGAAAGAGAAGAAATGAGCACTGAACCACTGACATATTACAAGTGAACTCTTTATTTACGGTGATTGCTATTGTTTCAGATAAAACCGATTTGGGAAAGAAACCATTTTCGCCATTTTTATGGACCTTTATTGTTTCTTTACAGATGCCTTGGTGATATTATATTGCATCGATTGCAGTAGTCATTGAATCACCACCCTGATCATTGCTTTACTGTTAAACCCTAAACCAAAGCCTAGGCTGTCCCATTAAATATTGAGCTACTTTTGCGTAGACATGGATACCACTGTAGTGTAAGTTAACTATACAGTGAATCCCTAAGGAGTGCCTGCTCTTTAGCTCCTGCATAGCAAGTGACACGAAAAGTCTTCACATTCACATTTTGGGGCGAGGGGGATCCTTTAACATCCACCCACATTTATTGGGTGGTGATATTTGCAGAAAATAACTTCTAGGGACTGATCTCAGACAAATCCACCACAGGAATGATGCATCCTAGTTGCTCAGGAAAACAGGAGGGGAAATGGCAGAGATGCTAAGAACGAGAAAATAAAGGCATAAGCAGGAAAAGTACATCAAATCAGAGGAGGAAACAGCAGCTTTTTAGGACTCCGGAGATTCCTATAACCTGGTATTCAAACAACTCATTATCACAGCTCTGACTTCACTCAGTGGAAGTGAGGCAGGCTCATTTCACAGAAGGGGGACCATCACATTTTGCTTCATGAGTTTTGTTCTAGGAGGGCTACAGACTTATTTTTTTAAAAAAACAAAAGCTTGGAGTCTGGGGTGCCAATGAAAGCAATAGTTTCTACGTTCTGCCCGGACACTGAGGTCTAGCGCCGAGGGCCTTCTGGCGGTTCCCTCACTGTGAGAAGCCAAGTTACAGGGAACCAGGCAGAGGGCCTTCTCGGCAGTGGCACCCATCCTGTGGAATGCCCTACCACCAGATGTCAAAGAGAAAAATAACTACCAAACTTTTAGAAGACATCTGAAGGCAGCCCTGTTTAGGGAAGCTTTTAATGTTTAATAGGTTATTGTATTTTAGTGTTTTATTAGAAGCTGCCCAGGGTGGCTGGGAAAACCCAGCCAGATGGGCAGGGTATAAATAATAAATTACTATTATTATTATTATTATTATTATTAGTAGTAGTAGTAGTAGTAGTACCATGTTGGCATTCCCCATTTTATAACTCTTTATAATATTTTCAGTTTTGGAAGTGGGGCCCAAACTTGGTGGCAGGAGTAAAAAAAGAAAAAAAAAAGATGCTGACATTTGGGTGATTAAAACCAGCTTAACCAAAAATTGGTAAAAAATATTAATTGTAACCCTAAACAAAATGGTGGTCAAATGAGCCCTTTAAATATTTTGTTCACTTTCATGTAGTAAAAGTCATTCAGCCTTTCACAACTTCCATCAAGTTATGAATCTAAGCATTAGTGGTCTGACTGCAAAGGCAATAGGTAAAATTGCAGCACCCCAAATTTCACAAGGAAAAAAGATCTGATTCTGATACTGTTCAACAATTTATTAAACAAACCGATTGCCTGTTTCTTTGTTGAAACCCTTTGGCATGCATAGGAATAATTTTTTTTTGTTGCAGATAAAAAAGGCATTATTTTCACTTTCAAAATAATGAATTAAATTTGACACTTTCCACTGATTTTAAAAACACTGATTTCCACCCTCCACAACCAATAGCATTGGAAATGAAGGATCTGCAGAATAAACTAAGTAAAGAGGCATTCTAATACAATCATCTATGGTTTGGCCATAAATCTTTAGAGAACAGTTTCTCGGTACTGCTTTCATAGTGAAGAGTTGCATTGAGAACGGGTTTGTCTACAAAGTCTACAAAACACTTCTGAGCGCCACATGGAGACTTCTCCAACTCCAGAACTGTAATGTTGTTTAGAAAGGATGAAACAAGGATGTTGCTTGGAACAAACAGTGTAAGTTGAGGTCCACGGGTTGGCCAATAGCGTCCTAAGTTAAAGCCATTGATCCAGATTTGTCCCTGCAAAGAAACAAACCATTAGAAGAAACTGACTCCGGAAATCTGGCAAACCTGACATCCTTAACTGAGAAGTCAGTGCTCTCTTTAAAAAATCATTTTGCACTGCACGGACACAAGTGTGGCATTAAAAGGGCTCTGCTATAATGAATGCTTGCAGAATAGCTTTGTCCATTCCATCTTTAGGCATCAGTATTCAAGCCTGCAGCATAACCGCCTCCGGCCAAAAATCAGGTAAAATTCGAAGTGGGGAGGAAATATGGAGTCATGCTTGGCATGGTCTAAAAATGTATCCCACTGACGAACTTCTGCTACACATCTACCTCTGCAAAATGCACTCACATTTTTTTCCAAAACCACCCTGCCCAAACATTTAATTTGTACATTTTAAGAGCCTGAGTTGTTAGGTGTGTAGCTCTGGGCTGAGATAATTATCAGTTACTTTCCACAAGGTGTGAATGGGTTTTAGCCTCAGAAACATCCTTATCAAAAGCATCTCTGGCTGTGGTTTGCTTTGCCAAGGCTTAAAACGAACCACTCTCTCTTCTGCAGGAAGAGGTTTTCTGAGGAAAATATTTAGCAGCGCCAGTTTTTTATTTCTGTATTCAAGGCTAACATATGCTGCATTCTCTGCTAGGCATTCGGCACACAACGCTACCGAAAAAGCAAAAATAAAAACCACAGCTACACAAGTCATAAGAATAGCCAGTCTGTCTGTAAAAGAAAAACAACACAGCCATTTAAAAGCCAATCTACCTACAGGAGAAAAATTCTTTAAAGCTCAAGTTTTTTACTGGATGGGCAGTAATGGAAGCTGCCATCCCTTGTCAGGACTGCACTTTATAACGTTGGTACAGCATTTTACACGGCGGACCCAAAATTTCACGGCCCTCACCTCTGTACGGAAAAGCGTCAGCCCAGGACCTCTCCCAAAAATCTAAGGGGCCCTGGGAGGTACATTCAGGAGGAGGACATCTCTAATAAGAATTTGTTCTCGTTTATAGGAATTAATAAGTTAAGCCCTGTGAACCTTTTGTAAATTGTTGGTTTCAAATAATTACACTGACAGGGATCAATTGTGGGAAAGAGATTACAGGGAACCAAGCAAAGGATCTTCTTAGTAGAAACTTCCTCCCATCAGATGTCAAGGAAATAAACAACTCTCTGAGTTTTAGAAGACATCTGAAAGCAGCCCTGTATAGGGAAGTTTTTAATGTTTGATGTCTTGTGGTGCTTTGATTTGTTGGAAGCTGCCCAGAGTGGCTGGGGCAACCCAGCCAGATGTCCAGCCTTTGAATAAAGTTGTTGTTTAAAAAGCAAGCTTTCCCAACAACTGGAGGAAAAGGCCTCTTGCCTTAGATGTTCATTTTGTGTTGCTTTTATATCTAGCGGCAGGAAGTGGGGGTTGAAGGTTGGTACTGCTTTTAATAATGGCAATGCCTAAAATTAGGGTGCAGGGAGTGTAGAATTTGTTAGGATATTTCCGTTCCACCTTAAAAGGGAGCAGGCTTTGTA
>JAXCMG010000091.1:1622584-1699331 GCA_034642415.1 Podarcis siculus | reverse complement strand
TTATTATTATTATTATTATTATTATTATTATTATTATTATTATTATTATTATTATTTATATACAGTACTGCCCTATACCCGGAGGTCTCAGGGTGGTTCACAGAAAAGATCAACATAAAAACCACAATATATATAATCAACCCAATAACACCCCAAAAAAGAGCCACATTATAAAAGTGCATAGGGTGTCAATCAGATCAACCAAAGGCCTGGTTAAAAAGTAACATTTTTGCCTGGCGCCTAAAGATGTATAATGATGGCACCAGGCGAACTTCCCTGGGAGGACATTCCACAGACAGGGAGCCACTGCAGAGAAGGCCCCGTTCTCATGTTGCCACCCTCTGGACCTCTCGAGAAGGAGGCACACAAAGAAGGGCCTCAGAAGATGATCTCAGGGTCCAGGTAGGTTCATATGGAAGAGGCAGTCCTTGAACTTTATGCCTCATAGGGTGTCATATGTAACGGATGCCCCACCCCACTCGAGTCATCATTCTGCATCAGCACCAACCACCTGTCCATTACTTTGCATTTAACTTGAGATTGTGAACCTTGGTGCTACAGTAAACGAAAAAGTAGATTCCTGAAGCCTGAAGACTAAGCCACACCTATATATTGCTTTATCCAAACCAGGGTTTCCCAAACTTGGGTCTCCAGCTGTTTTTGGACTACAGTTCCCATCATCCCTGACCACTGGTCCTGCTAGCTAGGGATCATGGGAGTTGCAGTCCCAAAACAGCTGGAGATCGAAGTTTGGGAAACCCTGACCCAAACAATAGCAGCCTAGGCACAGAACTGTGCTTGGCTTAGGGTCACCTAGTGATCTTCATGGCTGAGCAAGCATTTGAACCTGGTTTCCCCTGGTCCAAGTCACATACTACATTGGCTCTAGATGGCCATCTGAAGCAGTCATCCCTGTTGATCCCAAACTCTGACAACGGCCACTCCATTCCACCCTGGACCGTGCAGGGTATCTCACTGGACCGTGCAGAATCTGAACATTAGTCGGCTCTTTCTTGCGACAAGGAGTTGGGACTTTGATGTCGTGAGATGAAGGAAATCAACTTCTGATCGCTGCTTGCCGCTTCATCCGTTTCCATGGGTGATACCACCCACCCATCAAGCAAGGCCCTGCTTTCTCAGACTACTTGAACCAGTTACCCAATTGCCCAACATTTGGACAAAAGGGGCCCAAGATTACCTCAAGCTGAAGATACAAAAGAATCCCATGCATTAAGCTTTGTGTTTGTTTGTTTGTTTGTTTGTTTGTTTGTTTGTTTAAAGTGCAATTCTTCCTCATCCACCATAAACTTTCCCCATAAATTCCCTCAGTTTATTATCCCTGCTGCCTTGCATTTTGTCCGTAACAAGTTCTTTTGGAGCATTTAAAAGAATAACGAAACACTTAAATATGCCTATGCATCTGGCATACCCTACTTCAGTTCAACCCATTACTAATAACAACTTACTACAACCGCCTTTGTATTGTTATGCACTCATATCAGCAGTATTGTATGAACATAAGGGGAAGGGGCGAAATCATACCAAGGGGCCATTAGGTTCAGCGTGTCTCTGATTTAAGAATGACGCTGTGACATTAGCACCTGCAAAGAAATGAAGAAAAAAGAGTATCAAAACTGATTCCTATGCTGCCGTTTCTCTGCTACTACAGGCCTCATCTGTAATACACCCGGCAGCTGGCCCTGTTTAAATGGAAAAGCGTGCCTTTCTTAATGCAGAACCAGTGCTATTTTTCTAGAAAAAGAGGTACCGGAACTCACCATTAATGTCTGTCTTGTTCACAATGGTGCCCACCTGAGAGGAGCCGGAACTGAGTTCCGGAAAGTTCCAGCTGGGGGGAAAAAGCCCTGCGCACAACGTATCTACACAAAGTCACATGTGCTGTCAATAAAGAAGCATTTTACATTCCACACTCACTAGAGAATTGCAAAAGGGAAACTAGAGTCCATCAATTATGACAGGAAACTTTCTAAAGAAAACTACGGACAGAATCTAGGTGCAAGAAGAATGAGAGGGGAGCCTGGCTATAACTACATAAAGCAAATGAAAGAAGAAGAGAAGGCTGGGAATATGTTAACCTAAAAAAAAACTTGCACAATTGAACACAACAGAGACATATTTGAGGTGACTTGTTGAACAGAACAAAAAAGCACACTCATTCATAACAGGGGCATTCATTTGGGTATCTAGTCATAGTTTATCAAGCATGGGACCTAAACAACCCTCACAAGGTTAAGCTCAATGCAAAGAAACCCACCCCAGAATGACATCATAGGATTATACTGGTGAAAGGCGTACTATAATAATTTAACTCTGCATACTACGCTGGTAGAAGACATTTTCAAAATTCCCCAGTGTCAGACCCTCTCTCTAGAGTAAACCCAAACAGCAGGACCAGTACGTCTTGCCAAAGTGGATAAACTGAATAAATAAAAGGGTCAGGGGGGCAGAGATATTAAAAATATTTAGGAAAAGCAATCCTAAAATGGAGGATTCATGACGGAGAAACCACCATACATGCCAGATTTTTTAATAATAATAATGTGCACCGATTCAAATGTGTGCAGGTATGGACTACTTTGGTCTAATTCAAATAAAGGAAAAGCAGATGAACATCTAAATGGTGCTCAAATGTGCATTTCCCCATTATTTTCCTTATAGAAATACCACTCTTTGGGAGAAGTAGGTTTGTTGTGTACTGCACAACCTAGATTTTCAGCAAGCCAGTAACTGAATCCCACTAGTCTTAGTAGCTTCTTACGTTCCTATAATAATGAAAAAATATATATCTGCCCAAATCTCTGCATCTTTACTTGGGAATAAATTCCACCGTACTTGCGAGTTAATTTTCCACAAGCTTGCTTCCAGTTAGTTGCGCTGCTCAAGACAGCAACCAACCTGGTCCAAAATCCACAGTGGAATAAAGGCCTTGAAGAGTCCCACATCTCAAGAAAAACTTGCTTGCGCCATCTGTGGTGAACAGCACCACTTCATCCCCCAGGTGCTGACGGAAAAGGCTCTGCAGGTAACGAAGGTAATCAAAATCGCAGGTGAAGTAGCTTCCGTATTCATTTTCAACCTAAACCAAATACACATAAAATTAGTAAGGAAAAACAGCTGACAACCGTCAACTAGCATGGAAGTTAACCGATAAATAGAAATATTATAATGTGTGGAAAAACAAGAGAAGTTCAAATAATCATACAAAAAACAAACTAAAATAAGATCATATTTCCACAATTAAAAACCTCTACAGCAGATCTTTTGGGGAATTCTGGGGGAACATTTTTCCAAAGAAACACAGTCTTTATTATGATGTTCCCAAGACATGCTAACGGCCTTAAATACCCTCTTTTCATAGGAAACAAAAAATCTTGACTTAAATCCATGCAAGCAGCTTAAAATACTATTCAATAACACTGCTTTTTAATACTAATTTGTAGTGATCTCCTTATCAGCCTTCTGCCTTGCAAGCAATTTGTGCCACTCACATAATAGTGGACCCAGGAAGATGTCTAGCAGTAGTAATTATATCTGGAGTAATTTTCAGTATGATCTATTTTCTTAAAGTCCTGTATTGAATTATCAAAGCTGCCGCCGTATTTGATTGTGATACATAATACTGCATTGCATTAACGTGGAGCCATTTTAGAAGAAAAGTAAAAAGCTTATTCGCTACTAGTAAATGAAGCTTGCATTTTGTAAGAAGGCTCCAAGCTACCTCTGGGTGTGTTCTTTAAACCTCTCTGCAAACCTATGCATGCCAATGATATTTACTTTCGAGAAAATGCGTATATAGGATTGTAGCCTTGGTCGGCCTGAAGTGTGTGAAAAACGAATGGAGTCTCATAACCAAACACTCCATGTTTTGATAGGCTCAATATGTGCTGGAGTGATGGCCCCCTGGTGAGGAAAACTTCGTGTCTCAGGTTTTGACTATTAGATGCAAAAACGCTCCATTTTTAAGGCTTTCCTAGCAATCAGTGAAACGTAGACTGCTGTTAGAGCAAGTTTCAACTTCCTGGGTAGCCTGGAAGCAGCTTAACCACATTCTGAGGCCTCCATTTTGAGGTTGAGAAGAGAGGTAGAAATAGTCCCTCTTCTGTCTTCTTTACTCACCAGAGTCTTAGATTAAAGGTAAAGGTAAAGGTACCCCTGCCCGTATGGGCCAGTCTTGACAGACTCTGGGGTTGGTGCGCCCATCTCACTCTATAGGCCGGGGGCCAGCGCTGTCCGGAGACACTTCCGGGTCACGTGGCCAGCGTGACATCGCTGCTCTGGCGAGCCAGAGCCACACATGGAAACGCCGTTTACCTTCCCGCTAGTAAGCGGTCCCTATTTATCTACTTGCACCCGGGGGTGCTTTCGAACTGCTAGGTTGGCAGGCGCTGGGACCGAGCAACGGGAGCGGCGGGGATTCGAACCGCCGACCTTTCGATCGGCAAGCCCTAGGAGCTGAGGCTTTAACCCACAGCGCCACCCGCGTCCCAGAGAAGATTAGGGAAGAGTCTTAGATTAGGTGCATGTTAATTTAGGGCTCAAACACACTGCAAAGTATCCTAACCATCTAGATGCCGCTATGTGCAAGTGAGCCATTTGTTCAATGAGATCTAAACATATATGAATGAAATAAATTGTAGGAATGAGGTGGTGTGGCCCACATTCTGAAGTGGTCTGTTTTTTGCGGGGTTTTTAAATTTTAAAGTAGCATATACTTCTCATAATCTTAAAAAATAACACATCGTGTGGTCCAGTCTCACTAAAAGGAAGTAACACATTATATCTGCAACGATCTGAAAGGTTAAAATGTATGCTTCAAGTATTCCAAACTGTGTTACCCACCCCAAACCATATGGGCCTCACTACCTGTGTGCTCAATAAAATCGCCCCATACTGTATAGAAGTTATCATTTTTCTTTTGGCCACTTGCTACCTGCAGTTTCCATGTTAGCTTTTCCAACAAAGCTGTCTGCCAGACTGCTTCAAACCACTTATCCATGGTCAACAGTTGCAATGTTTTCCATGTACTGGCTATGGTCGTTCTCGCCACGGTCAATAAATAAGATCTTTATTCCTAATTCTTGGCAAGTCCTGGCTGTACTAATGAAGCAATGCCAGTCCTGGGGACATAGGTACTCTCTGAAGAGGACTGTTATAAATGTTCCATCTCTTGGGTACCAAACCTGTGGTTCTCCAGATGCTTCTAGACTCCAACTCCCATCAGTCCCAGCAAACATGGTCAATGGATAAGGAGTTACAGTCCAGCACCATCTAAAGAGCCACTGGTCAACCACCCCAATCTGGTCAGTCACAGCAGCTTTTGCAGATGCTACACAACCACCAGTCTTGTCCTTTATGCCTGAGATTTGAAGCAAGTCGTTTCTTGGACATGAACGACTATGAAATTGTTCATAAGTATCATATGGTTTCTGAATACACCCCCCCCCCCGAATCCCGCATCACTTGACTATATTATTCCAGGCACGTCCAACTCTATAGAGACTGCGATTTACTCCCAGTGTAATAAAACTGGGAGTAATAAAACTTGGGACGTGGGTGGCGCTGTAGGTTAAACCACAGAGCCTAGGGCTTGCCGATCAGAAGGTTGGCGCTTCGAATCCCCATGACGGGGTGAGCTCCCGTTGCTTTGTCCCAGCTCCTGCCAACCTAGCAGTTTGAAAGCACATCAAAGTGCAAGTAGATAAATAGGTACCGCTCTGGCGGGAAGGTAAATGGCGTTTCCGTGCGCTGCTCTGGTTCGCCAGAAGCGTCTTAGTCATGCTAGCCACGACCCGCTGTACGCCGGCTCCCTCGGCCAATAAAGCGAGATGAGCGCCGCAACCCCAGAGTCGACCACGACTGGACCTAATGGTCAGGGGTCCCTTTACCTTTAATAAAACTGGCAGTGGTCCACCCATTGTCATTGCCCATATTTGTTGAACTTTTTAAAGGGGGGAGTAACCAGAGTTGTTGAGCTGTTTTTAGGGGGTGAAGCAGATATGGGGGCAAGGCGTGTCATGATTACTCAGGAGCAACCAGGCGTTCTCTTCTTTTAGTCCCGCGATCGATGTGGAGGACCATAGCAATCTACCTGTCAATCGCAGTTGACCGGTTGGACATTGCTGTATTATTCTATCCTAAAATGAGTATACCATGAACAACCTTTCAAGTGGGAAAATGCTTTAAAAAGATACATTTCCAAATAAATGCACTAACAGCATTCAGGTTTTCGGGGGTGTTTTCCGTTTTCCTGTATATTATAGGAAATTCCATGCATGTATTTATTTCAATTTCATAATTTTACCTGCACCATAATAATTGGGCCTCCGTTCTGGTAAAGATGAACCTTCATCTTTGGTAGTAAGACCCCCATCCATCTTTCTACAGCTGCCAAGTAATCTGGAAAAATATAAAAGAGAGATTGCATACATTGGAAGTTATTAATTGTTTTATGCAAAAGTTGTTTATTTCCCTGTTGTTTAGTTCTTGCATGTCTATAAAATAATTAAATGTACACAAATATAAATAATCATTCAAATCCCTGGAATTGCTAACATGAAGGCCGCCATGTTTCTCTTTACTTCGGCTCTCTGCCAAACCAGAAACCTCCATGTTTTGCTTAGTGTGGGCCAGAACTGAGTTACAGTCATGGTTTATATGCTCAAAAATGGGAGTAGCCCTTGCTTGTCTCTTAAACTCTTCCATCACTGCTCCCCAAAAATGTGTTAAGAGCATTTTATGGGCTGAGTCACACATTCAAGGTGTGTCTTCCATGTGCTCCCCTTCATGCCATCATTTCCAACTATCCCTGGATATAGGATAGAGAACTATAAAGTTACCTTTCTCTACTTAATCAATTCAATTTTTTATTTATACGGCTATTAGCCCATAAAGTATGTACGAACATAAAAGCACAGAGGCATAAAGACCAATACATCTAACAACAGAAGGTGAACACCACGATGCAAGGGTGGGTCATTGAGCAGTGACAAATAACAGCATGGGGCCCGGAAAGATCCAAGGGACGGTTCACAGAAAAAGGAGAACTGGAGACGAGATCCGTCATGCACTCTCATCATAACTGTCCGATTAGTTTTGTTGTTGTTGTTGTTTTTTGGTGGTTTTTGTGTGTGAGATAACCGCATTCAGGAATCTCGCCACCTGCAGAGTTACAGAAGGATCTGTATCCTGCAAAAGCAGTGCGGCATGTGACTCAACAGGCCTGCCAACCAAGCGCAGTAAAGCAGGACCCAGGAATTTAGTCCTGGCTATGCTATGTAAGGGACAGTTGAACATTATATGTGGAAGAGATTCAACTGTTTTCCCGTCACACTCGCATAGCGGAGACACCAAACCCTTGGAAAATCTGTGGCTCAGCAGGTTCGATGGAAAAACATTGAACCTTGCACGAATAAATGCAAGTCGGTGTGGTACAGATGAAAGAGATGACATGTATGATGGAAGGCCAAGTGGTGGGGTTATTCCGTGATACCCGGGGGAGCAGACACCCCCACCCCTGGAGAGGTTGTGTTGATTTTCAATGTCTGCTAATCTTTGCTCGATAAGGCTTTTGGCTGAGCGTAGGTTCATCTTTAAGGAATCCGCTGGGGAAATTCCGATGCTCAGAAGTTTGGCATGGATTTTTCCTACCCACGGATTAACAAAGTCATCCCGCCAGAGGCACTGAAAGAGGTAATGATCGGGAAGCCTATGCCAGCTGGACAGCCTACTTAATCACATACCTGAGGTAAGCCATGAGATCACATGGGGGAGGGAGGATAACAAGTGGCTCACAGGTATGAACTTCACATTTGACTTCTAGCAATGTCGTCTTAAGTACTGATATTCAACACTGAGCATTTTCTTGAACTAGTTACCTGCATCAGAAGATCTAAGGACGATGGTTTCTTTTTCTAATAGCCAGGCAGGTAGACCTCCCTAGAAAGGAAAAAAGAAAACTATAAAATATACTTGGAAAGCAAAACCATATAAAGATACTTGCCTCAGAAAATAGATGGGCTTTCCACCCACTGGAAGCATCTACTATAATAATCAGCCAGCAGGAATAGTATTATTTGTTCATTTAAGGCATATTTATACTCCTTAATTATTCACATTTCTAAGTGGTGTACATTTTTTTGTCATCAGAGTTCATTTTATATTTATTTTTATATATGTGTGTGTGTGTGTATATAATTTATATATAAATTGTATATTTATATATTTATAATTTAATTTAATTATTCACATTTCTAAGTGGTGTACATTTTTTGTCATCAGAGTTCATTTTATATTTATTTGTGTGTGTGTGTATAATTTATGATTTTCAGGTTTATACATTTCAATAATTTTACAGTCATTTTAACATTTCAAAACTTGACTTCCTTCCCCCTCTTTCTGCGGTTCCTTAAATTTATTTTTAATATTTCCTGCATATCCAACTTAACTCTAAGTGGTGCACATTAAGACAATCCACAGAAAGTGGAACAATAAAGCAGTTTTTTTTATCATAAAAACCGAACATTATTTTAAAATGCCTGTGGAAAGAAGGAAGTATTAGCCACGCATCTGAAGTGCAGGAAGGAAGGTACATTTCTAATCTCAGTTGGGAGGGGTACCACAATCTTGGGTTACTATGCTGAATTCACAGTCCTCATCTGCTACCTAACAATGCAGGTCTATAATAATAATAATAATAATAATAATAATAATAATAATAATAATAATTTATTATTTGTACCCCACCCATCTGGCTGGGTTTCCCCAGCCACTCTGGGCGGCTTCCACAGAGACCAAAAATACACTAAAATGTCACACATTAAAAACTTCCCTGAACAGGGCTGCCTTAAGATGTCTTCTGAATGTCAGGTAGTTGTTTATCGCTTTGACATCTGATGGGAGGGCATTCCACAGGGCGGGTGCCACTACCAAGAAGGCCCTCTGCCTGGTTCCCTGTAGCTTTGCTTCTTGCAGTGAGGGAACTGCCAGAAGGCCCTCGGCGCTGGACCTCAGCATCCAGGAAGAACGATGGGGGTGGAGACACTCCTATGAACTGGGTGGCCTGACCTAGTGCTCAGAGCAGGGTAAAAGAACCCTAAAATTAGGAAGCCATGGCTGTGTCCCCAGCAGAGTTGTGTTGCACCACCTTCATCCAAATGGACAGTGGCGTCTTCAAAGGATTTTGAGCGCCATCCAAATGGCTCCACACCCCCAGAGGTGGCACAGCACAACTCTTTGAGGAGGCTGGTATCAGGGCCGGGACACACACGAAGCAGGCTGAGGCTGCCACCTTAGGCAGCGAACGCCTAAGAGGCACCTCTGCCTCCGGCGAAGTGGCACCAGCTTTCATCAATATGTCGCCCAAATCTTGCAAGATCTCGTGCGATCTTGCAGGAACCCGCCCCTGCCACTTTGTGGGCACTGCCATGCAACCGATGTAAGGAAGGCTTTGGTCGGGCAGCCCCTTCCCTGTTTGGTACTAAGTGGGTCTTAAGAACCTATCAGGGGCAAGTGGAGCAGAATGGCCTGCCCCTGTTCCCTTTGACATTATCAAGATCACATCCTTTAAAATCTGCCAAAAGGGCTGGGCGAGATATTTTAATTTATCTTCCAAAACTGGTCTGAAGTCCATATCATTATATTGATTTCATAGTTTTTGACCTGGCAATATATCACAAATCATGATGGGTGTTAGAGCTGGGTGATATATTAATTTATCTTCCAAAACTTGTTTGAAGTCCATATCATTATATCGGTTTCATAGTTTTTGACCTGGCAATATACTGCAAATCATGCTGTGTGTGCGCGCTATGCAAAAATCACAATGTGGGGAAAACCGTGGAGCCAGCCAATGCCTCTACATAGCTCCATCCTTATTTCAGACGTTGTGATACATTGGAGTATTGCGATGTTTAGCTGGTGATATATCATGATGCTGAAAACCAGGTATCGCCCAGCCATACTGCTTAATACCATGACTGATGATAGCATCATGTTATGCAGGAAAATCCTAGCACCCAAACTCATATAAGCAACTACTGGAGAACAGCACTGATTCCAATATTGACTTAAAACCACTATATTTAAAAGGGGCTTTTCTTGATTCTCTTCTTTTTGTTGCACTCCAGCATGGCCAAGGAACTGAACCAAGATTATAGTTGAAGGAGCAGGTGGGGTTGGACAAGTTTTGGGATGGAAACGAGCAGACAAGCTGCATTTAGGGCAACAGGGTATTCCATGTTCATTATCTTGTGAATGTCAGTCAAACGTGAAAACCAAGAGCGCTTCCAGACTGTCATTATTCTTGGGTTTAGGGAAGCTTTTAATGTTTCATAGACTACTGTATTTTAATATTCTGTTGGAAGCCACCCAGAGTGGCTGGGGAAACCCAGCCAGATGGGTGGGGTATAAATAAATTATTATTATTATTATTATTATTATTATTATTATTATTATTATTGGGATTCTATCCCACCCTGGCAAATTCAGGCTGTGCAGTTATAGCCGATTGGGAAACCTGCAACACAACTGCTTCTGCAAAAGATCAGACTTTTTGCAATACACTGGAAAGCGTGGGGTAACACGTCCTCTCGAGCAATGCCCTCTGGCCTCCCCACCAACAAATAAGGATAAATATTTACCATGTCCCATTCTGCACATATATATGGCCCAGCCCTCAGGATGACGAGCAAGCCAATCTCATCGGCAAGCCGCAGGAAACTCTCAAGGTCTCGATCACCAGCGAAGTTGTAAACTCCTGGCTCAACTTCGTGAAAGTTCCACGGGACATACCTGCAAATACCACATACGCCTCTTACGTTAGAATTACAAAAATGACACAAGCAGCAATATAATTGCACGATATGAAGTGCAGGTGTTCCTTTTTCTGAATGCATGAACAGGCCTTCGCACCAGGGGGTTCAGAGTTGAGTGGGGAATCATGCCAAGACTTTCCTTCATGTGAAAAGCATGCCTCTCCCTCTTTATTGTGCGCCTTGCTTGTGTGTTTTGATTTGTGCTTACGTGCACAGAACTGCACACAGTACTTTGTCCTCTGCTTGTGGCTCTTTGGATCCAAGCTAAAGGATTTGTTTTTCCATTGATTTGAAACACAACTCTAACATGAACGAAGCTCTTGTATGGTTGCCATTCGCTTTGACAAGGCTCGTGCATGAGAACCTTTCAGTATAGACCAGGAGTTGACAACCTAAGGCCCAGGGGCTGGATGCAGCCCAATCGCCTTCTCAATTGGGCCGGCAGATGGTCCGGTAATCAGCGTGTTTTCTCACGAGTAGAATGTGTCCTTTTATTTAAAATGCATCTCTGGGTTATGTGTGGGGCCTGCCTGGTGTTTTTACATGAGCAGAATGTGTGCTTTTATTTAAAATGCATCTCTGGGTTATTTGTGGGGCATAGGAAATCGTTCATTTCCCCCCCAAAAAATATAGTCCAGCCCACCACATGGTGTGGGGGATGGTGGACCAGCCCACGGCTGAAAAAGGTTGCTGGCCCCTGGTATAGGCTGTGCTTTTCTCATGCATGAAGCGATTGTGCTGCTAGCTACTTCTGACAAGCATTTCGGCACGCCAGAGCACATGCATCTAGCTCTCTCTAGTGGCTCTATCTTAGAATCACACTTTGGGAGGGCTAAGTTGATAGGGATATTGCAGTTTTAGAGATGCAAAAGCAGCAAAGCTTTCACAAAAGCTTAACACTAAAAAAGGTTTGTCATTATATCTGCTCTAAATAAGAATGCCGTTACTGAGAAGCAGGTCATGGAGAAGATAGCATAACAAAATCTGTCACCAAGGAAAGGTGATGGGACATAGAATTCAGTGTCACACGAACACCAGTATTGATTCTTTTTGATGCTGCAAGTTTCTAGTTGTTGAAGCTGCAAAAATAGCCTGGAGAACAAATGGGCAAAGCTTGGTAAAATCTTGATAGATGGCATAGGCTTTCCCCATGACTAGAAGAAGTAAAAAATAAAATAAAAAAATAAGCAGAATGATCAAGTGCATCCAACTTTTCTTAATTTGCAGTTTATGCAAGTTGCAGAAAGCAACTTTTACCCTGGAGAAGCGTTTTGACATACTTTAAAGCACAGCATGCTGTTCTTTCCCTGAAGAAGCAAGCAGGCAGAAATGGATGACTGTGCCAATACCTCTTGAACTGCCACAGCACAAGAGAGGCAGAAGCAATAAGCTGGATGCACATATATATCTGCTCATTTTAGGTAGCAGTACCTTGCTCTGGAATAAATGGAAGTCAAGAGTAAACAACTGCATTACACTGCTTTCAGGATGTGTTCCTGGCTACCTTTTAGTTGGGGAACGGGCAACATCTCTCGTGAACTGGACTCCAGCCAATTTTTCTCCTACAATTATAATGGGTTTCCTGTATTGCCACACCTTCTGGCTCTTTGCCAATGATGTCAATACACATAACTGGGGCCGTATCTTCAGAGGATGCCTCACCCCTTTTAATGGTTGCCTGAGAACCACTCCTGCTACCTACGTTTGGATGGCATCAAGACCTGCCATCTTCATCTTCAAGAGGCGGTCTTTCCAGTAGTACCGGGGAACGCGGGAGTAATGGAAGCTGCCCGAGATGTAACGGAATGGTTTCCCATCCTTGAGGAAGCAGTTGTGGGCATAATCGATCCCAAAGCTTCTCTGGGATGTGACCTGTGAAGATACGTTAGGTGGACAGGAGCTTTAGCTTTCGGGAAAGAACAGAAGTTTTTATTTTATTTTCAATTTTTTTTAAATTGATTTTCCAAATTTTTAACAAATACAACATAACATAAAAAAACAAAACATATAGAAAACAAACAAACATAGACAATTTCTTCCAATCAAAATCCAAGCTAATTTCCATTGCTAAGTGACTTCCTCAAACCCTTCCTGATTTTCATTAAATCTCATTTTAGCAATTTTCCAATACTCATTTTCTAATACAATTAACTAATTCAAATTACTAACTTCCTTCCTTTTCATCATAATCTCAATCCACAGTATTCTACAATTCAACATATCTTAATCCTAAACCATTTTTATTTATTTTTTAAACACAAGCAGAGACATGGCCCTTCCATGCTAGGAGAGGGAGGCACGCTTTCCTCTAACCCACATTTTGCCACCTCCAGTCTAGAATTTATTCGTTTAATACAAAATAGTAACAGCACTGTAACAATTCAGAACTGACCACCACACATACAAGACCCAAAATGCACCGCTGTGCTGATAAAACATTACCAGAATTACTATTTTAACCTTTACAGCAGGAGTGGGGAGCCTGCAGCCCCCCCCAAATGTTACATTGGACATGAAAGCTGGGGCTGATGGGAGTTGTGGGTCTAATAATATCTAGGGGGTGCAGGCTAGCCACCCCTGTGCTAGGGAATATTTATTATAACACCTGCCCTGGCATCATTATTTCTGCCAAATCATTAGCTTTGTGTACCAGCACTGAACCATTCAATCCTAAAAGAAACATCTATAAATCAATTATCTCTACAAAATCAGCATTTCTTTTTTTAAAAAAAGAATTACAGTGGTACCTCGGGTTAATAACTTAATTCATTCTGGAGGTCCATTCTTAACCCGAAATTGTTCTTAACCTGAGGTACCACTTTAGCTAATGGGGCCTCCCGCTGCCACCGCACAATGTCTTTTCTCATCCTGAAGCAAAGTTCTTAACCCAAGGTACTATTTCTGGGTTAGCAGAGTCTGTAACCTGAAACGTCTGTAACCTGAAGCATCTGTAACCTGAGGTACCACTGTACATTGCTACCTTCTGCTTTTTCTTTCAACCCTCTTATTTTAATATTTTTCTTTCATAACCCTATTCTATAGGTGCATGCCTTTAAGTCTATATTAGCTGTCCTCTCTCTCCCGACCCTGATCTTTTTATGTCTTGATCTTCACATCCCACCAGCCTTAAAAGCTCCGCCCTCGCTGCCCAGTTTAGCTTGAACCCATTTCTCAGAACACCTGCCTGGTGCCACCTCTCATGGTTTAAAAGCCAACTTTTCTATGAAATCTTTGGAACAATCCCCTAGTTCCAGTGGCGTAGCGTGGAGGGTGCAGGGGGGGGGCCGGCCGCACCGGGCGCAACATCTGGGGTTAGGGCAAATCCACAGGTTAGGGGGCGCAAATCCACGGGTTAGGGGGCGCAAATTACTTGCCTTGCCCCGGGTGCTGACAACCCACGCTACGCCACTGCCTAGTTCCCATGCCCTACAGGTAGCTAAGCATAAATATAACTGAAATAATCACAGATTGCTTCCCCATTCCCCCAACTCTGCTTTCTTTGTTGTTCCCTGTACTGATTTTTAGACTGTAAACTCAAGTCAGGGACCTGTCCTCCTCTTGCATTCCATCCACCACCATGCACACGGACAGTGCTATATAATTAAATATCTACTTACTAATCACTCTACCGTACTTCTCTATTTCAGGCAGAAGTTGCAAGTTCTTTCCTTGGGTCGTGTACTAAAATAAGATTTTAATTCCACCAAAACAGTCTCATTTAAGTTCTTCCACAGCATGACTTAGTTCTTCCACAGCATGACAAGATAGCAATCCTACCGCAAGGTCCACTTGGGATGAGCAGGTACAGAATAAATAAAAATTTTACAAATTAAAAAATTGTCCAGTAGAACCTTAGAGACCAACTAAGTTTGTTCTGGGTATAAGCTTTCGTGTGCATGCACACTTCTTCAGATACACTGAAAGAGAAGTCACCAGACCCTTATATATAGTGGGAGGGTGGGGTGGGGTTTTTCTCAGAAGGGTAGTAGGAGATGGGTGATGGACTCAATAGGTATGGTAAACTGTTGGACTGTTAACAACTACACTTAGTCCTGCAGGAAAAACCAAGGGATAGTAAGCAGGTGACCAAAAATAGCTTTAGCATATGTAATGAGACAAGAATCCAATATCCAATATCTCTATTCAGACCAGGTCTCTCCATAGTTTTCAGTTTAGTAATAAGTTGAATGTATGTCGCTGGGGAAGAGACTCCTCTTTGTAGTCAGGGCTAGATTTGAGTCTTCTTTTAATTTGTATACCACTTTCCACAAAAGGAGATTGTGTTCACAGTAGGTCACAATACACAAAGGAGACGCAGCAATACGCAACACGCCAAAAGCCACAACAATGAGTATGTTTTAATTTAATATTTTTAATGCATTTCAACAATTTCAACAGCAATTCACAGATCAAAACATAACACTCCAATACAGAAATCAATGCAAGAACTCTGCATAAATATGAAAGTGCCACCATACAAAAGCAGAAAATAATAGGAATTTTCAAAAACGCAACATTCTGGTTTGACAACTTGTCTCACAACCTTGTTGTTTCACAATCTCTTACCTAGGGCAATGTTACACACCCCAAATGTAGGCTATTCTCAGAGTTTTCATTAAAGTTTCAGGGGCGTTTCAAAGGTAGCATCCCAAAAAGCTATTAAATTTTGTACTTCATCTTATTCATTATAATCGTTCTTTATTAATTTATATACCACTTTAATTTCAAAACAGGGCTTGGTAACAGAAGTAATAGAAGATTCCATGACTTGCAGGTCTAAGCAGAGACATCGTGGCATTTTATGAACAAGAAGATGCACTGAACAAGAAGATGCACAAATGAAATAAATTATTTCATACTGATGAGTGAGAACGCAGAATTATCTCAGTTATTTCTGCTCTACTTCCCAATCTCATTGGCATCCCATAATAAAACGTCCCTGGGCTAACATACACAAAAGTGTTTTGTCCGACCTTGTACAAGCCAACAAAGAATGGATTCAAGAAATAGGCAGCAATATTCAGAGGAAATATCTGCCCTCCGTGAGTATGCCCAGACAAGATCAAATTTATATCTGGCCGAGCTTGGAGAGCCCATTTAGCAGCAAGTGGCTGGTGGGCAAGAAGAATGATGGCATGATCTGTGCCACAGTCTCCAAGAGCCTTATCTAAATCCATCCCATGGCCAGGGTAATGCATTGCAGTAGCCTCGATATCGTCTACCCCTGCCAGACAAAACCAATCAGTGATCCTACCCTTGGGGGACATAATCTTGATGTTCTCATTATGCAGAGGGCGGATGTTTAGTGACCTCAGCACTTCAAACCAACTGTTGACATCAGAGGTATAGTACTCATGGTTTCCTGTGACAAAATAAGTTCCCAGTGGGGAGTTAAGCATGCCAAGAGGTTTCACGGCATGCCCAAGGCCTTCCACGTCAGAATCAGTCAAGTCGCCCACAATCACCGTGATATCCGGTTTCAAGGCCCTAACCATTTTTACAACCATTTCCAGTTTGGTCTTGCCAATGGTTGGCCCCAGGTGAATATCTGAAAGCAAGACCACCTTCAACTGGTCCATAGATGGTGGCAGTTTGTGAAGAGGAATCGCTACTGACTTCACTGCAGGTGGTTGGGAAGCATTGAGGAGTCCCAGAACAGTGAAGACAACTGTCAACACAACCGCTAGAGCTGGCTTTATTGCCAGTTTGGCATTTTTACCGGCACTGCCCATCTTTGCCTGTCTTTGGAGCAAGAGATTATAAACTTGTTCCAAGGAGCCTAGGACGAAGAGGCAGAATATAAGGAGGATGTACCCTCCAAGGCAGGTATGAGCAGCTAAAGAAAATAAATATGGTTCCTCTGCAACAAGCAGCAGAACTGTAAAAAAGCTGGAGTGTGACAAAATCAGGAACATTAACACAGTTGTTTTCCATAAGGTGAAACAGGACAACATGGGAGTTGGTGATCTGTAGAACACGGTCACAAGGCTTCTCCATATGTGAAGCGATCCTATGAACATCAGGGCGTTAGCAAATAGTAACATCTGCAGTCTGACCAGCCACCTCAAACGCTTCTCCTCAATCCTGTCAGCCAAAAATGACCGAGATGCTATCATGGAGAAGAAGACAATTCCAGCAAGTGCTGCAGCCTTAGTTTTAAGGGACAACTGTTTGAAGATCATCTTTATTCTTGAATGGTCCCAGATTCTTCCTTGTTCTCCTACAATATTTTCCAGTAGGCAACAACGTAGCTCTGGAGGGATTTCTTGGTCTGAAATCCAGTAATACCATCAGCTCTGGATAATAAAGAACACTCCCTAGTGTAGAAACCAGGAAAAAGGAACCAATGATACACAGCAATTGTGACACTACATTTTATGATTTAAAAAAAAACTATTACTGTCTCGAAAATATTTTCAAAACACGATGAATTAGAAGTACAGTGGAACCTCGGTTTTTGAGCATCTTGGAAGCCGAACGATTTGGAACACGAACGCGGAAAACCCAGAAGTGAATGCATCCATTTTTGAACGCGCCTTGGAAGTCGAACAACTTCTGAGGCACATTTCTCCATTTTCTCAATGGAATTTGCCGACCGCTCATTGCGCCTCAGTTGTTGAACATTTTGGAAGTCAAACAGTTTTCTGGAATGGATTACGTTTGACAACCGAGGTACCACTGCATATGCAGCAGCAGAATTTTGAGTTTCAGAAAGTGTAACCGTCCGATTCAAAATCCTCCACATTTATTGTGCCGTTTGAGAAGCTCACCGGCCAGAACTGGGAGATCTGGTCCAGAAGAGCAAGGGGGTGCTTTTTGGCCACAGGGCTCTGGAATGTTCCCTCCCTTGGAGGCCTCTTCTCAGAAGCCGGCTAGTACGCGTGAGTACTTCTGAGCCCCAAGGGAGGACCGGGGGAGGAGATGGCTGAACTACACATCCTGAACGGCACATCCTGGAGTTCAGCCATCTCCTCCCTTGGGGCTCAGAAGTACTCACGCGTACCAGCCGGCTTCCAAGAAGAGGCCTCCAGTGACTCTGTGCAGCACATTTATGTCCACAATGTATTCTTACTTTGTAAATTATAGGCATCAGGTGTATAACCAGTTTCCACAAGAATCAGAAACGATCCTTCTCTGAACCAATTCAACTACAGCTAGCAGTTCATAAGTAGTGTTCCCACCCTCGAAGTTTACTCAGCTTTCGGAAATATTGTCTCATTTTGTGGGTTCAGCACCACAAACTGATACAGATACAATGGATGCTCTAGGAATGCATCTCATATCGCTCAGATGGTCCTGGTTAGCAGTGGCATCAAAATGACACATCACAGCTAGGTGAGGCGAGAAAGGAAAGGGGTGATTGCTACACAGGGTGAGTCAATTCCTGTTCCTGCATGATGTTTTTGTCCCACAGCTGCTGCATCATCAGCAAACACAATCACAAATGGCACAAACTCAGAAAACTTTAAAAAAAATCACGAACACATCAGTCACACAAACACAAATGTTATGTTGTCGACCCTGGCCAGTATAATCTTGACAAAATCTTGTAATCTTGAACTTTTTTGTGGTCTCATTTATGGCACATGACATGGGGTGGTCCAAGACATGTCAATGCCTGAGGCAGAACTTCCCTTGCCGCCCCCATGATAGAAGGGGCACGAGGCTCTGCAAGCCCCTCTCCATCTCCTCAAGCCTTGCCTTCCCAACAGGCTGTGCCAGGGAGGGGTGGGGAACTTCAGAAAGTGCTGCTCTTTAAGAAGTACTTTCCTAAGTTCCTTTCCAGGAGAACACAGTGCCCCTCTGCCACTGCTGAAGCCTCCCTTACCCGGGTTGCTTCTGCAGTGGCAGTGGGGCGATGTGCTCATGTGAGCGCCGCCTCTTCCATTTCTGCCGCCTGAGGCGGGTGCCTCATCTAGTGTCGTGGATGGGCCGGCTCTGAACAAGAAGACTGCTCCTTACAATTAGGCAATATAGCAGACAAGAGTAATTCAGATCTTTGACATGGTTGTAGCCATTGTGATTCCACTCTTCTCAACAAGGATGCTCTGTTTAAGCTATTGTTTCCAATGCGTAATGCTTTGGGGACCTTAACGTTGTTTGTTAGTTACTGTTTTGCCCAAACATGCCAATGGTTTTTTTGGATTGTCCAAAATTATACTTTCCATCGTAGCAAAGCTCATGAAAGCAAGATAATGTAACATGCACTTGTACTAACAAAGCAGCAATTCCTGTTCCTAAAACTAATGTAGGAAAAAATTCTGCTGTGGTTGCGTCCTTGTAAACTGGCTAGAAATAGCAATGTGC
Source organism: Podarcis siculus (assembly GCA_034642415.1). Classification (NCBI taxonomy): domain Eukaryota; kingdom Metazoa; phylum Chordata; class Lepidosauria; order Squamata; family Lacertidae; genus Podarcis; species Podarcis siculus. The sequence continues at coordinate 1,680,192 of JAXCMG010000091.1, read as the reverse complement.
AACATCAAATACTATTAAGAGTCAAAGTTGGTTGCTGATAAAAACTACAACACTGCCTGCTTGCTTATTTTAATCACTGACAGCAACACCTAATAGCCTCTAGGTTACATAATACTGGATTAAAAGATGCATACTGTATGTAAAGTAACAGGTGAACACATATCTTGTTTCCTTTTATGTTACTACTAATGAGCTGCATTAGACGCAGGTGGCGCTGTGGTCTAAACCACAGAGCCTAGGGCTTGCCAATCAGAAGGTTGGCGGTTCAAATCCCCACGACAAGGGTGAGCTCCCATTGCTCGGTCCCTGCTCCTGCCAACCTAGCAGTTCGAAAGCATGTCAAAAATACAAGTAGATAAATAGATACCACTCTGGCAGGAAGGTAAACAGCGTTTCCGTGCACCATTAGGTCCAGTCGTGACCGACTCTGGGGTTGCGGTGCTCATCTCGCTTTATTGGCCGAGGGAGCCGGCGTACAGCTTCCGGGTCATGTGCCCAGCATGACTAAGCCGCTTCTGGCAAACCAGAGCAGTGCATGGAAACACCGTTTACCTTCCCGCTGGAGTGGTACCTATTTATCTACTTGCACTTTGACGTGCTTTCAAACTGCTAGGTTGGCAGGAGCTCACCCTGTCGCAGAGATTCGAACCGCCGACCTTCTGATCGGCAAGTCCTAGTCTCTGTGGTTTAACCCACAGCGCCACCCCGTCCCTTATACAATGTGATACTGGCTAACATTGATTTATTTCACTTAAAATGCAACAGGAAGTCTTTCAACCTGTCACCTGCTTTCCAAAGTCCACTCCTGGCTCGCTCCCTTCCTTTGCTAGAGACAGGGGAGTAAATTCGTTTTATAGAGCACTCTGGGAGTTCAGCAACAGAGGAAAAGCAGTAGGAGCAATTCGTGTTGCAACGCTGTTTGGGAGCTCACGGCCTCAATCTTGTGTGGATCTCTGGGCTAGGCGAAGATAAGGGTGTTTTCATGTACACAGAGCAAAGCAGCCGAAGCGAAACACACCCTTTTGCAACTCTGGCTATTTTCTGTGCCCTTCCTTAATCAGAATTCTGCTCAAAACCCTATGCAGTCCTCGCAGATCCATCTGCTAAGGCTCGGTTCCCTCCTGTTCCTCACACACCCGACCCAGCCCTCATCGTACAGGAGACCCACTTGCATTCAGAGATGGCGGTGCGTGGAATTGAATTGCACTGCGCTCACCATAACGCCGCAGACCCACAACCCTCCACTGCTCCGGGGAGCCCAGTGCGGAAATGCAAAAGAGTGCCTTTCTCCTGCGCAAGAAATCACCAAGGCTACGATGGGGGAAATGGGGAGGGGGATATAGCAGCAGCAATATCAACTTACAGGCGATCCAAATCCCGCGTGCAGAAGCTGCAGTAAGAGCAGAGCAAACATTGCGGCAACCAAAAAAAACCCCAGATGATGGGAAAAGGGAGGTTGTTCCAGCTTCAGCCCTCAGACCGCCTGACTTCGGAGTCAGCTGACTGGACGTTCCTACTCGGGTTCGCCCAACCAGCCAATTGCAATGCGGGGAAAAAAGGAAAGAAGAGATGGGGAGGGGAGAGGGAGGAAAAGGAATTCAGAAAAAGGTGACGCAGGTTTTCAAACCATTTGCCAGCTTCATTATTTTTCTTCATCGCGTCCATTCATTGTCGATGCTGCCCTTGAAGGACGTAAATCACCCAAAAGGCATTTGCAATAAAATACCATTGCAATGAAGGGGGGGCACATTTTTATTCTGCAACTGAAAGCAATAAAATTCCTGCATTGCTTTTGTGTGTGTGTGTGTGTGTGTGTGTAAAATTGTAAAACGTCAGACGTTAAAAATTTCCTGATAAAGGGCTGCCTTCAGATATCTTCTAAAATAAGGTTACCAGATATATATTTTTTCAAAGAATCCAGGGACACTTTTTTTTTGAAAAGAGAAAAAAAAATATTTTTTATCTTTTTTAAAAAATAAGAAGTAATATCTTGTCTTCTGTGGTCTCCTCTGTCGTGTGGCCTTCCTCTGGGCCCCAGCTTGCTCTCTTGGAGCGCTATCTGCCATGGGGCAGGCTCGGGCCGGGCCTGGGCTCAGCCACGTGTCCTTGCCCTCCCAGTGCTCTCCTACCTCTCCTCAGGGCTCCCCTCTTTTTTCTGCTTCCTCTTTCTCTCTCTTCCTTCTCCTCCTCTCCTCCTTCTCCCTGCATTGGCTCCAGGGTTTTCCTGGCCCCGGAGCACCACTGGGCAGTCGGCCGGGTGGCCAGGTGCTCTCACTCCTGGCTCGATTTGGGTTGTGAGGTGGTGTCAGCGGTTCCCCAGTTGACGTGCCAGGCCTCCCCAGTTCCCCCTCAACAGCAGCAGTCTCAGCAGCCCGGAGCCAGCCTGGTAGCGCAGTTGGCTCTGGCTGGCTTTAGGAGCTGCTTGCTGCCGTTGCGCCCGCCATTTTGCTTCGCCGGAAGTCCCCATATGATGTGTCTCGTGCTGTTGAACCAATCACGCAGCATTCATTCCCTACTAATAAATCTACAACACTTAAACTATACGTCTGGGGACATTAAATGAAATCCGGGGACGGATTTTGTCCAGGGACAGATTTGTAAATCTGGAGACTGTCCCCGGGAAACAAGGAAATCTGGTAACCATATTCTAAAAGTCTGATGGGAGGGTGTTCTACAGGGAGGGTGCCACCGCTGAGAAGGCAGGCATGTCCAAAGTCCATTTTGGGTGCCTAATCCAGCCCGCCGGTTGGTTTAATCCGGTCCCTGTAGCAGTTTATTTCCTGGGGTAAAATCCTAAAAAAAAAACCTCAACAACTTCAATCCTAAAAAAGGTTAACATCTTTGGTTGGCCCTCACGGCCCTTCACTTAATCAAATCTGGCCCTCTTTGAAAAAAGTTTGGACACCACTGCCTGTAACCTCACTTCTCACAGTGAGGGAACCGTCAGAAGTCCCTCGGAGCTGGACCTCAGTGTCCGGGCTGAACAATGAGTGGAGACGCTCCTTCAGGTATACTGGGCTGAGGCCATTTAGGGCTTTCAAGGTCAGCACCAACACTTTGAATTGTGCTTGGAAATGCACTGGGAGGCAATGGAGATCCTCTAGGACCGGTGTTATATGGTCCTGGCAGCCACGCCTGGTCACCAGTCTAGAAACTCAGCTATAGTGTATTCTTGATTTGATTCAAAGGCTTCCAAATTGGGAAGTAACTGAACAATCCTTGATTACCAAACATACCCTCTGCACACCAGGATGAATACTTCACAGGGCCTTCTGCAGAAATCCACAGAGGTGCTCTCCCAGGCTACATGCCTCTTAGACAGCTAAACATTACTACACTGAAACCTAAGCATTATTAATGTCAGCAGTCAAAATGTCAAGTGAGTTGGGAACGTCGGTTCAGCCCGAAGTGGCTGCACTTTAACAGCACTTCCCAAAGATTGAAAGAAGATAAAGTCCCAACCGGAGAAGAATGGCAGATTAACTTGATGGATTATGCCAAAATGGCAAAAATGACCTGGGGAAGAATCAGAACTCAGGAAGACCAAAAATTTAATAAGGAACATAGCTGTCAACTTTTCCCTTTTCTTGCAAGGAATCCTATTTGGAATAAGGGAATTTCCCTTAAAAAAAGGAAAATGTTGACAGCTTTCATAAGGAATGGGGGAGAATTTATCATTTATCTTAAAACACAATCATAAACAGCAAAAACCATTAGTAGGATTGGAATAACCCTTGTAGTTTAATGGTGAACATTGGATATAACGGAGATGTAAAAGATCCGGAGTGTTACAAAAGACGCAGGAGGAAATGATGTGCAACAAGACCCACGAAGGGGAGGAGTGAAATCCAGGAGATTCTTTGGAATCTTGCTTTTAATGCTGTATGTTGGCTGGATATGTGATTTAATGCTGTATGTTGGCTGGATATGTGATTTAATGCTGTATGTTGGCTGGATATGTGATTGTGAAACTTTAATGTGAAAAACCATATATATATATATATATATATATATATATATATATATGCTTTCGTAGATTTTCACGGGTACAGGAATGCAGGTTTTGGTGTCCTCGGGTGTCTTCCCGTGTAAAAGTTGGGGTGTCTAGGCGACGTTTCGACGAGGTCTCACTCGTCATCTTCAGGCTGGTGCTTTCGGCTTCTTGTTACTGGAACAAATATATATATTTGGTTTTTCACATTAAAGTTTCACAATCTCTCTCTCTCTCTCTCTCTCACACACACACACACACACACACACATATATATATATATATATACACACACACACACACACACACACACATATATATATATATATATATATGGCCCTTCCCTGAGGAAGCGGCTTCCCTTCGCCCCTCGTCGCCGCCCCTCAGCCGGGCAGGAGGAGGAGACCTCCCGTCTCCCCGCCTGGTCCCTCCGAATTGGTGGGAGAGAGGCGTCGCCATCTCCTCCTCCTCTTCCCCCCTTCCTCTTGCAACGTGGTGTCCGGCGCCTTCCCCGCCAGCTTCAAGGAGGGAGATGTGGCGCCTCGTTTGCGCGCGGCCGCCGCCGCCGCTTCTGCTTCTTCTGTCGGCGCCGGCGCTGCTGCTGCTGCTGCTCCTTTGCCTGGCCGCTCCGGGCTGCCGGGCGCAATTCGAGCGCTACAGCTTCCGCAGCTTCCCCCGCGACGAGCTGATGCCCTTGGAGTCGGCCTACCGCTACGGCCTGGACCAGTACGGCGCCGAGAAGTGGCCCGAGAGCGTCAGCTACCTCGAGGTCAGCCTGAGGCTGCACCGCTTGCTGAGGGACAGCGAGGCCTTCTGCCACGTCAACTGCAGCTCGGCCCGAGCCCGGGACTATGAGGCCGCTGGCGGCGGCGGCGGCGGCGAGCCCGGGCGCTTCGAGGGCTTCGCGGAGCTGCGCTTCTTCGGCGACCTGCTGCGCCGCGCGCAGTGCCTCAAGCGCTGCAAGCAGGGCCTGCCGGCCTTCCGCCAGTCGCAGCCCAGCCGGGAGGTGCTGGCCGAGTTCCAGCAGCGGGAGCCCTACAAGTTCCTGCAGTTCGCCTACTTCAAGGTAGCGCCTCCCCGCTTCTCGGAGCGAGGGGCCCGGGCGGTGGGAACCAGGGGTGGATTCCATTGAAATCAAACCGAGTTAAATCACGATTTTAAATCACGATTTATTTATTTTCCCCCCCAAATTTTTTTTATTGGTTTTCACAATATTATAAACAAACAAACACACAAGACAAACAAACAAAACAAACATAAATCATAGCCTTGTTAAAAATTACAGTTGTTAACTTTGTTAAGTGACTTCTGCGCTTCCCCTTGGTTGAATTTCATTGCATGTCCTTTTAACGGTTTTCCAAATCCCAATTTTTATGAAATTTAACTTAAACATTAACATCCTTAAATCTTCACCTTATAGAATTAAACATATTAATTCATCACTTAACATAAATAAAATCCTAAATCACGATTTAAATCACTAGTCGTCAAGACTTGATTTAACAGAAAGTCGCATTCCTGCTGGTATAATCTTAATATTTGCAACAACCAGAGGAAAGTTTTCATTTTTGGAATGATAAATTTTCAGAGGCGTTTTTACAGTCACATCAAAAATTACTGATTTGGTTATACAGTGGTACCTCGGGTTACATACGCTTCAGGTTACAGATGCTTCAGGTTACACACTCTGCTAACCCAGAAATAGTGCTTCAGGTTAAGAACTTTGCTTCAGGATGAGAACAGAAATCGTGCTCCGGCGGCGCAGCAGCAGGAGGCCCCATTAGCTAAAGTGGTGCTTCAGGTTAAGAACAGTTTCAGGTTAAGAACGGACCTCCGGAACGAATTAAGTACTTAACCCGAGGTACCACTGTACTAGTTAGAAATACATAGACAGGTAATTATGAAATTATGGTGAGGTTTCATAAGTTAACTGTTTATATTTGGGCAGCTTTTCTGCTGCACTTTATTGGAAGGAGAAAAATAATTATTTCCTTAATAACAATTTAAATGATTAGTTTAACTAAAGCAATAATATTATAGCATATGTATCCATGTTTGTTAACTCATGTGGTTAAACGGGTTTTTTCTTTAAATGAAAAAACACCTCAGACTGAGTTTTAGCACACATAAAAAACTTAAAACAAAGCCTTATTTCCTGATGAATAGCCTTTGGACCATAATGTAACTTAAATAGAAAACTATCTTTAGAAAGGTTTTTCCTCCAAAAGCATTTTAATTTAAAAATCTGATTTAAATTTTTAAAAATCCAATTTATTTATTTTTAAAAAATTTGATTTTTGAGCACCCCACAATTGGATCCCATAGGTTCAGGTCAGGGGGTCACAAGGGAGAGACTTCAGCCAGGAGATAGAAGCAAAACAGTGGCCAGTAGGCCTGATCATTATTGTTGCAACAAGACTTCCCATTGCCACATAGATGAAGCCCCGAACAATGGTCACACCAGTATTTTAAAACTTCCCAAAGTTTCCCATAAAGTTTCCTATAATACATTTTCAGAAGCATCATCAAGACATCATAGATATGTCGATAATAATTTTTATTAGTTTTCAATTACTTCTTCTCTTTGGCGATCATTCGTAGCCAAGTAAGATTGTCTTCCATAAACAAGGTTTTAACAGTGAGTCCGTAAGTGACTGTGGAGGCCAATTCTGGATCTACATGTCCTTCCACAGTGGGGACATAGGTTTCTGGGCAGGAGTTGATCATCCAAGTCTGCCTTCCTCTTAACATGTTTCTCCTTTTCATCCTGAGTTTGAGTGTCATCAAAGCCCATGACACCTTTGGTAAGGGCTGCTCTCCAGTTGGAGTGCTCGCAGGCCAGTGTTTCTCAGTTGTCGGTTTTTATACTACATTTTAAAAAAAAATTGCCTTGAGAGAGTCTTTAAACCTCTTGTTGACCACCAGCATTACGCTTTCCGTTTTTAATTTATTGAAAACTGAAGGACCGTCGACCCTTAGCAATTGGCACCTAGGCTCGTGACATCGGTCTTCTTGAGAACAACGCCATGAAATCAAAGCTCTAGGAGAAAAGTTTATAAAATGTAAGTGATGGTTTCAAAAGTCTCTTTTTCTTGATCCTTTTCGGCTAGGCAAACAACTTCCCAAAAGCCATTGCAGCAGCACACACATTTCTCCTGAAACATCCTGAGGATGAGATGATGAAAAGGAATATGGCATACTACAAAAGCATGCCTGATGCTGAGGACCATATTAAAGATTTGGAAATGAAATCATATGAGGTATGTTCCCCCTCCTATTTATGCTCCTGAAGAGCTCTGTAAAAAACAACAGCCCAGAAGCTGAGGTCTGTTTGTTCTCCTAATTTTACTTTGCCTATAGTTTTTCGTTCTACTTGCTGTACCTCTTACAGCTCAGTCTTAACTATGCTTACCTGGAAATAAATATTAAAGAATTCGGTGCTCAGCACTTTACCAATGTAAGGTAGAGTCTGTCATTGTTTATAGGATCCCAATCATATTAGCCATTCCTCTGTTCCTTCTGCACAGTATTCCTTTCTGTGCCCAACTTTTTAGTAGAACATCTCTTCTTATCCACTGTTGCAGTGTTGTGCTAATACGATTTTCAGATTGGATTGCATCCCTCCTTAATAAAGTATTGATAGCCTGTTTACAAATATGGCACTTTTTGAGCTATCTCACAAAGACAAATGTTTTAGATACTATATTTGCACATGGAACTCTTTGCATTCATTGTGCATGACTACATATGAGCAGACAGAGGAAGCTCAAATATTTAACGTTTTATTTGTGGGAGTATTGTATTCGTGGGAAAATAACTTAGAATCATGTACCTGTTTGGCAAAAGTAATAATTTTGAACTGAAATATCGAAAACGCTTTTGAAATCTTGGGAGGAGTTGCAAGAGAGTCTGTTGGAAAGTGACAGCTGAAAAAAGTTGTGGCAGCAGTGGATAGGCAAGATGTGGGGTTTGAAGGAGCTGTAAGGGGGATGGGGGGTGAGGTGTAGAGGATTGTTGAGCAATGCAAGTAGGGGTGACAGCCCCTAGTCTATATAATAACCCAAACCCTCACTGTCTTCAATCTCCCTATTCACTCTGCCACCCCATTGCCAATCCCCATCCCCACACAGCTTGCCCATATTGCCTCATCCCTTCACAACTCACACCAGTTCTAAGATCCTGTTGCCACTCACAGAGAAGAAGGGAATGAGTAGGAGAGTAGGAGAAAGTCTTTCCTCCCTTTGCTCTGCACCACCGCACACAGCCGGTGTGCTCTGTACCCTGGTCCTGCTGCTGACACGCCATTCAGGGCTAAACCATGGTTTGGCTTAGCATTGCTCCAAACTCGTGGTTTGCTTCCCCCAGACAAAGTGTGAATGGTAAACCAAGAAGAAACTCTGGCTACAGCTCGCGGTTTGTCTGGAGTGAGGCAAACCATGAGTCTGGGTTCAGACATAACATCAAGCCAAACCATAGCTTAGCCCCACAGAGTGTTTCAGCACCAGGCTCAGAAGAGGAGTGCAGCAGCCCCAGCCTTCTCTCTGGGAACCTGCAGCTTTGCTTGTTCATGCTAATCCATGGTCAGCTTAGCATTATGTGTGAACTGGGTCACAGTGCATTGGAGAGTGTATCTTCGAGGATGCAGCTAAAAAAAGGACTCTGACTGGGTGGTGGCAATGAAACTAGGAAGAGGTGGTGTGTGGTCTAAACCACAGAGCCTCTTGGGTTTGCTGATTGGAAGGTTGGCGGTTCAAATCGGCAAGCTCTGTCCCATCTCCTGCCAACCTAGCAGTTAGAAAGCACACCAATGCAAGTAGATAAATAGGTACCGCTGTGGTGGGAGGGTAAACGGCGTTTCTGTGCGCTCTGGCACTCACCACAGTGTCCCGTTGCGCCAGAAGCAGTTTAGTCATGCTGGCCACATGACCCGCAAAGTTGTCTGTGGACAAACGCTGGCTCCCTCAGCCTGAAAGCGAGATGAGCGCCGCAACCCCATAGTCGCCTTCAGCTGGACTTAACCATCCAGGACTGCTGTCCATTTTGACACAGCAATGCAGCCTTGAATCAAGTCAAAACAAACCCATGCTACTTCCTTTCGGACCCCCCCCCCCCCCGGTCTCCTCAGAATCTCTTTATCAGGGCAGTAAAGGCCTACAATGGAGAAAATTGGAGGACTTCCATCACAGACATGGAGCTGGCAATTCCTGATTTCTACAAAGCCTATGATGATTGCATAGCTGCCTGTGAAGGCTCCCGGGAGATCACGGATTTCAAAGAGTTCTATCTGTCCATAGCAGGTAGGTGTTGAGCTGGGTGCCAGCATTTGGGAAGGGACTCCTAAAATAATTTTACTTGACATGTGCTGTTTGTGGATTTCCTTTCTGATAATGCTAGCTGTCAGAGGTGTGCGTTTAAACAGTAGGAGATTGCTGTGGAAGGAGGGAGCGAGAGAGAGAGAATTCATAACATAGCAGGTGGTGTCAAATCTACATGCTCGTTTTCCAGATTATCATATAGATGGGTAACTATGGGAAATAATAAACTTTGGGGAAATTGATAGAATGTGTGTTTCAGAGTTAGAATTATATTAAATCACCTTTCTGCATAATACATCATAATAAATATTCATTGCATCATCATGTTTTATTTTCTTTGATAGGTGTTCCCCTAACACATCCATAACTTGTTGCTCTGTGTCTTATTTGCTTGATTCTGTAGATAAACAAATTTTGTGATGTCATGCAAGACTAGCAGATGACCACACAGCAAGTGGTTTAATGTCTGTAAATCTGAATTTAGGAAGTTTTTTCACCCAGGAAATTAATCTGGGAAATCAGTCCTTGACTGAAGTTAGTAGCAAACCTTTCATTGTTTTCTGACCAATATAATTGAAATTATGCATTGTAATATATAATTATCTGCATCAAACTGAGGAACACAATGACATTAAAGCAAGAAAGCCTTGTTACACAGCCCCTAGAGCTAACTATTTAGTCTGGGGGTGCACCTCTGGCCCATGGGGCAATTTTTGCCCATCCAGGGGCTGATTTGGCCCCTGAAGCCATTTTCCCCAAACCACCCCACCCACCCACAAACTGATATCCTAGGTTGACATCCTTTTAAGAACAGGATCATGCAGCCTAGGCAGCAAGATTTAATCCCTCTGTTCAACAGTAGACAAACAGAGTTAGAGCCATTTGCCTTCTCCTTTTAGTGGGGTGGGCGGAGGGGGACTGCCACATTACTACTGCCACTTGCCCACTTAAAGGAGAAGTGCAGCAAAAGTGCTATTTGAAGCAGCCACCCATTCTACTTTAAACATCAGAGTGGTTGGGAAGACCTGCCGGATAGCTTAAAGGAGGGGTAGGGAGGCTGCTTCAAAAGGTGATTTTGCAAAGCACTCTAAGACAATCTCCAGGTTCCCGTTGGGAGCATGGGTGCTGTCTTTAAGCTTCAAGGTGCTCTTTGAAGCCACCTACCCCATCCTTTAAATATTGTTCCACCCTGCCACTGCCTGCCTTCTTAGCCCCATGTTTAAATGGAAAAGGGATACATGCACCTGTCAGATTTGGTGCCTGAGGCTGACCTAGACTGTGGAGCGCAAAATTTCCCAGCCCCGTTGTGGTATGTGCAAATGCAGATACTGTAAGTTTTGTTTTGTTTTTAAAGAAAGGCAGCTGCAAAGAGGACGGAAGATTGGATGAGAAAGTGATGGTGGGTTTAATCCTTCCCCCAATATTTTCTACCCCCATGGCTTTTCCCTTACAGTTCAATACATAGCCTAACCTTTGTGAAGAAGAGCCATATGAGGGTTGATACAAATGGTCAATCAGTGGACCGAGAAAGGCTTAAGCAGCCCCTGCCCACTTTGCCTGGAGATGACTTTCCTTTTTTAAAAAAACAGAAGCAGCAACCCTCCACTAACACTTTAGATAACATGGAGCTGCTTTTTAGGGATGCGAGTGGCGCTGTGGGTTAAACCACAGACCCTAGGACTTGCCGATCAGAAGGTTGGGGTTTGAATTCCTGCTATGGGGTGAGCTCCCGTTGCTCGGCCCCAGCTCCTTCCAACCTAGCAGTTCAAAAACACATCAAAAGTGCAAGTAGATAAATAGGTACCACTCCAGTGGGAAGGTAAACGGCGTTTCCGTGTGCTGCTCTGGTTCGCCAGAAGCGGCTTAGTCATGCTGGCCACATGACCCGGAAGCTGTACGCCGGCTCCCTCAGCCAATAAAGCGAGATGAGCGCCGCAACCCCAGAGTTGGCCACAACTGGACCTAATGGTCAGGGGTCCCTTTACCTTTACCTAGCTGCTTTTTAGAATACTCTATGTGGCTAAACAGAATGATAGCCTATTTTATCCTCCCATCCCAATTAGTAAACAAAGCCATGGAATGCCAATATTTTAATATCATGATTTAGCAATAAATTAGCAATTACTGTAGGTGGCACTACAATCAAGTGATTTTTTTACTGGGAGCAGTTTGCAACTTTTTATTATAAAATAGTTATCTGTTAGGGGTTTCTTCCTGCATGCTGAAAAACGTACGCATTGATCTTGGAGCTAAAGTAGCAGAACACTTTTGAAATTCAGCGCACAGATTTCTACAGCAGAACTGCCGACTGCTAAACTGAATTAAAGAAGCAACTGTGTAATTCTCACAATGTGTGTGCATTCTTCTTCAGATCACTACATTGAAGTTCTGGAGTGCAAACTGAAGTGCGAAATTGATCTCACGCCAGTCATAGGAGGCTATGTTGTGGAGAAATTTGTGGCCACTATGTATCACTACTTGCAGTTTGCCTATTATAAATGTAAGTAAGAGGTTTTGCGCTCTCCTGAAATTGGGCTTGGTTCTGTCTTTTAAAAAACATATATGCCCATTTCACTTATTTAAAACGTTTCTCTTCACTGGAGAAGAAAAGCTGTGCTAGCAAAGCTGCTTCTTAGCATCATTATAATATATTTAAAATAGGTGTCCATCATCTGCACAGGACCTTGAAAGTCCTCACCCAGTCCTGGCTTTGCTAATTATTTTTAGATTTGCAAAACTGGAAGCAGAAAGGCTCTTTTTCCCCATTTCTGGCACACATAATACACAAAGAATGGGAATTAACGCTTTCTGAGAAAAGAGTTTACCACTATCTCTAACTGCATATCCAAGAAAGAAGGGAAAGGAGGACAAATCCTTGCATTCTGATTTTGAGGCGAGGCTCGCCAAGAGTACAGATTTTATGAATTAAGAAATATTGCACGCTCAGATTGCAAGACGCAACAGCTGTTTCCTAACGGTCTCCTGAGAACCTGACTCTTTTGTTTAATCTTCATTCAGTGAACGATCTGAGAAATGCTGCCTCGTGCGTTGTTAGCTACCTGCTCTTTGACCAGGCGGATGGAGTGATGAAACAGAATCTGGTCTATTATCAGTACCATAAAGACAAATGGGGACTCACAGATGAAGACTTCCAGCCTAGACCTGTAAGTTGAACTGTTGAGTAAGTTGAGTATCCAAGCCACCATGTTCCCTGCTGGCTTTTCCTGTAGAAAAGGCCAGCAAAACGCTGTCTTGCTGAAAAGAGGTACAGTCATACCTCGGGTTACAGACGCTTCCGGTTGCGCGTTTTCGGGTTGCGCACCACACCGAACCCGGAAGTACAGTGGTACCTTGGGTTACAAACGCTTCAGGTTACAGACACTTCAGGTTACAGACTCCGCTAACCCAGAAATAGTACCTCGGGTTAAGAACTTTGCTTCAGGATGAGAACAGAAATCACGCAGCGGCAGCAGTGGGAGGCCCCATTAGCTAAAGTGGTACCTCAGGTTAAGAACGGTTTCAGGTTAAGAACCTCCGGAACAAATTAAGTTCTTAACCTGAGGTACCACTGTACCGGAACGGGTTACTTCCGGGTTTTGGCACTTGCGCATGTGCAGAAACACTAAATCGCGACCCGCATGTGCGCACATGCGGCGCTGCGGGTTGCGAACGTGCCTCCCGCACGGATCACGTTCGCAACCCAAGCATCCACTGTAAAGGCTTCTTCGGAAGGGGAGAGGGGAAAACAGGCTAGCCCCAAAATTGTAGAGGCCTCTCTGGTATAGTCATCGAGGGTACTAGATGTGCTGGGAAAAGATAGCTCAGTTGGTAGAGCATGAAATTCTTATTCCCAGAGTCACGGGCAAAAAGATTCCTGCATTGCAGGGGTTGGACGAGATGGCCCTTGTGGTCCTTTCCAACTCTTACAGTTCTATGATTCTGTAAGAAACGTTTCTTCCATGCAATGCACGAGGCTGTGCTAAAAAGGAGCTTTTAGGCACTGTTTTGCTGTTAATGTGACATGGAATTTCGCCCTTCTTTTTCTAGGAAGCTGTTCGGTATTACAACATAACAACACTTCAGAGGGAAATGTATGAATTTGCTAAAGAGCACGTGATGGATGATGATGAAGTAAGTTGAGTAGAGCAATACCAATGTCTTAAGTAAAAGTTAATGGTGGTTTAAGGATATTTAAGGCCAGTTGTAATGTGTTAGTAGGGCTGTCTTTTTTTTAGTTTGTTTTGCTTTCAAAAGCAGCCTGACATGCAGAAATTAAGCGTGTGACGCTTTTGCCATATCTCCAGATAAGGAAAAATTTGCCTGTGCCTGTCTGGCTTATGAACAGCTGGTTATAGGCTTGGCAGACTCCCCTCCCCACCTGAGTTATCCAGGCATCCTTGCAGAGGAGGAAATGTCTCTGTTGCCGTGGCAATGGAACCAGACTCCCTGTCATCTAGTTCTCCCTCTCCATTAGCCTCCTTGGTGATGAGATGAATCAGCAAGGACAGTGTCGGTCTATAGGGCTATGTTTGCAGCACCTCATGGCATGCCAGGGGGCCCTATCCTAACTGGTGACCAGCATCCCTATAAGGTATCCCTGTGAGACACGGACTTTCATCTTTGTTTCGGTAGCACTCACTTCACTAAAAAGCTAGCGCAGTTGTCATTTAGCTAAAATTTCGCATTTGTCCTGATTTGCATAGTATTTTTGGCATTTTGGGGAGTAGGTGGAAGCAATCAGAGTTTCAGGTTTGGTGTAGTAAGGAAAGCAATTTCCACATGCACTCAGGTTGACAATGGAGTGTGGAGTTTTTCACCAGCTTGGTAGCAGTGCCTGTGAGAAGAGGAACTGAGGCATAGTCTAGGCCAGGGGTCAGCAAACTTTTTCAGCAGGGGGCCGGTCCACTGTCCCTCAAACCTTGTGGGGGGCCGAACTATACAGTGGTACCTCGGGTTACAGACACTTCAGGTTACATACCTGTTAGGTTACAGACTCTGCTAACCCAGAAATATTACCACAGGTTAAGAAATTTGCTTCAGGATGAGAATAGAAATCGTGCTTCGACGGCATGGCGGCAGCAGAAGGCCCCATTAGCTAAAGTGGTGCTTCAGGTTAAGAACAGCTTCATGTTAAGAATGGACCTCCAGAACAAATTAAGTACTTAACCTGAGGTACCACTGTATAAAATAATAAATAATAATGAATGAATTCCTATGCCCCACAAATAACCCAGAGATGCATTTTAAAGAAAAGCACACATTCTGCTCATGTAAAAACACCAGGCCGGCTCCGCAAATAACCCAGAGATGCATTTTAAATAAAAGGATACATTCTACTCATGTAAAAACACGCTGATTCCTGGATTGTCCGCAGGCCGGATTGAGAAGGCGATTGGGCCGCATCCGGCCCCCGGGCCTTAGGTTGCCTACCCATGATCTAGGCTCATAAATACCACTCACCTGGTTGTGTTTGAACAATTCTAACCCACCCCAGGGCCAGCCTAGTAGAGTGGCATAGCCGCTACTGCAGTTGAAGCCCTGCTGCCCAGGTAGAAGATGGGGTGGTGCTGGGGGGGCAGGTAGATGGCTGGCCCATTTCTACTCCCAGAATTTGTCAATTCAGGGCCATACACCAACTACCACCAGCAAGAGAATCACTATCAGCAAACACTCTCTTCACCACCACCACACACATCAGCGATGTGCAGACACTCTCTGTGAATAGGGACCTGCACATCATCCTGAACTACTGTGTCGTCATCGTCCCCCCCATCAGCCATCTACATTGGCAGCAGGCCCAGTATATTTTGCTCCAGGGTACTTTCTGTTCCTGTAATGGCACATTAGAGCGTCCAGAACCAATGCTGTCCACCATCCCATGTCGAAGGTTAACTGACCAGTGTGCTTTTGGTTTGTAGTGTGTGTTCTTCCCTTTGCATTCCTGCACTGTTACCTGCACAGTGTAGCATTGCGGCTGCTCTGAGTGGGGTGAAACGACTTTGTGATTGATATAAACGGCTGGCCAATCGGCACCAAGCAAATTTGGCTTTGCTGTTTTTCTGCAGAGCCGATACTTGTGAAGTATTTGCTGGCTGGTTCCAAATTACTTACTATTTGCTGGCTGGTTGCAAATTACTTACTCGGTTTCCATTCTGCATTCCCAAGAGAGGGGTGGTGTTGTGTCATCATGAAAGTGCTAATGGGAAAATGATGGCAAATTCTCACCCTTTAATGAGGGAGTGGGATTGATTCTATTACCATATCAATGAATCAAAAGTAGCATTTTCATCTAGATACTATCTGTGGTCCAGACTATACAGGGTGAGTCTTTTAAAAGAGGCCCCGTGGAACATGTGTACAGTGGTACCTCAGGTTACATACGCTTCAGGTTACAGAGTCCGCTAATCCAGAAATAGAACCTCGGGTTAAGAACTTTGCTTCAGGATGAGAACACAAATCGTGCTCCGGCAGTGCGGCGGCAGCAGGAGGCCCCATTAGCTAAAGTGGTGCTTCAGGTTAAGAACAGTTTCGGGTTAAGAACGGACCTCTGGAACGAATTAAGTACTTAACCCGAGGTACCACTGTACTCTGTATCCACGGGGCCTCTTTTAAAGGACTCATCCTATCTATGAAAATATATGGAGCAGAAAAACTGTTTTACAAAACAACAGATCCCAACAAAATACAGTATTTTTGTTGGAAAACTTTTAATTTCTGAGGGCAGGACTAGACCTTATGCTTGACACAGGCCTGCCCTTGAATTCAGGTCCTCCTCTCCGTAAAGTTTTGGCAGAATTGCCTATGTTTTTACATTGTCCCATAATGCGTTTCCCTGCTTCCGTATATTCCGTGTTATTTGTGCTGTACTTTTGTACTGTTTTATTGTTGTTAGCCGCCCTGAGCCCGGCTTCGGCTGGGGAGGGCGGGATATAAATAAAATTTATTATTATTATTATTATTATTAATAGCTGCTGTAGTCAAGAAAATATGAGGAAATGACACAGGTAACTGTACTTAAACGTTACAGGGAAAAGAGGAAAAACAGGGTTGTCTAACAGTGCTCTCATTTGCTGGAGAACAAAGACTCAAAGGAGGATTCTTTCGAAAGGCTTTAATGTTTAGATTGCTATGAAAGATATGCAAATCATATGCACTGCAGGCAATACACAGAATCCTTCCAAGTACAACTACAGCAAAGGCAGGTGATCAAACTCCCGAGGCTTTAGACATGGATCCGACTGACACACACCCTTGCTATCCTATATATAGTAATGGGGTAGCCTCAACTTTCTGCAGTCTCTTACTACGCCTAGCAGGCAGAGTCTTCTGTTCTCCCACTTCCTGGGTTTAGCTGACAAGGGAGGTGTCACTGCCCCAGAGAGGCTGGCAGGGCCAGAGAGGCAGAGCTATTCCCAATGTCTGATGATGCCAGGTTAGGTGGCAGAGCTAGGGAGTGGGAGATGGGGCTTGTGGCTCTCATTGCAGAGACAGGTGAGGCAAAAGAGGTCCCCCTGCTCAGGATCCTCACTATCAAGCATTTCGGGTCCTCAGCAAACCCTCCTATCTGTACCATTCTGATTTGACCAGCCCACAACAAGCGATATCCTAGTGTCAATGGGTTTTTCTGCTCTGATTTTTTACATTAGTAAAAAAAAAGAAGAAAAAGACATTGATTCCATAAAACATATTTTGTTGCACTGTGCAAAATATGAGCAAGCCAGGGCTGAACTGATATTACCCTTGAACTGATAGTACCTTTCCCAGGAAAATCAGAGGCTCACTACGCCAGGTTCCTATTGAAAGACCGGACAAACGCTAGAACATTAGCAGTGGCAAAGTTTTTATCGGTGGATGCAAGATCAAATGAGCCCTATATTCTAAACAAAATGCTTGTTTAACCTGGAGGTAGGCTGTATGAATTGTGTATTGTTTGTAACGATTTCTTGGGTCTCTGGACCGTAATAAAGATTGATGTTGATGATGACATTAGTGCTTACATTGCTAAGAATGTAGCGACCCGGTTATTGGTTCGACTGGAACACTGGTTCTCCTGATCAGTCGCACCAGGAAAAACACCATTACAGGTACAGAGTTGCAAGAGCATCTTATGAGGAATTCCTGTAGAATTCCTGAAGGCGTGCAGAAAAACAAGCAATTGTTTTTACCTTTGCACATGCTTCCGTGCTGGGAGGAAAAACAAATCAAAGTTGCCGAATGAGAACGTGAGTGCTTATCTTCACTAGTTTGAAAAAAAAAGCTTCATTATTTTCACAGTAATCTCTCCTTCCACAAATATTTATGCCTGCCTGCAGCGTTTGGAAGGCCGCTTCCGTTACGGCAAACGGCTTAGTTTTGGTAAATAATATTTGGCGACGAGAATATTTATTGACCTAACTTCTTAAAAGGTTTCAAGTTAGCTGAACGCAAAGCAAACAGTTGTCGTTCCAGAAGCTGTTGAAACCACTTCGCACTTTTACTGAAGGGCCAATGAGCTTGTGGTGAAAAGAGGAATAGCATCCCATCCGTCTTATTGTGATATTGATCATGCGTATTTCATTCAGCCATGTGATTGTATGGTTTTTACTTTATAAACTGCTTAGAGGCTACATTTTAATATTTTAATGTATTTTAATGTTGTATTTTAATTTTGTTTTTAAGTTGTAATCATTCAACTTGTTTTTATTATTGCTTGTAAGCCGCTCTGAGCCCGGCCTTGGCTGGGGAGGGCGGGGGATAAATAAAAATTATTATTATTATTATTATTATTATTATTATTATTATTATTATATATTTTTTATGAAGTGGCCTATAAATTGAATGAATGAATGAACATTTTATTTATTAGACTGTTAGCTGCCCTTTACCAGGGTGGGTTACAGCTATAGCATATTCAATTATAAAACAAACAAAACAGCTACAACCATAAAACAAAAAAAAAGTGTTAAAACAGTTCCAGATATGCAACAATTAAAAGCAATTGCAGGTATAAAATAAACCAAAATGTGAAAACTTATATCTATGTATCGTTCTGTATTACAGATGCAAATATTGCCCTTTTTGCTCTCTTGGCATTCCAGTGATTCCAATGGGAAGCCGGGATAATCCTGTGTTTTGTGTCTGCGGCTTCCAGGAATTAGCTGCAATTCTGTTTTCAGCAGTAGGCTATTGTAAAAGGGCATATCCATCGCTGTCAGTCACACCATCTTGAAAGTTATTTCATTAATTTTATTTATTCATTCCTAAAGGTTGGGAAAATATTATCCACTCAGGTCCATCATCAGAAGCAAGTGAGCTATTTCATCAGGAGAAATTTCTATCCTGTTGAACTAGGCTTAGCTGGCTACATTTTCATCTCTACCTGATACTTGTAAAAAAAGAAATTCTCTCTATAGGTTTGCCCGACACAGAATTAACCTATCCTCTGTTGCAATCTCTTCTAGGGTGAAGTAGTAGAATACCTTGATGAACTCTTGGAAGTGGATGGCGGAACACAGTGACTCTTAACAACCGAAAAGGCAAAAGAGATTTAAGAAGTGACTGTTCAGCCTTGTTTCTTCATATCTCCATGTGTCACCTTTACTCAGGAGTTTTAAAATACCTCAGATATTTCCTAAGCTTGCTCTTCTGCCACTTGCATCCTCCTGTGAGTTTTCCATCATGTTGTGCACCTGCATCCCATTCATCTTTAACATGATTTTGTAAAAAAATATTGTTGCTATTTTTGAGCTATCACAAAGATCCCTTCTGTTCATTTAGCTCTGCAAATTCATCGCAGCTTGGATGAAGCACAAACGTTATTTTAATAGAATATAATCGAATAATACGAGAAAGGAGTAGCATTGAAAGCATGCTATGTTGTTTTACACGTAGCATTTTTATTTTTTTATTCTGACAAATTGACACAGTGGACCACTTCATAACCTCAGTCAAACCATGGCTTTCCATAAACTAGGCACTCCTCAATCATCCCTCCACTGCTTCCATCACACGGTGGCTTATTCTGGTTTGTTGATTGACATTCAGCCTGAATTAGAACATACAGTGGTACCTCGGTTTAAGAACAGTCTGGTTTAAGAACGATTTGGTTTACAAACTCCGCAAAACCGGAAATAGTGTCTTGGTTTGAGAACTTTACCTTGGTCTAAGAATGGAATCTGAACGTTGGAAGGGCACCAGCATCGGGAGGCCTCATTAGGGAAAGCACGCCTCGGTTTAAGAACAGTTTCGGTTTAAGAATGGACTTCCGGAACCGATTAAGTTCGTAAACCGAGGTACCACTGTAATATGGAATCCTGGTTTAATACAATTCAGGTCTTTGTTCTAAAGTCAGCATGCAACAAAAGGAGAGGGGAGGAGCTAGGGAGGGAGAAGAATATCACCTGATACACACTCCCAGCTTCATAAACCATGGTTTGTGATAAACCATGAGAGCACCGTGGCTAGAAAGTGAGATTAACCATGGTTTATGAAGTCTCAAATCGCCCTTTGGCTGAAAGCATGTACTTTGAAGTAGAAAAATCGACTTAGCGAGATCCCTGGAGAAAACAAGATTGTGACCGTACTGTGTTTAAACCAGGAGTGGCTAACCTTATTTATCCTGAGCAGTGAGTGTGACCAGAATGACAGAATGCGTAGACATACTTGCCATATGTATACATCTCTCTCACACACCCCTCACAGGATGTATACAGCACCAAAACTCATTCTCCTGCCCGCTTGGGAACTAACAAACAAATCCCACGCTGGCCCTTTTTAGCTGCTGGAGATTAACATAGTTAGAACCACACTGTCTTTCATGGATCAAATGCACAGAAACACATCTGTCCTCATGGGTAAGAGTTGTTTGGAGTCTATCGTGGCAGGAGCAACTTCCGTTAGGATCTAGTCCTGCAAACAATTGTTTACTTGCACAACTGGTTCGCCTTAATTATACCTGTCCATTTATTTGAATGGTGGTTCTTGTTGAATAAGGAATGAAAATCAGTTATATCTATGGGACCAAATTCAGTATTCGGGTACACCAGAGCAAATAACGGGTTTAGGAGTAATTATCCTAGCAGGTTTCCCTACAGAAACAATGCCATTTATCTAACTCCCCTTCCTATTGATGCTTCAGTGTGGAACATGTTACAGATCTATGCTCGTAATTACTATGGTGCAAACATTTATTTATTGTAATATTGTGTGTGGATTTACTTTATTGCTTTAACTACAGTGGTACCTGTACTTAATTCGTTCCGGAGGTCCGTTCTTAACCTGAAGCACCACTGTAATCTGAAGCACCACCCCTATTTCTCTGCCTTTAACTCTAGCTTGATGTAGAGCCGTTTTTAGGTGATAATATTTATCTCCAAACTCTGAAAACATCACCTACTGATTTCTGCAGATCAAACAGCTATAAAAGGCACAGCAGCAGGCCTCTTTTCTGGCTGGTTGGCAATCCTAACAGTCCCGCCTAGTGGAAGCCTGGGTAAAGAGCTTTTTATGGAAATGGAAAAGAAAAAGAAACCAAAAACCCAGCAAACAAATCTCCCCTCATTTTTCTAGTGCCAGCTGAACAACCATTATACAGTGGTACCTCGGGTTACAGACACTTCGGGTTACAGACTCCGCTAACCCGGAAGTACTTCGGGTTAAGAACTTTACCTCAGGATGAGAACAGAAATCACGCAGCGGGAGGCCCCATTAGCTAAAGGCTTAAGAATGGTTACAGGTTAAGAATGGACCTCTGTAAAGTTCGTCACCAGAGGTACCACGGTAGCTGCTTAGCTATTAACACTTTCATCAGAGCCTCTCCTGCCTAAGCAACATTTTGGTTTTTGTGCTTTGAAATTTGAAATGCTTGTAGGGTGGTCAGAAACAAAGGGGGACTGGGATTCTCCACCTTTAATAGTTGTGTGGAAGAGGAATTTCAACAGGTATATGTGGCATGCTCTCCCCAGGGCGGCTCGCCTGGCACCATCATTTAGCTGCCAGGCAAGACTTTTTCTTTATAACCAGGCCTTTGGCCTTCAACTATCTGTGGCCTTTTGGAAGCAAGTGGGAGGTTTCTAGTGCTATTTCCTCCCCCCCCCCACCTCCCTTGTTTTTAATGTCTCTATGTGTGTGGGGAGTTGATTGGCGCATTGGCTGTAAGTCACTTTGGGTTGCCTTGGGCAAGATAAAAGGACTAACAAATTTAATAATAATAAAAATTAAAAGGTGTTGCTTATTATGCAAATAACACCTGCATAAATTTCCTTTCCTAATCTTGAGATAAATGGTATAGGAACTTTGTTCTCTATTGGGTCTGGCTATCCCAAATTTAGGGACACGGGTGGCGCTGTGGGTTAAACCACAGAACCTAGGACTTGCCGATCAGAAGGTCGGCGGTTCGAATCCCCACGATGGGGTGAGCTCCCGTTGCTCGGTCCCTGCTCCTGCCAACCTAGCAGTTCGAAAGCACGTCAAAGTGCAAGTAGATAAATAGGTACCACTCTGGCAGGAAGGTAAACGGCGTTTCTGTGCGCTGCTCTGGTTCGCCAGAAGTGGCTTAGTCATGCTGGCCACATGACCCGGAAGCTGTACGCCGGCTCCCTCGGCCAATAAAGCGAGATCAGTGCCGCAACCCCAGAGTTGGCCACGACTGGACCTAATGGTCAGGGGTCCCTTTACCTTTTTTACCCAAATTTATGTGCTAAAGAGGAAATGGAAAAGAAAAAGAAACCAAAACCCCAGCAAACAAGTTGCATTAGAGTACAACAATTTAACATATTTTTAATTGCAGCTGGTGAAATTATCACTTCACTGTGCTTTATGGAATTCTCTGGTTCAGGAAACAGCAACTGTGCTTTGGGTAGAGTCTGTTTCTTAATTATTTGTTAAGATAAATCATTCCAAACGGAGGTTACCAAGGTGATGTAAGGCAGAATAACTTAAGACAATCCACTAAAACAAATTTCTGTAGGCATTTAGAGTATAAAATGGCTGCCATATCTAAGGAGAAATAAAGCAATATCAAAGGCCCAGGAAGGCCTGAATGAATGTAAGTTTTTACTTGCTGATGAAATATCAGTGCTGTTGGCACCTGTTCTGAAATACTACTCCACAAGATGAGTGCACCTAGAGCTGGAGATTGAGGGTGAAATGCAACTAAGTAATTCACAGGGTGAACCCATTGAAATTAACAGATTCATTTACACCTATTGATTTCAGTGGGTCTGCTGTAAGTAGAACTAATATTGACTGTAGCCTTGAATGCAGGCTATCAGACATGTTAAGCTAGGCAGAAGTAATTCTCATTTCTCTGTGTGGCACTGTAGCATTAAGGGCTTGGCTCCCATTCCAGTAAAACATCATTTCTAGTTACTGTTCAAAGACACATTAATCTTGCTTAATCTGCTGAGGGCTCCCGCTAGAGTTTCCAACAGTTATTCAGGCCGAGGTTACTGCAGAATTCAACCAAAAAAAATCCTGATGTGTAAATACAATGATGGGGGGTAAGCTTCACCTATTGAATAACTGCTCATTATATGCCAGTTAAAGATGAAAGATTTGCAGGGAGGAAACTGGTTATGTTAACTGGTAGCTTGCAGAAAGATGAAAGGAAAGAGTATGTAGTCTTCATGATATACAGTGGTACCTTGGGTTACATATGCTTCAGGTTACATATGCTTCGGTTAGACTCCGCTAACCCAGAAATAGTGCTTCAGGTTAAGAACTTTGCTTCAGGATTAGAACAGAAATCGGGCTCCGGCGGCACGGCAGCAGCAGGAGGCCCCATTAGCTAAAGTGGTGCTTCAGGTTAAGAACAGTTTCAGGTTAAGAACGGACCTCCGGAACGAATTAAGTAGTTAACCAGAGGTACCATTGTAAATGAATTTAGTAATGGGGGATGTTTAAGATCTTGTGACTCTTTGATCTCTAGGGGAAGAGTCACTGGGATTCCTAAATATTTTTACACTTCTTAATTTTGGTTCACCTTTCAAAATATTCTGTGTGTGGCTTTTCAGAAGATACGGTACTACGCCTTTGATTCTCCCCCCCCCCCCTTATTATTAACCGGCTTTCTCTCATTCTTCTCTTTCATTTCATCTGCTATCTAGAGACTGTGAGTTGTCTAAAGTAGAAATGTTGTTTCATTTTAGTTTTGGTCCTGTTGATTGTGAGATTGGTGCTGTATTTTGTGCCCGATTTTGATTCGGGCAACCCAAGTGCCACTTCCTGAAACAATAAAGTGCCTTAAAGAATTATTTATCAGCCATTTTTCTACAATGTATGAGTGACTAGGTGTGATTTATCTGATCATTTTGTATTCTGGGTGACTGTGGTTGGCATCCGTCTGTCTTGAGGGACGGTGGAGAGCATCTCTGGGTGTGAAGTCAAACCGCGGGAGAATCACAGCGCCAGCTGTGGCTGCAGAAACGGGTAACTTATCACAGCTTCTCCTGCATTGTTTTGCTGCATTAGAAGCACTGAAGTCACCTCTCTGAGGTGCAAGCCTGGGCAGTGTGTATGGAGGCCCTGAACTGCTGAAAAATGACCATCTAACAGAACACAAACCATGAAGCCAGGACTGCAGGCAAGTCCCCTTTTTAGACAGGCTGCACCTACAGTAGGGCGTTAGCATAGTATCTGCACACAGAAAGTTATGGGTTTGACCCCTGGAATCTCTAATTTAAAGGATTTCAGAGAGCAGAGCTTGGAAAGACTACCAACTGAACAGAGCCTCTCCCAGTTGTCAGTTCTGAGAGGAACCACATGCACGAAATGAATTTGCATCAGGGTGGATTTGATTTAAATCAAATCAATTTAAATTACGATTTAAATCACTAGTCAGTAAGACTTGATTTAAATCATTAATTTTTTTTACAGAAAGACTCATTCTTGCTGGTATAATCTTAACATTTACAACCAGATGAAGGTTTCATTTTTGGAATAATAAATTTTCAGGATAGCTTTTACAGTTATATCAAAAATTACTGATTTGGTTATACTATTAGAAATACATTGACATAATTATGAAATTATTGTGAGGTTTAATAAGTTAACTATATTTGGACAACATTTCTGCTGTACTTTATTGGAAGGAGAAAAAATAATCATTTCCTTAATACCAATTTAAACAAGTTATTTAAAACAATAACACTATAGCATATGTATCCATGTTTGTTAACTGATGTGGTTAAACGATTTAAAAAACAAAACCATAGACTGAGTTTTAGCACACATGAAAAACTTAAAACAAATCCCTATTCCTGACGAATAGCCTTTGGACTATCATGTAACTGAAATAGAAAACTATTTTTAGAAAGATTTTTTCTCCAAAAGCATTTTATCTTAAAAATCCGATTTTTAAAAATCATTGATTTTTATCCACCCTGATTTGCATTCTCCATTTAGCTGGTGCTTTACCTCTGTGCTTCTGTGCATACAGCTAGATTAGCCTTTCAATCAAGCCTAAGATGATAGCAGTACAATATGTAAAGCAGACTGGGGTGGAATCTACACACATATAAAAACTGTTCTGAAAATGCTTTTTTTCTTTTAAAGCATTTTTTAAAAAATACATTGAATTTTCCATAAGGCTCACCATTGCCATCTAGTGTCACATTGTATATTGCACTTAAAACACACTTAAAGTGTTTTATTTGCAGCTGTATAGCTGAGTCCTAGGTGTCACAATGGTTGCCAAAGAAACTTAAAAACATGATGCTGGAAACTTGAACCCATTGCCACCCGAATCCTGCATTCTTACAGCAGTGTCTGTTTGTGGTGTTGTAGCGGATGGTGAATTCCTTCATATTATACACTGGGCTCCATCAGAGATTGGGGATGCTGATAGGCTCTGTCATTTTAGGGGGTGAAACTTAATTTTTGCAGATTCCTTCAGTGAGGGCTCTTAAAATATGTTTTTGGGTGTAGGGATGCGGGTGGTGCTGTGGTCTAAACCACTGAGCCTCTTGAGCTTGCTGATTGGAAGGTCGGCAGTTCGAATCCACGCAACGGGGTGAGGAATTCAAATCTGCTCTTAATTTTGTGATTGGACAACATTTAGCTTGGCCAGTCTACATTTGATGAAGAAGTACATAAACCACTTTCAGAAAAACCAAAAAAATTAAATTTTACCTTCTGAAACTGCCGGGTAATGCTAAATTGTAACAATATATAAATACTAATATATAATGTAATATAACCACAAGTATTTGGTAATGATTTTAAATTATTTGCGCAATTTTACAAACGTTTTACTTACCAAGCAGACTAAATTATATTAATTTAACCGAAATATATTCAAGTCACGTTACAACTTTTTAGCACCCCTCATTTTTGGAAGTTGAAAAATTCAACACACCCCTCAGGGTGCAGGGATTCATCCCCACCATTTTGTGTAAGTTACAACTTAAAGGAATAAAAATAAGAGAGGAAACAGTTGAAGTGCAATGTATGATGGAAATGTATTTTAAGTTTTAATATATGCTATAAGTAAAGCTGCTCTCTCTCTCTCTCTCTCTCTATATATATATATATATATCTCAATGCATAAACTGTAGGGAGAAGTAGATTGTGCCAGAGAAAACATTCTCATTTAATAATGTTTGAACATAGAGCTGTGATGCCATTTGTAGCAGGGCAGCGAGAAAAACCCACAACTAATCCTTCATAGCAACTGTCTGAACTCTTGGTTGCCTGCCATCCTTTAAACAGCAACTTCATTTTTCTGGTGGCTTGAGGGCTGAATGACCTAGTGTGGGGAATTTTAAGCTACATGCTAAAGAAAAGCCAAGTCAAGAAATCATCTAAGGAGTTTTGTAAATCACAGCTCACATCCCAGCAAACCGGCATTCTGTATCAACTGTCTTCAGTGCCTTCAGTCAAAGTATTAAAATAAATAAGCAGCTTTTAAGTAAGGAGCTGGGTTTTTTGTTTTGTTTTTTAATTACCTTGCCCCAACCTAGAGAGGTTTTAATACCTTTCACTTCTCTGTTCTGGAGTCAGTTCAAGTGTTCAGAAACCAAATGTGTATTTTCTGACATTTAAGCATAAATCTATTTTTTAGATTAGGATGCGTATATGATTATGTTTAAGCCTTAATTTACTTCCGTTGCCCCACAACTATACTCCCCACATTCACTTTGGTGCAGCGTTTAGGTACACCAACACATCAAATGGTTAATACAGCATATTTAGCACTACTTCTTTTTTTACAGGGCAATGAAATTACAGTTTATATTTAAAAAATATGCATGTTTGAACCCAGTATTTAATTTGCCTTTTAAACTTAGCCAGTTTCTTTCTTTGTGGCTTCCCATGGAAGAAGCACACATACTGATCATGACATTCCACAATGTAATAAATTTAATCATATACCACTATTAGTAAGTGCTCAAGAAAACCACAAATGGTGGAAGATTGCGTACCAGAAAATTTGGAGGAGCAGACCACTGAAATACTGATGCAGCATAGCAGTCGTCGTCAAAACTTAAAAAGTGAGAATAATATTATGGAACATGCAGTGACCATCACCTCTGGCCCTGCAGAATAAGATTGGTACAAATCAACCAATTAACAGTAATAAAAACGGATGGCGATCCAGATGTCAGGAAACGAGCAATATATTGTATCTGGAAATATTTTACAATTTCCACAAATAGCATTTTAAATTGCTGTTGTGCTTGTGGCGTGGAATTTGTGAGAGTATCAAGTACATGCGTTTTTGAAAACTTGTGAGAAACAGCACAATTTTCAACTCAACATCTCCTTTTTGTGAGCATTCTGTGGAAACCTTCAGTAGACTTCTAAACAATGCACAGGGAACAGTTTCCAAGTAGAGGTATGTAGGGAGTTGCTGGATGTGATCTGACTTTTCCTAGGCTTTCAGTGAAGTCAGTTCATACATTCAGCTGCTTATTATGTAATAAATATACAAATGCAAAGCAACATGCATATCTGTGTGAATTAGACTTCCATGCCCAGGGTACATTGTAACATGTTCTTTTAGGTCAATTTATCCACTATAATTGGCCTAGTTAACCCATAATGCTAAGCTGTAGTTTATTAAACCATGGTTTGTCTAACCACCCTCACCCTGCCCAGTATCTTAGCAATGGTTTGTTTATGACCAAGAAACTTGCCCAGTATCTTAGCAATGGTTTGTTTATGACCAACAAACCACAGTCAAAAGCCATAATTTGTTGTTGGTTTATGGACCTTGGTTTCTTGTAACTTTGGTTTGGTGTAGGGTACAAATCCAGCACCTTTCCTTAACCTTGGTTTGTTTGGCCACCCCACCTCAGATACCTGCTAGACCATAAAAGTACAAGGCAAGAGCAGCTGCAAAAACAAAACAAATTTTGGAAAAGCAAGCCATCATTGATTGTTTGATTGCCTGTGGCACAACTTGTAGCTTAACATTACATATAAACTATGCCACTGAATCACTGAAGATTCCAAGAAATCAAAGATTCCATGGAATACAATTTGAAAACCACTCCTGTAAGTAACTCCTTCTGGTTTTTCCTCACCTCAGAGATGTGTATTCCTTCTCTTACCCCTCACCTCAGCTTGGTAAAATCAGTTAAATGTCAAGGTAGCTGATGGGCTGAATGCAGTCATCTTACTAAAATTATTTTAAGTCATTTTTTACATGGCTATCCTTTTGTTAATAGCTTCCTAATAAGTAATTACACAGATAAACAAACAACATTCTGGGTACAAGATATAAGGTAAAGGTACCCCTGCCCGTACGGGCCAGTCTTGCCAGACTCTAGGGTTGTGCGCTCATCTCACTCTATAGGCCGGGGGCCAGCGCTGTCCGCAGACACTTCCGGGTCACGTGGCCAGCGTGACAAAGCTGCATCTGGCGAGCCAGCGCAGCACACGGAACGCCGTTTACCTTCCCGCTGGTAAGCGGTCCCTATTTATCTACTTGCACCCGGGGGTGCTTTTGAACTGCTAG
Organism: Podarcis siculus; assembly: GCA_034642415.1. Taxonomy (NCBI): domain Eukaryota; kingdom Metazoa; phylum Chordata; class Lepidosauria; order Squamata; family Lacertidae; genus Podarcis; species Podarcis siculus. The sequence continues at coordinate 1,651,949 of JAXCMG010000091.1, read as the reverse complement.
GTTGGCAGGCGCTGGGACCGAACGACGGGAGCACACCCTGCCGCGGGGATTCGAACCGCCGACCATGCGATCGGCAAGTCCTAGGCCCTGAGGTTTTACCCACAGCGCCACCCGCGTCCCTACAAGATATAAACAGATGCAAAAATATTATAAATGGAACCAGCTAATCCAGCTAATCATAATAGTGCTCCTTCATTTCTTTCTGAACAACAGATTTGAAGGAAAAAATGGTATTTCCACAATCATTTGGTTTTCTTGAAAAAACACAGCATATGCATATAAACATGACCAGTTCCCTTTCTTTCTTGCTTGTTTATTTACATTTTCTTCATAAACTTCCTGTTAATGTATCTCTTTGGCCTTTTTGTGAGTAATACAAAGAATTTTGCCCAAGAATACTGTACAATTTGCACAAAATATCTTTCCATTTATTTTTGACATTCTCATTGCGGGAGCATAATATTAAAGAGTTTTAGTGAGCTTTATTTCATTTAAGAACATGATGCAGAGTTGGGTATCTTAATTTAAAGCCCAGAGCATTTCCTGTTAAATCACAGAACAAGTTTAAATCAATTTAAATGATTTAATACCAGCTTCGTATGTTGGCCACAATCAAAAGCCTTCTTCCCCAAGTGTATGTCTTCCATTGTCATCTGTGTCATATGGAGTTCTCCAAGTATATGAGACTTAGGTTCTAACGTACGCACGTTCCTTTAACTCAGTAGGTCTTACTTCCGAGTTGACCTATTTAAGGTTGCAGTGTTATTTTCATTCTGCAGTCTGCAGCCTGGAAATCTCCCAAGATTGTAGCAAGCATATATATTTGAGAGGTCTTGATGTTAATTGCATGGCATTGTTTCAGAAATACTTGGAACAATATTGAAATTGAATGGTAGGCCGAGAACGAAAGTGAGAGGCTCTCCCAAACATTTCCTCACTTTGGAACATGCCTCAGTCAGTCACAATATTTCATCTATCTAATTAAGTAAAAATTTGCAATAGGCTCAGGTTTGTAGCGCTCCTTCACAGCAAGGTGGAGTAAAACTGTTTAGATCAGTTACAAACAAAATGGGGTTTTTTGTGAAGCCAGTGTAGGACAATAGAATAATTTACAATGACAGACAGTTAAGAAACATAAGAATACATTAATAATTTTTATTTGAATATCATGCTGAAAATATTCCCAAATTAGTAGCTGAAACTCCCAGCCTGCCTCCCCCCCAAAAAATGTCTTCTGCTAGATTAAATGGTAGAATTGGCCATGCAGTCACCATAGTAAAGATAGTTTTGTTCTTCAAGTGCATTCACACATAACATGCACAGAACCATTTCTGTGTTGCTGCATTTGCAGCTGCGGGTAACTGCATATTAATAATGGGCACTAATATATGCTTTCAGAAGGAGGCTCACCTTCATTTTCTTGGGCATTTTGATGGTGCCTTATAATAGGCATCAATATATATGGGGAAATAATGACTTGCAGCATGAGCCTAAACATGTCTACTCAGATGTAAGTCCTACTGAATTCAGCAGGGCTTCAGGTAAAGTAAAGGGTAAAGGGACCCCTGACCATTAGGCCAACTCTGGGGTTGCAGCGCTCATCTCGCTTTATTGGCCGAGGGAGCCGGTGTACAGCTTCCGGGTCATGTGGCCAGCATGATTAAGCCACTTCTGGCGTACCAGAGCAGCGCACGGAAACGCCGTTTACCTTCCCGCCGGAGCGATACCTATTTATCTACTTGCACTTTGACGTGCTTTCGAACTGCTAGGTTGGCAGGAGCAGGGACCGAGCAATGGGAGCTCACCCCGTCGTGGGGATTCGAACCGCTGACCTTCCAATCGGCAAGCCCTAGGCTCTGTGGTTTAACCCACAGCGCCACCCGTCCCTGGTAAATGGAGTTCGGATTGCTGCCTTAGCCATGGTGTGACTTTTGAACCCATCTTTAGTCTGTCATGGTACGGCATCTTTAGCAACAGATATGTATGTTGTCTACATCAGAACTTCGCCCACTCTAAACCGACCCAGACTGAACTAAAGAATGGAAGTTTTCACTTTCTATGGAATAAGATGACAAGTGCACTCCCAAAGACCATGAGCTGTTGGCTGCATAATTAATTAATTTATTAATTAGACACCCAATTTCATTGCAAAGATAGCATTGCCCTAGGAGGGAAAGAAAACCCTAAATAGTCTTTGATAGTTTCCAGGAAAAGTGGTGTGAGCTCTTCTGTCTACTTCTTAACAGAGCACTTCTATAGAGTCCAAGAGGCCTGGGTGGAATATTAACAATGTTGGTTTATTTTTAAACATTAATGATGTTGTATATCATTGATTAAAGTCCATTCAAACATGATCCTCTCTGTGTCTACACTCTCCTACAGATAGAAAAAGGACTCTTTTTCCCTAGATATTAAAACAACTAATAAAATCCAAACAGCTCAATAATGTCATGTTTCTAGCTAACAGTCCATTGTGATAAGCCCCCTACACACAGTTAATCCATTGAAGGGTAGAGCTGCTATAGTACAAATCCACTGAAATAAACTGGAGCAGTGGTCAAAAAATGCAGATAGAAAAATTCTATCTGTAAATCCATAGAACGTGACAAGTAACAACTGTCTATGTGTTAATTTATCCTTACCTTAAAAATGGCAAATAGTTAAAAAAAAAATCCCCTCCACTTTGCACACAGATTGTCTCCCTGTTCTATAGAGCTTCTTTCAAATGTGTCATTGGGCTGTGTGACCCATTTTAACACAGCAGAGATAATAATTGCACTGACATTTTTAATGCAAGAAGCAGGTACTGTAAGTCCATCCTGCCATCGTAAGGGATTTGATGTGTCAGTTGTCAGATGATGGTCTTGCCATTTGACTAGCTTGCATCTAGGATAGGCACTACACACCCATAAGAAAACTCTGTCCATCATGTCTGTCACAGACTACCGATTTCAGAAAACCAAGTCACTGCCTTATATGTACAGTCATCAAGAGATAAAATATGCTTCTGTGAATCAGCCCTGGCAATCCTCAAGGTGGTTAAAAACTATAGATATCCAAATTAATCCCGATACCACAATAAGTTGTGATTTCAGTAAGTGCAGGTCCTGCTGTTCCATACAAAGGTCTTCTTTCTGAACTAGTGGACATAGTATCCATTTGTTCGGTCAGTTTCCATATCTCTCCTCCATGTATTTCTTTCCAATAATAATGTATACAGCTAGGTTAGACTTTCTGCATTTCAATCTGTTGCAGCTGGTGCCTAGCATGATCTTTCCCATTCAGCTTATAAACAGAGGTCTTCTGTTGCCGTTTCTTGAAACACCACACTGCCAAGATCAACGCAAGCACAATTAGGCATACAACAGTCACCCCAATGGCTATCATGGGATCTTTATCAGAACTGGAACAACTTGCTCCCGCACATGGTTCAAAAGTGCTCAAAGGCTTGCCACCAAGTCCATAGGTCAAAGCTTCTCCCTCAACAACATCTGGTGTATCAGTAAAGCTATTTTGAGAAGGTATAGTAGTAACTACTTGCATGGAGGAAGTCATCAGATCTACTTCCTCTGGCAAGGGAATGGGGTCAATGAGATGGAAAACTGTAGAAGTCTCTAGTGTGGCCAAATTCAAGCTCGTGGCTGTGGTTACGGATGACAACTCTTGTGTGATGAGTCCCATAGGTGCCGTTGAGACATACCTGGTGTTGTCATCTTTGCTTACACTGACGTTCTCAGGAACCATGGTTGGTGTTAGAGTCCCTAGTATTCTTTTGCTCCCATCAGTGTGTGTCAGTGACGGGACTGTCCCAGCTTGCACAAAATCCTTTTCTGGGCTGCTGCCTGTCTTCCTGACATCAGCATGGTTCGGTTGGTCAGTGGTAATGTCATATTCCATTCCCATAGATCCATCAATTTTATCCCCTTCCTCCTCGTCAACTTCTTCTACAGTTTCTTGAGTAACTGGGTAACCATCTAGCCAGGACTCATCTGTATGAGAGTCTGTACTTTTTGTTGCTTTTGTATCATTGTTCACAATGGCAGGTCCAATGGGGAAGTCCTCACCTTCGTATATCATTTTGGTGCCTTTCTTGTTATATGCAGTTTTCACGCCAATGTGGTTGTCGTCGTCAGCAAACTGGGTCTTCATCTCATCATGGGTGGCTTTCTCTTGCTCATATTCCTTCTCCTCTGTCTCTTTGGCATTGTGTTCATGTCCTTCGGTAGAAATAGATCGGTCATCGGGGAAATTGTCTTCATAATCGATATGTCCCTCAGTTTCATCTGAAAAGGCAAAATAATAATTTAAAGGGGTGGGGTTTCTGGCACCAGATTATCACAAAGCTCTTTCACCAGCTCACATCATAACAGAATAAAATTATTTTTGAAGGCTTATGAAGGCTGTGGGTAGAAAATGATGTGAAGTGTCCTTTCTCCAGGTCTCACATATGCCTACTGATGTGTCTGTTTCAACTGCTGCTCTTGGAAGGCTCCATAGGGAACAATGCCCCAGCCCCTCCCCCAGCATGTGTGCTACCTAGCAACCCAGTGTTATGAAATGTGGTCCTGAATAGACAGGCAATGCCTTATATGGCACAGGAGGTGACACCAGAAGTAGGACTGAATCACAACTGAGGTGCTTCTGCTTCAGAGACCCAAACCAATGGATCCAAGTTACAAGAAAGAAGACTAAACATCTGGAAGAACTTTCTGACAGTCAGAGCTGTTCAGCAGTTCAACGGACTCCCTCAGAAGGTGGTGGACTCTCCTTCCTCAGAGGTTTTTAAGCTGAGGTTGGATGGCTATCTGTCATGTATGATCTTGTTGAGATTCTTGCATCGCAGGGGATTGGACTCGAAGACCCTTGGGATCCCTTTCAACTCCACAATTCTATGACTCTGGGTCTGCATTAGTGAGTATGGTAGGATGGTTGAATAGTCACTTTTAGACAAGCGAAAGGAGCTTCTGGTAATGCAGTTTCGGGCATTCATAAAACACCAGGGCCAGGTAGTGCTAGTTGGCTTAGACCCAGGGAGGATGGGACATCTCCTCACATGTACAATTGGACTGTTCGCATTTCCTGGCTTTTCCTGATGATGGAAAAGCTGTGGGGGCAGATGAATGCTCTGGGAGGAGGATAGCGGAAAGTGTCCATTCCCTGCTGCTATTTCCAGGTTGTCTTTTGTCTCCAAATCCTACTTTCTAAATGTTATTCCAACTGCCAAATTATCCCCAGAACCCAACTGGACAATCAGGTCTCTGAACTAAAATGAACAAGCACCAAACCAAAAGCCTGTAGGAGTTATGTAACTTATTTAGGCAGCAGGAATGGTATGCTTTCAATCCCTTCTTTCCCCCACTAGTGTTTTCTTATCCAATCTGTTTCCCTCCTAATTCATATTACAACCCGTCTTAATAATTACCATATAACTTCTAACTTATTCTTTTTCATCTCGCTTGTTCTTTTTTCATCTATTGATCCGGATTTGTCGAAAAAGGTCAAACAGAAGACATGTAAAAAGAGTATTAAACATCTTTGCTTACAGTTTTCCAGCCGGCATTTATGTGATCCTGCCCAGAGGGTTCTCCTCTTCACCATCCCAGAGGGATGACAGGACAGGAAGGGGAATTAGTATCCTTTTCTGCTAGGGATGTGAGGGATGTGGGTGGCACTGTGCTCTAAACCACTGAGCCTAGGGCTTGCCAATCAGAAGGTTGGCAGTTCAAATCCCGGCGACAGCGTGAGCTCCCATTGCTCTGTCCCAGCTCCTGCCCACCTAGCAGTTCGAAAGCATGTCAAAGTGCAAGTAGATAAATAGGTACCGCTCCTGCGGGAAGGTAAACGGCGTTTCCGTGCACTGCTCTGGTTTCGCCAGAAGCAGCTTAGTCATGCTGGCCACATGACCCGGAAAAACTGTCTGCGGACAAACGGCTCCCTCGGCTAGTAAAGCGAGATGAGCGCTGCAACCCCAGAGTCGTTCACGACTGGACTTAACTGTCAGGGGTCTTTTACCTTTACCTTTTTATGCTAGGGATATACCACTCTGCCAGTATGGGGGTTTTCTGGCTCCTGCCTTGTCTTGCAAGGAAAAAATGTGGGTAGGATTTGTACTAGGATGGTTGCACTTCATTTACTCCAGACATTTTTGCATTTAGTAGTAAATATCAGTGAAATACTGAGTGTGATGCGCTTTGCTTGTAAACTGTTGTGGATAAAGTGATGTGCATCCCAGAGTCATCTAGATGAGACCTCCATCTGAATTGGCAATAACCAGTGCTTTTTTTCTTTAAAAAAATGTTTAGGGGTACTCTCATTTTGACTCAAGGAAATCACCATTTTATAGTTCAAATCGGGTGAAATAAATACAGTAAATGGACGTAGTACAAACAACATGTATTACCTCATGATGATGAAAACTAGTTAGTAATTTTCCTACTCATATTGAAATACTGCCCCTCAATGAGGGTGAGCTTTCGTCAGTGAAACACCACACATCCACATTCCACACTGCTTCACACATTAAACGCTCGCTTTCGTCTGAGACTCAGGAAAGACTGGGAAAGGAAATGAGGCCGCCATCGATGGTAGCAACAGAACTGACGATTCACTGTGCCAGAGAAGAAACTAAAGATTTTAAGTTTCTTCTCCCGTTAGATTCACAAAATGTTTAGGGGTGTGCGTACCCTTGTGTACCCCCAGAAAAAAAGCACTGGCAATAACTCTCCCATTTCATTGCAGTTCACAAGACAGTAAGTTGTGCATATATCTGGATGAATGCTCGATAAACAGGTCAGCTGGAGGAGGTCCCTTGTTCAGATTATATCTCTGGTCTGCCATGATCTTTCATAGAGGTACTAACATTTTGTAATCACAGAAATGATCAAGGAATTTGACTGCTGTGAAAGGAAGAGCCAGTGGCTGAAAGAAACCTAGCCTGGGTGATAGAAACTGCTTCATGATCAAAATATCTGAAGCAATAAGTAATTGTTTCTGTGTCCTTGTAACCGGACCCTGAGCTGTCCTTTATTTTCATCCCACAACACCATTTCCCCAGTCTTTCCAGGATGAGTTCTTATTTGCCGGACATTTGAAAAACAAAACCCACAATTGTACAGTGCTTTTGGCATGGTATAGTCCAAAAAACAAACATCATACAATGGAAACCTTAAAGCAAAAACCTAAAACCAGAATAGCAATATAAAAGTATATAGATGTGCATAAAACATAAATTCAGAGGATTTAATGTTAGTCCTAGCAGACACACATAAAATAACAGACATGACTAATTTAGTCCATTAATTTCAACGGGTCTACTTTGAATATAACTTAATTGGATACAACCCATAGTTTGGTTGCTGAATTTCATATTTGGGGAGTAGAATTTATACAGAACAGAATTAATAATGAGCTTTGCAGTTGCGGTTTAACCCTGGAATAACCAAAAATAGGATTTTTATTGTGGTCCCTCTCTCTTTTTTCCTGTTAACCTGAAACATTCTAGTCCAATAAACTCTCCAAGCGTCTTATATCCTGAAGCAACCATTCTCACAAATGCACACTTTCATTCCTTTCCAAACTGTAAGGCTTGTTCTGTTTTACTTGTCTTGGTTGGATCATGGCTACCATAATTTTTCCCCCCTGAAGAAGACAGAAAGTTCTGCCAGAAATAACTTTTTAGAGGTCTGATACTTTAGAAAAAATACAGTGATGTTGACAAGGAAATTCTAAAATATACTCTTTCAATCCTAGACTTTAGCGATTGAACAGCATTGTGCACCGTAACAGAAATAGAAGGCAAAGCAAAGGAACTCTTATGAAAGTTATTGTGTCTGCAAGTCTAGTCACTGTACCATTTGGATTAAGTTATTTTTATGTTTCTTAGAAATAAATGCTGGTATCAGGATGTGGCTTTATAAGGTCATTTCTTAGCTGGCATGTGTTGATTTGGTTCTGCTGAGGCCAAAACCTACACTGATTTGGCCTACTATTTTTGAAGCCACAGACTTCCAGAGCAAAAGACAGGAAACAGGACTAAAAATTGCTTTCATAATTACATAAATCTAATTTAAAGGGCTATTAGACCGCTAAGTGGAATGACTAACTCAGCCCTTCTTAACAAGTATTGCCTGCTTTGAGGTGCTAGGGAGAATGTCAGAGTTCAGAGACAGTTCTGAATAACCTCCACATGTTCACCCCTATTAAAATCTCACTGAGGTATTATATAAAAGCAATGTGAAACTATGCCAGACAGATTTCACTCTAGGCTGTAACTCACGTAGCTGCCAGGGACTCATCCTTTCTTTACTCTGAATGTAACAAATACTTTACTTAATACTGGAAATGTTGGGGAGGGCAGCAAGAGGTGAAATTATTGTTGTGATGTTGATTCTGATGATGTTTTAGCCACTGGTTACCTCTGAAGGTATCGGCGCAATTTGCATTTAAAAAATTACCATAAAGGAAAAATAATAGCCATATAAAACATGAATATTTTTAACAAAATAAAAAAATTCCTTCCAGTAGCACCTTAGAGACCAACTAAGTTTGTTATTGGTATGAGCTTTCGTGTGATGCACACTTCTTCAGACACCTGAATATTTTTATAATTCAGAGCAATACTCCCACCCCAACAAGAAGCTTTGTCAGTACACTAACAATAAAACATAATCAACTCAGTCCATCAAGGGTAAGGTAAGTTTTTACCTGGCACCAAAAAGACATCAGTGAAGGCGCCAGGCGGGTCTCACTGGGGAGAGCGTTCCACAAGACAGCTACAACTGAGAAGGCTCTCTCCCTCACCATCACCCTCTGAGCCTCCCTCAGAGGAGGGACCCAGAGAAGGGCCTCAGGTGAAGATCTAAGGGTCCAGGTAGGTTCATATCAGGAGAGGAAACTATTGGGGTCCCAAGCCATAACGAGCTTTAAAAGTTAAATGGGCTCAAAAACATAGAAAACATAGAAAAAACAGTGTTTTCAAAAGCACATTGAAATAGTCTAATCTTGAGGTTACCAGGGCATACCTCAAGACTGGTGGAAGGCACTCTGCACTGCTGAGACTAACTGTGCCTCAAATGACAGCAGTGGTTCCAGGAGAACCCCCAAACTACAAACTTGATCCTTTAGCGGGAGCCTGCACATCACTCAGGTGGACAGAAGAACCACCCACTAACAGCACCTCAGTCTTGTATGGATTAAATTTCATTTTGTTGGCCTTCATCCAGTCCATTACTGAAAGTAAGCACAGATCCAGCACATCCACTTTCTCACCCACAGGAAATGAAAAGGAGAAAGAGTGGTGTGTCATCAGCATACTGGTGATTACACGTTTGAGAACTCCACATGACCCCATTCAGTGGTCTTATGCAAGCGTTAAACAGCATGAGGGACAGAATCAGTCCCCAGGGGATCCCATCCTGGAGAACCTATAGAGCCAAGCAATACTCCCCAAGAACCATCTTCTAGAACTGGCCATCCAATTAGGAGCAGAACAACTGCAATGTGTTGACCCTGATATTCAGCTCAGACAGTTGCCCCAGAAGGATATCATGGTTGATGGTAGCAAAAGCCACTGAGAAATCAACAGATTCATACAAGGTGACCAAGGCAGTTTCCATACTAAAACCAGGCCTGAATATTGATGGAAATTGATCTAGATTTTTTTTCTCCTCCAAGAGTACCCAGTTCTGATTGGCAACCATCTTCTCAAGAACCCAGACGGGGCATTTGACGGTGGTCTCAGAATTGTTAATTGCTCAGAATTGCTTGTAGCAGATGGCTCTGACCACTAAATACACTGTCTAATAAATAGTTTCTTGTCTGTCTTTCTCTCAATCTGTGGGCCTACCTTGCTTTAGAAATGCACAACAAGATAAACTGGAATCCTGGTTGAATGAGTAAGGCAAACACTTTCAGCGCAGAACTAGAATAACTCCAGCTCACGTAAAAATTAGAACAGGAAAACTGACAGCACAAACTACAGAGTGATTCTGAAAATAAGTACTCTAATGCAAAGATGGGAGCACCAGGCATTTTTATAGAACATTAGTATCCTGTCCAGTTTGAGTGGAAATTCCAATTGATCCACACTCACTTAGGTTTGCACATTGACATGGAATATGTGCATCTCTATTTCAAATGGAAGTGTTAGCCGCCGGTCAATTCCATTGCCTTATCCACACACAAAACGTAAGACTCTAAACTGGTTTATGCTTTCTACACAGCAACTAAAAATGAGTTTTGGTCATACATTTTGACAGGGCTGTCTTAAGCATATGCAGCCCTGGGGTGCAAAGATCCGCCCGGCGCCACCCCCCCAGGTTGCCCAGTCCCCAGGCGCGCAGGAGGGCGGAGCCAGCCAGCCACCTCAGCATCTCGCTGGCTCGGTCGCCCCCAAACTCATGGCACAGAGCCGCCCACAGCAGAAGAGCCTGCCGCGGTGCTCCAACCGATGGGCCAGCTCTTCCTCAGACTCAACTCTCAGGCCCCAGACTCTTGGCCCCGCACCCCTAGTGCCTATGGGTAAGACGGCCCTGCATCCTGACACCTATATGAGGACAACATGGCAGATCCAAAACAATATCTTGCCCCTTATTCATTCATGCCTTGTCCTCAAATTTTTCCCTTGTGCACTATATTTTTATATTCAGGATCAATTATACAATCTCTTCTCTGAACTTTTTCTGCTCCCTTTTTAATTTCCTCCTTCCCAGAGCCGTGTTCCTCCGCTACCTAATATAGAAATGTTCTGCATACCCTCTAACTGTCGTTTGTCAAGGAAACTGCTCCAAGAACCTGTATTCATGCTTCTCAACTTGTGACGCATGAGGCATTTGGCTTGAGCCTAGAGACTGCGTTCCGGAAATAACACACTGCCCAACCTGTTAGAGAGGCTTCACTACACGGCAGTGTGTCAGTGAGCTAAGCACCCGGGACATCACTGATCCCTGGAAACATCAGATACCATCTCTAAAGAGACAGGATACCTTCTCCACACTAGGGCTTTCAGCTGCTTAAGGATGGGCCAGCTCAGCTGTGTTTTGCATGATCATGCTTTTGAGCACACAGTGAAGAGCATATCTCATGTCAAGATCTGTTATTTCACTTGCAAGTGTCATTGTTTCTCACAAATGCTAACAGGGACTCAACTTTCTGGTGAGACAACATACTAGAGTCCTCTTCACGTTGCCCCTTTTCAGTTACTTGGATGCTACGTGATTATACTGTCCTAAAGATCACTCATTAAAAGAGAAAGATTGAGCCATGGTGTAAATAAGTACTGAGACTAGTAGACCATCACAACACAGGGGAAGCCCTCTGCGGTGTCTAGAATAGGCTGTCTTCTTCCCCCAGCATATGGTTTCTAACATGGGTTGCAGCCTTGAACACCAGGTTTCTGGCTCATTTGCCCAGCCTTTAGAGAGGACAGAGGACAGGACCCCCAGCATGTATAGCAGGGATGTAGAAACATGTAACCCTCTAGATGTTGTACTTAGAATCCCATCAGCCCCAGCCAGGGTGACCAGTGGTCAGGGACAATGGGCATTTGTAGTTTAACAACATCAGGAGACATTATGTCTATGGTATATACAATTTTAGTCTCAACCTTCCATATACAGTGGTACCTCGGTTTTCGAACGTCTCCATTGACGAACATTTCAATTTTTCAATGCTGTAAACCCAGAAGTAAATGCTTTGGTTTTCAAACAAGCCTCGAAAGTCAAACATGCCACGCAGCTTCCACTGAGTGCAAGATCCTGAGGCCTAGCTGTTGGTTACTGAGTCTTCGGTTTTCGAATGTTTCAGAACTTGAACAGTCTTCTGGAACGGATTGGGTTCGAAAACCAAGGTACCACTGTATTCACATACCTGTGGTTTATCTGTTTTAGTTTTATTTCATATCTTTATTTCTTCAACAGTGATCGCCCTCCCTGTGGAATTCCCTCCCTTCAGATGTCAAGGAGATAAAGAATTGCACAACTTTTAGAAGACATCGAAGGCAGCCCAGTATTGGGAGGTTTTTAATGCTTGATGTTTTTATTATGTTTTTTAAGCTGCCCAGAGTTGCTGGGGAACCCCAGCCAGATGGGCGGGGGAATAATAATAATAATAATAATAATAATAATAATAATATGTATACGGACAATGTACATTGTCATCAGATCCCGTTTGATAACACTCTGTGAATATCCACTGCAAGTTCGCATTAGGACATTGAAGGACAATCCAAAAAAATGAAGATATGATATCCTGAATCGATAGAACTCACCTTTGACACAAGCTTGGACTTGACCAAACCATTCCCCACAGGTGTGACAAAGCAGAGTAAAAGCTGCATCTTTGTTACTCATGACATATCCCTGAGCACAGACATAGTGCAGCTCGTCACCCATTTCAAACCCGGTGTGGCCGTGGAGAACTGTGTGAGGAAAGGAAGGTGGATCTCCACATGGTTTGCCTGAGGAGATAAACAAGCAGGAAGCAAACACATTTAAGTATCTGGTTAGCTGAAGGGCTTGGGGAATGTAAAAGGGGGGCGGGAGAATGTCTAAAATGCCTGACTCAGTGGACTCAGTGCTGCAATCTTTTAGTTTCAGGTCCCATTTGTATACTCTACAGCACATTTTCATCTTATTTTTTTAAATAGGAAATGAAACATGGGAGTAGTGGGGTTTCACAGATTTTTGTAGGTGATGACATCTTGGGAGATAAACTCCAAAGTGCAGGTAAATAAAGCCAATAAAGCTCATCTTGTATACCACTGATGACAAAATCAATCTAGGGCTAGTTCAAATAACTTAATTTATGACTTTACTTGATGTCACTAGATAATTGGAAATTCACTGTCCGCTAAACTCAATGCTCAAAATGGGCGGGGGACAAGAAAAATTGCAGAAATGAAATCTGTCATGGGACAGTCTAACATTGTACAGAACAAACTCGGTTCTGTTTGCTATTTTAGCTTAAATTCATGTGGTTTATGTTTGTATTTAAAAGCCCCTGGTGATTCCCCCCCCCCACCTCTTTTGTTGCTAAGAGAAGGCCAGGTTACATAATCCGTCATTTTCTGATGAGGAATTTGTGCCAGACGTTCACCTGGCAAAATCCGAATTTCCATTCCTGGGCTAAACCACTGCATTTTCTGCAGTGGTAACAAGTTGCAGTCAACTTGTGGAATAGAGACTTGTTTGTCTTGCAGCCAAATGAATCACTCAAACACGGAGGGAATAGGGAAAGTTCAGGCGATCGGTGCAACAAGTCTTTCCAAAGTTTCTTTCTAAGAACAATTACTGAGGGGAAAAGCAGGGGGCAATGTATCTTCAGTCTAAATGCCCACTCCTGGCTTTCTCCTTCGGTGCTAGCAGACCTACAACAAGTTCTAAAAGGGAAGAGACAACCACTTTAAAGATTTATAGATGGAGTCTGGATTTAGTTTGTTCTGGGAAACAGCAGACTCAGGTGGCTTGGAGGTTCTAGTCGGGGAAGAAGGGCAGTTAACTGTCAGTTAGACAGTTAGACGTTAGAAAGTTAGATGTTGGGACTTAGCTGTCCTGTGAGAGAGAGTTTTGGGATAATCAGATACTCTTGGGACTTCATAAACTGTCATCAAGCACATTTAAGACCCAAATGTAAATGTTAGTACAGTAGTACCTCAGGTTAAGTACTCAATTCGTTTCGGAGGTCCGTTCTTAACCTGAAACTGTTCTTAACCTGAAGCACCACTTTAGCTAATGGGGCCTCCTGCTGCCGCTGCGCCGCCAGAACCCAATTTCTGTTCTCATCCTGAAGCAAAGTTCTTAACCTGAGGTACTATTTATGGGTTAGCGGAGTCTGTAACCTGAAGTGTATGTAACCTGAAGGGTATGTAACCCGAGGTACCACTGTACAGTCATACCTTGGGTTAAAGACGCTTTGGGTTAAATCTTTTCAGGTTGCATCCTGTGGTGACCCGGAAGTAACAGAACGGGTACTTCTGGGTTTTGCAGCTCACGCATGCGCAGACACTCAAAATGACATCACGCGCATGTGCAGAAGCGGCAAATCACAACCCGCACATGCGTTCCTCTCAGGTTGCGAAAGGGGCTCTGGAACGGATTCCGTTCACAACCAGAGGTACCACTGTATTTCCTTTTGTACATAATACAGTGGTACCTCGCAAGACGAACGCCTCGCAAGATGGAAAACCCGCTAGACGAAAGGGTTTTCCGTTTTGGAGGCGCTTCGCAAGACGAATTTCCCTATGGGCTTGCTTCGCAAGACGACAGCCCATAGGGAAATCTCCGGGACAGCGGGGAAGTGCAGCGCGTCTTCCCCACTGTCCTCGGACCTCCTCCGAAGCCTGGCGGCGGGGCGGGGACACCTCCTCCCGCCGCCGGGCTTCGGAAGGATGCCCCGATGTCGGGCGGCGGGGTGGGAAAGCCTCCCCCCGCCGCCCGGCATCGGAACGATGTCCCGAAGCCGGGCGGCGGGGCCGCGAAGCCTGGGCGCGCTGGCAACTCTCCGCAAGCAGCGGGAGCGCTCCCGCTGCTTGCGGAGAGGTCCGCGAAGCCTGTCCTGGACCTCTTCTGAAGGCAGGCGGGGGGCAAAAGTCTTTGTCCCCCCTGCCTGCCTTCCCAGGGGCTTTTAAATCGCCCCGGACAGCGGAGAAGTCCTCCGCTGTCCCGGGCGATTTTAAAATGCCGCCCGCCAGAAGAGGTCGGGGGAAGGCGGTTTCCATAGGAACGCATTAATTGATTTTCAATGCATTCCTATGGAAAACCGTGCATCGCAAGACGAAAAACTCGCAAGACGAAGAGACCTGCGGAACGAATTAATTTCGTCTTGCGAGGCACCACTGTATCCCTATAATAATCAATATTAGTTCAACCTTTCTTCTGTGCTGGTGTCCATCTCATGACTAAGCCTATTGTACCAAGAAGTGACAGGAAGTCTTTAAAGGTGTTCTAAGGGAATAGTAGCAGTGGGGAAAAGTTTGTGTTGATGAACTCACAGAGCTTTTAGAGTTTGCTGGATTGATTTTATTGCTTTTAGAGTTTCTGTGCTTTATTCTGTTTTTACCCTGTGCACCATTTCTATGGCTTTATGCTGTGAAGTGGTTTATAAACTTGTTGAACAGAATAAAATGAATCAAGAAACTCAAGAGATATTGTGGCAGGGAGTTCCATATCCCGGAAACATAAAACTTAAATAAGCACATAGGCGTACCCTGTTATTTATGCAAAGTGAGGCTGAGAGAAAACTTACACTATGCCTGTCTAGACACCCAAACATACATTACTGATTGGTGATGTTTTCAGAAATTAGGCCTTTCATCTTCCAAAAGCTCCAGTGAAAGTAAGAGTTTAGCAAAATCTGTAGATTGTCTTCAACCAGTCATGCAATTTACCTGTGAAATTCCCTCCAGGCAACCAGGCAAGGGAGCATTTGCAAGCCACAGAAATGGCTGTAATGAACACAGGATTCAGGTCAGAAAAAATATCATCTTACATGTTCCATCAGGCAATCCCTGGTGGAAGTTCAAAAGTTGGGAAAGGGGCATCTGAGTTGGATTTGCAAGCGTCTGGGGTTCAGATTCAATACCCTGTGTATTTCTTTGCTTAATCAATTATGCAAAATGAATAGATTTGCATAATTTATATAGGTCACCGGTTCTAACTCTGCATGATGTGCAATTCATGTTATTCTGGAGCATTGTTTTGTTTTGTTTTTTAGTAGATGCAGATACAAAATCAGGGGTTTTTGTTCTATAAATCCTTTGCTAAAACAAAGTTCTCTGCTTAGTGCCACAATGTGATCTGGAACACAGGCTGGCCTGTGAGCGACTGCTGGGTTGTAGGGCTGCAGACTCCTCTCTGCTTCTAGATTATATTTCCTTTTCTTTTTTTATGAACACAACAAATATTCCAGCAAGAGCCTGCACTCAGCTGAGAAGAGGCAATTTGTTTCCATGCTATTTCACGCCCGTGGCAAATTATTCCTTCCTAATTGTTAATGGACATTTCAGAAAGAACAAGAAAAAATATTTGATTTGGCTTGCCGTAGTGATTATTTCTGTGGTCCACCAATGCTGACCTTCAACTTTCACACAAAGAGCATCGTATCTGCCACTCGGAGAGGGATCCATTTCAATCTGGACATCAATAATCTTCACGCTCTGTGGCTTGCTGCCTGTCCTGTTGCACACAGTTGTCCTAAAACAGAGGAAGGAGACAAAAAGATGATCAGCGGCTGGGCTAGTAAGGTTCCGAATTGTGTCCAGTTCTCCATAGATCACACCTGACAGGTGGGCAGACGATTGCCATGAATTTAAACTGGGATGACTCTGGTTTGACTGCCATCATACTGAGCTACCAATAGCCAAGGCATGGCTAGCTCAAGTGAAAAGTGCCGCTGATGTAACATGCAAGTCTCTACTAAAACTTTTCTTATGTTGAATTGTTCAATATTGTTCATAGGCAAAGCATCAGTGGGGCTCTCTGGTCATCCTCTCTGAATTCTCTCCCTTGATAGCATCTAGGAAGAATTATTGAGTATGTTCGCACCTGTCTGACTGAGAAATCCTCAGGTTTGAGCAACGTACTCTCCACCTTTTTTAAAAAAAGAAATATATTCTGCAGCAAGGTAACCTAAATTGTGCACTAAAAGTTCTAAGATTATAAATGATGCAAATAAACCAATATGCATGACTTTTTAAAATAATAATAATAGTTCACAATTTGTTCTAGCCATGAGGAAGGCCAAGGAGCTCTGCTGGGGCACTAAAGCCCTCGGATGCAGCCAATGGAAGCATTATTCAGTGATCCCTCCGGCTTCTGATTCTTCAGTTCCCATTGTTTGCATACTTTCAAGTGTTAGATTGGAGCTATTATTATTTTATTATTATTTAATACATTTGTATACCACCCTATATCCATAGATCTCAGGGCAGGTCACAACACTGCCCTGCCCTGAGATCTATGGGGTTTTAAAAACAAATTCCGTAAATAAAAGCTGAGATTTGCAAGCAGCTGACCTTTGTGCACAATGCCACATTCTGTGGGGTTTTCTGTGCTCCTTCTGAATTGCAAGAAACACATACCATCACGCTTCAGGTTGTCTTTCTCTCTACATCTGAGCAGGAGACATTATTAGGATGACCAGATACAAAAGTGGAAATGACTCCCACACCTTTAACAATGGTAACTATTAAAGGTGCTTACGCCCTCTTACGCTTTTGTATCCGGACATCCAGGGAAACACCCATTTAAAAGTCATTCCCGTGTGTGCTGAATTCTGATCTCCCATGATTTGGTCAGCCGTTACGAAGCTTCCCTAAGACTCCAGGTTCATAAACGCATGGCGGTATTGAAACACATTTTAATATGGTAGATAATGAAATTATCATTTTTTCCAGTTCCTTTATTGGGAGTCTTATCCTGCGTCATACCGCTTAGCTCCATCTTTGCCCTGGTTATTAAATTTCGAGTACGTTCGAATTTTGCCAGAGAGGTGACACTTTGGACATAAGAGCAAAAAATAAATGCATCTGCAAGGACTCTGTTGGAATATGTAAGTGGAAATATATCATTCTGTGGTAGCCTAAAGTGTTTTGCTTTTTCAGTGCGGTAGGGGAGATATGTCAAGTAAGTGAAAACTCTCAGGGTACTGTTAGAAAGATTTTCCCCCATTTGAAGCAACGTACCTTCTTTTGAAGTACGGTTGCACTTCAAACGCCTTTCGTTTTTAACATCTGACAGTCAAATTCATAAAGCACCTGGCTAATGGAAGCAAATAGGGCTTATAGGCCATATGAAACATAATTTGCAAGGTTGAACATTCAGACAAATCCCGGGGGGGGGGGGCAGTGGCAGGTACCTTGAGTTGCAAAATGCTCTCTTGAAAATCAGTGTTTCTTAGTTCTACTATTACAAAGTCAAAGGTGGATTTAGGGCTGTGTGACTGTGCTGGGTGCCAAGCCTACAACAATGATGTAGTGAATTGAGCTGAACGAAAGGTGAGAGACAGCCGGGGGTGGGGGGCATGTCGAATTCTGGCCTCACACAGGGCACCGCTGAAATTTGGAAGGCCAAAGTATGCCCCTGACAAAGTAGCCCAACCATGTATTTGGAGATAAGTCATGTGTGTTAAGGGACACGGGTGGCGCTGTGGGTTAAAGCCTCAGCTCCTAGGGCTTGCCGATCGAAAGGTCGGCGGTTCGAATCCCCGCGGCGGGGTGCGCTCCCGTTGCTCGGTCCCAGCGCCTGCCAACCTAGCAGTTCGAAAGCACCCCCGGGTGCAAGTAGATAAATAGGGACCGCTTTCTCGGGAAGGTAAACGGCGTTTCCGTGTGCGGCTCTGGCTCGCCAGAGCAGCGATGTCACGCTGGCCACGTGACCCGGAAGTGTCTCCGGACAGCGCTGGCCCCCGGCCTATAGAGTGAGATGGGCGCACCAACCCCAGAGTCTGTCAAGACTGGCCCGTACGGGCAGGGGTACCTTTACCTTTACCTTTACCATGTGTGTTGGTCAGAGGAGATTTCACAATTTCACCGCCTTTCCTGGTATGCCCCGCAGAGGACCTTAAGGTCTATGAATAATCATAGTTTAGAGGTCCCGGGCCCTAAGGGAGTCAGATTATCCTCCACCAGGGCCAGGGCCTTCTCAGTGATGGCTCCGACCTGGTGGAATGCTCTGTCCCATGAGACCAGGGCCCTGCAGGATTTAACTTCCTTCCGCAAGGCCTGTAAGACAGAGCTATTCCGCTTGGCTTTCAATTTGAACTTAGCCTGATCTTTTATTCCCCTTCCTTCCTTCCCCCCTCCCCTTTTTATGAAGATTACCCGCTCTGGGATCCCACAGCTAATTCTCCTCTGGTCTCCTCGCTGAACCAAATAGGACTAACTTAGCCATCTAGCCCTGGTGATCATCTAATGTTTATTGGATGGATTTCCCCCCTAAATTGATTTTTTAATTCTGAATTTATTGTTATTCACGTTTTATACTGTATTTTATGCTGCTTTTTGTTGCATCAATTAAGTGTTTTAAATTTGTTGTTAGCTGCCCTGAGCCCGGTTTTCTGAACCGGGAAGGGGGGGGTATAAATAAAAAAAATATTTATTATTATTTATTTTAATGCTCCTTACCCGACCGTGCCATCCGCCAGCCAGCCCTTGGTACACACAGCGAAGGAACAATCTCTTATGGCTCTCCTTAGTTCTTCTCTGCTGGCTAATCGAGCTCCTACTGCAGCGCATGATTCGTGAGCCATTGCTAAGTCCAGACTCTGGGAGCCGTTCCTGGGACCAAGGGCAAACAATTTCCCTGCAATTCAAAAGACACAGCGCAGCATGTGATGACATGAGATGACTTGGTCTAACTGCATTTTCTGCTTCTGTGTGTGTGTGGAGAATGCCTGCCGAGAGAGACTTCTCAGGATACCGCTGAATAGAGCGTGGGTTTGCGTGATCTGTCTGAAGTGAAACAGACAGGGGAGATCCCTGAACATTAATAGGGAGAAACCTGTGCATGAGATTGCAAATATGTTCTTCCAAGGTATATGCTTATGAAAGGAAAGCTGTTGTTTTTAAAAATATAAAGAGTCTGGACCCTGCATATCATCAGAATGTATTTTGATACATACACATCACAAGCAAGCGATAGATGAATTTTGTTGTTGTTTAAGTCCATGGAGCTGGTCTGGGTAGGTGCATTGAAATGTAATGTTAAAAGGCAAAGGTGGGGCCCCAAACAACTCCAGATTACTCCTTTTCAGAGGATCTGGCCACAGCCAATAGGCTAGGATTACCAGACGTCCCTGTTTCCCAGGGACAGTCCCCGAATTTGTGAATAAGTCCCCGGACAAATTCCATCCCCGGAATGTCCCCGGATTTCTTCAAATGTCCCCGGGAAACACAGCAACGGCAGTCTCAGCAGCCCGGAGCAGTTGACTCTGGCTGGCTTCAGG
Source organism: Podarcis siculus (assembly GCA_034642415.1). Lineage (NCBI taxonomy): Eukaryota > Metazoa > Chordata > Lepidosauria > Squamata > Lacertidae > Podarcis > Podarcis siculus. The sequence continues at coordinate 1,632,011 of JAXCMG010000091.1, read as the reverse complement.
AGCTGCTCGGAAGTCCCCATATGATGGTGGTGCAGGGGCTCTCAGATGCAGCTTCCGGGCTGCCTCCACCTTCCCTGACCCCAGCAACTAAGCTGTGAAGGGAGGCTTCATGTTGCCTATCGGAGCAGCCTCACAACTCCTACTTGCGTGCAAGCAGGAGCGGGGAGGGGATCTCTCAGTTAGGCAATGGGAAGCCTCCCTTCCCAGCTGAGGGATCCCCTCCTCTTCCTGCTTGCATACAAGTAGGAATGGGATTAGAGCTACTCCGATGGGAAGGGAGGAATTGCGCTGCCCAAGCCTCACCGTCACTGCTCTTGGCCCTCCTTCTCCGCCTTCCATGCCTGACCCATGGCACACCACTTCACCACCACCACTGAACAACCGACAACTCAGGTGCTGCCGAGGCTCATGGAGAAAGGAGATAGAAGCCTCGGAGGAAGGGGAAACATGATGGTTGAGGTCAAGGTGGCGGCCGCCCCTCTGCCACCACCATCGCTGCAGCATCAATGTCCTGAACGTGTAGTAACTAACTAACTAACGTGTCCCTGGATTCATTGAAAAAAATCTGGTAACGTTACAATAGGCTGCAGCCAGGGAAGGTGGTTGCCCAAGACGATTGATGGTCTGAAGTATTGTAGCACTTACGACTACTACTACTAATAATAATAATAATAAATTTTATTTATACCTGCCCAGCCAAGACCAGGCTCAGGGCGGCTGACACCAGGTATAAAAACAATTGATTGAAATACAACTTAAAAACAATATTAAAATACGACATGAAAACATTAAAATGCAACCTCATTTCACAAGGGATTACTGCTTCAACCACCCAACCACTCTGAGGTGTTGGAAGGGAGCTGAAAGGAGACTGGGGAAAACAAGAAGCCACAACCTTTTTGATACTCAGGTGCCTAAAACTGCAATGTAGTTGCTGGATCTCTAGTGGCATGCCTTTTCTAGACTTAGGATGTGGCTGGCAGTGGGGCAAGCCCAGGGAGCGATGTCTTCACACAACCTCATGGATTGTCAGGGTCAATGTGTACTTGCGCACAGTGATATGCATGAACTGATATGCAGGTTTTTCTCTCTGGTATCGGCACAGTTACAACAACCACCTACTACACCTAGATTCTCAAAGTCGGGTTCTATTTCCATTTGTTTCATTATTCCAGTTGCCCCGGCAGAAGAGTATATGCAATTTATATGACTCAGAACAGTTATGACTGTCATGACATAATTGGAATAACTTTTAATGACCTTCAAAAGACTTAACATGCGTTTATTGTCTTGGGTACATAAGCAAATCCCCCTGCAAAGAAGTAAGACTATGAAGCCCATTCATAAAAATTCAAAAGTCTGGCATTTCACTATAAATGTCCTAAGAGAACAGAATTTACAATCCCTACCATTTTATTTCACACTCATTTTTTTTTAAAAAAACCAACAACTCTGTAGTAACCTCCAGCGAGTCAGCCAAGGCTTACCATAAAACTTTATAGCACGATAAGTGAAAGAAGAAATAAGTCTTTAGAGAACCCATCTGTCTCATCTTTGTACAGATACCATTAAAAAACCTCACATTATGCTTATAAAAACCTTTCAGTTTAGAGGATGTCCTTGGTCTCTTGCATACAGCCTTATAGATTGCAGTTGTAACAGAAGAATTCATGCTGTGACTTCGTCAGAAAAGGACATATTAAAACGAAAAGTTTTATGACACTAGAAATGTACTTTCACCTTTTCCATTCACGCTTTGTCATTCTTTGCCTAGTAAATAAATCTGCACCCTAAAGGAAATATTTCTAACTAGATAGAAGCTTTTATTTAGTGCTTGTATAACAGATAACCCCCAAGTGTGTTTCATTGCATACAATGAAAATTACTCCCTGGTAAATGCGATAAGGACAGCAGCCAGAAGTCGCAATCCAAAACATGCTTGCATGCAAGAAAGCCCCACTGAATTCAATAGGTCGCAACTGGTCCTGTTTCTTAGCATATCTATTTGGCAGATTCTATGGGAATTTACTTCCGTGTATTGGGCATAGCATGCAGAACACATATTAAGCATCAGAAATGCAAATTACTAAGCAGTCAGAAAGGGCAAGAGATATAGCGACTTGTAGCAATTTGCACTCCTGTTTGTATCTAAGGCCAAACCAGATAGAATGAGGAAGAGCCATTAAGAAAATAACCTATCATTTATTTATTTTTATGTTAGCAAAAGTTGTGGGGAACCCCAGTTTATACTGGGAGGAGGGATGAACACTCAGACCAGGATATTTTCCTGTTTATAATTGCCCCCCTCAAAACTTATAGTTGCCCCATCTGACAAGAGTTCTGTAAAACTTGGACGACAACATACTAGGACATCAAACTCAGGGTCTTTCCCACACAATTTATAATTGCTGTTTGATCTGACATTTTTAAGAGTGAATTTGTCACGGAGTGTCTACACCTAATGTTCCCATTATGAGAGAGTGACTCATAGAATTGTAGAGTTGAAAGGGACCTCCAGGGTCATCTAGTCCAACCCCCTTTCTGCACCAATGGTGGTCTGTGCCCAAACTGAGAAAAGGCTATAGCGACACCCCTAATGCACCCTCATGCTCCCTCATCTGATATTTTGGAGTTATGAGCAAGCGCACGAGCATAGTCCTTTCGTGACTTCTTAAGTATTGCCTTGTGCTCCACATTATTGAATTTGTGGAGATACAGGAGATTAGAAGAGGAACTAGATGTCTGCCTGAGCTATGGCAAGCCTGGTTATTGTGATGACATTTTGTCTGCATATCTGTCATATGTCTCCTCTGAACTGGGCTCATAAACTGACACCTCGCTGACAGTGGCATGAATCAGTTGTCTCTCAAACCACCCTGCAACCGCCACTCAAAGGAGGAGGATCCTTGTACACAAAGGAGATTCTGAGGATCCATTCTAGATCGTTCACAAAAGTCAGATTTCCACAGAAGACTAAAACGAAAGTTTTTGAGCACATCACTCTGGAATACTAGCTGAATTATGCTGCCTTTGTATGGCAACATGCCCCAAAATTCAAGGGAAAAGAAAGACTATACTTTTTTTATGTATGCAACAACGGCAGCAAGGATACTCATTGCTAAACATTGGAAAACACAAGATTTGCCCACGCTGGAGGATTGGCAGACGCAACTGATTGAATATATGGAACTGGCAGAAATGACAGGCAGAATCCGGGACCTGGGAGAAGAAGCAGCGGAAGAGGACTGGAAAAAATTCAAGGACTACTTACAAAAATATTGTAAATTGTATGAATGTTAAGAAAGTGAAAGAGTGGAAATAAGTGTGGCTGAAGTAAATTAGTTAAAAAGACTGTGAGTTTACTATGAAATTGGAGTGTAAGTTTATTCTTAAATAACATTATGTGTAAAATGAAGGTTTTAATTTTACTGGAGGTAAATGTAGATTGGGAAACATAATAATTGGAAAATATAAATAAGTATTTGAGATAAGGTAACAAATTGCTGTTTAGAAATTCTTAAATTTGGAAAGCAGGATCGGGGGATGTGAGGAAGTCCAATTGGTTAATGTCAGGGGTTCAGGTGCAGAAGGGACGGATGGGGAGGAATCGGAGGGAGAAGTTAGCGACGATAGCCGACCGAGGTCCCTAAGTCTCTCTAGCGAATCGGAGGATTCGCAGAAAGGGGCTCCCGTGGGCAGAGCTGGGGGGTTGCCAAGAGGAACACCCCAGGAAGGAGGGACCAGAGGGGATTCAGAGAGCAGCAGCTGGAAATCCGGACCAGCTTCCCCACCAGAAAGCAGCAGCTGGAAATCGGGACCAGCTTCTCCACCGGAGAGCGGTAGGGGGGAGGAGTTCCAGGCATCGGGGCCAGGCAGCTCTCCGACAGCGGAAGGACATGAGTCAGGGCTAGCCACGCCTGCGTCAGAGAGCGAGGAAACGGTAGAAAGGAGGGTCGGAGACAGCGCGCGCGCGCCAAGTTCAAATGTACAAGAGGGAGGCGCAATGAGCAGCCCGGAAAGGGAGCCAGGTCCTAAAGCCCGCCGAAGGGAAGGGGAGGAGTCCGAAGGGTCCGCATCCGAAGCCTCCAGGAAGGAAGGAACCCCGGGGGGTGGTAGGACCCAGAGGCGAAAGGAGAGACGCAAGAGGTGGAGTAAGGCTAGAGTCTTAAACTGGTGTACAGGGGGCGGAGACTCAGATGGGACTTCGCCGATCTAGGGAATAGACGTAGAGACGCACGCTAGGATTTGGAAATGGAAACTATACTTCAATAAAGACTTTATACCGTTCTACCGGCTAGCGTTGGTCCTTTGTGAGCGGGACCTAGAGGCAGTCTCTGACAGTAAGTCCCATCTCAAAAAGTTTTCATCAGTTCTCTTCGCCTCAAACGGCGCGACGGAGCGAAGCAGGGAGGAGAGAGGACTGGTGCCTTGGGAGCTCACAAGAGTCAAGCGACATGAATACTGAACAGCAAATTGCTTCCCTGCAAGAAGCGGTGACGCAACTCAGCGCGGAGATAATCGCCTCCAGGAAGAGAGAGGATGAAGCGGCTGCTACGTGCCGAGATCTCCAAGCCAGGTTGGACGTGCTTGCTAAGCAGGGACAAACGGGGTCCAGATCCGAGGGAATCGGGTTGGGGAGGAGAGGAGGCAGCCTTGTATCTCATTTCGATGGGAATTTACAGCAGTACCCCAATTTCCGAGCAGACGTGCAGTTTGCGCTGAAACTGCTGGAAAAAGAGTTTAGAGATGAGCAAGAGAAAGTGGGGTTTATCTTGTCTCATTTGCATGGGGACGCGAAAGCATGTCTGCGCAATCTGTGGAGAGATATGGATCCAGCGCTCCAGAGCTCAGCTGCATTCATTAAAGCAATGGATTCCTGCTTTCTATCGAAAATAGACATTGACATTGCCCGGAAGGACATATTTGGGCTGAGACAAGGGAAAGCCAGCGTAAGGCAGTATCACTCCCGCTTTTTTGCATTGGTCAATGCCCTGGGGTGGGACAAGGATTCTCCCCCCCGTTAGAGATCTTTATTGGGAGGGATTGAACCCCCAAATCAAGGATGAGATAGCGCGGGGGGAGAGACCCAAAAGCACCCAGGAAGTGGTGGACAGAGCGTTCGCAGTGGGGGTGCGGCTGGAAGACCGCCCATGGAACAAAGAAGAAGGACGTTGGGGACGCACACCAGCGAGAGTGCCCTCCCTCTTGCCCAGGGATGTCGCGCGTGCGCAGTCAACGCCTCCGCAAGCAGGGGGGGAGGAGCCGATGGAGATCGGCGGTGCTAGGGCTCACTCAGCCACCAGAGCCTTAACACCGGGAGCAGTCAAAACAAAGCAGCCTAGAGGGAACAGGAAGTGCTACATCTGCGAAAGTCCTCAGCACATGGCGAAAGAGTGTCCCCAGAGGCTCCACAAGCACACTGCAGCTTCAATGACTGTAATGGAAGCAACTCAGCAGGAAGAACCACAGCAGGGAAACGACGGAGTCTGGCTGGAAACGGAAGCACTGGGGGCCAGCCAGACGAGTCAGTGAAGAAATCCCCAGAGATTTTACAGCCCACGGACCCCCTCCCGCCCAAACCAGTGGTGCAGCTCACCGCATCGCTCCAGCTGCCCAATGGTCTCACTTTAGAAGTGCCGATTACGATTGACTCTGGCAGTAATGCGGACTTTATCGCACTGGAATTCCTTCAACAACACAACATAGCACTACTGCCAGCCACACTGCCCCTGAACGTTGTCACAGTGGATGGCAGGGAACTGCTAGGGGGGCAGGTGGTACAGCAGACACCACCTATGGTGATGCAAATTGGGAATCACCGAGAAGTCATCAGCTTCAACGTCACCCACTTGTCGGACACGCCCGTAGTTTTGGGAATGAGTTGGCTACACAGGCACAGCCCAGCATTGGCATGGTACCAACGCCAACTGACTTTTGGCTCCTCCTACTGTGCGGAACACTGCATTCTGCCTAGCCCAGAAGGGGAGGAGGATGACCCACAGTTACATTTGGGCACGCTGCAAGCAGTGCCTCTCAAGTATTCTGAATTTTTGGAGGTATTCTGCGAGAAGGAGGCGGACAAGCTACCTCCTCACAGACCCTATGACTGCAAGATTGATCTCCTGCCGGGGGCGACGCTGCCAACAGGGAAACTGTATTCCATGTCTGAGGATGAACTGCAGGAACTTAGGGAGTTCATAGACCACAATTTGAAGCGCGGGTTCATCCGGGAGTCGAAAGCTGTGGGAGGCAGCCCAGTATTCTTTGTGAAGAAGCGGGACACGCCCCAGAAGAGACTTGTAGTGGACTTTCGAATTTTGAACTCGAAAACCAAGCCCTCGTCCTTTCCCATGCCCAAGATAGACGACCTGCTCGCGACGGTGAGGAAAGGACGCGTTTTCACCAAGTTGGATCTGCGAGGCGCGTACAACCTGATTCGCATGCGGGAGGGCGACGAGTGGAAGACGGCCATGTTCACGCCACTGGGCACCTATGAATACAGAGTTATGCCCTTCGGATTACAAAATGGCTCTCACTGTTTTCAAGCCTTTATGCATCACGTGTTGGCGGGACTCCTTTACAAGAAGTGCGTATGCTTCCTGGACGACATCCTGATATTTTCTGAGTCGCGAGAGGCGCACGAGAGGGATGTCAGGGAAGTTCTGCAGAGACTAAAGGAGCACAGGCTGTACGCCAAGCTGGAGAAGTGCCAGTTCGACGTGACGGAGGTGGATTTCCTGGGCTATAAACTGTCGGACAAGGGGCTCGCCATGGACAGCGCCAAGGTTCGCTCAGTATTGGACTGGAAAAGCCCGCGCAATCGGAAGGAAGTCCAGCGGTTTGTCGGCTTTGCCAACTTTTACCGCAAGTTCATCAAGGGGTTCGCTATGCAGACGGCGGCCATCACCGACACACTCAGCTCCAAGAAGAAGAAGTTCATCTGGACGGAGGAAGCGGAGCAGTCCTTTCAGAAACTCAAGCGTCTCTTCGCGTCCGAAGAGCAGCTGCTGCATGTGAATCCCAGCAGACCGATGAGGGTGGAGACAGACGCCTCAGACAGAGCCGTGGGAGCCGTCCTGTTGCAACAAGACCAGCAGGGGGACTGGAGGCCGTGCGCCTTCTACTCAAGGAAGCTCAGCAAGTCGGAGCAGAATTACACCATCTGGGACAGGGAGTTGCTAGCCATCCATGCAGCGTTCAAGGCGTGGCGGCACTTCCTTATCGGAGCCAGACACACAGTGCAGGTCCGCACGGACCACAAGAATCTAGAGTACTGGCGCACGGCGAGGTTCCTGAACCAGAGGCACATTAGATGGGCAGAGTTCTTCGCGGATTTCGACTTCAAGATAGAGTACATCCCGGGCGACAACAACATCATGGCGGATGCCTTGTCCAGAAAGCCGCAATACCTCGAGGAGGAGGCACCGTCGGCAGCCAAGCACATTTTCGCACCGGAAGCGTGGGCTTGCGCTTCGGCGACCGTGGATCTGGACGCCGTACGTCAAGCGCTGCAGGAGGACCCCTTCGCACAAGCCAAGATGGAGGAGGTGCACAAGGGCACGGCGAAGGACGACGAGTTCCAGATCAGAGACGGGTTGCTCATCCGCAAGGGAGCACTCTACGTGCCGGGAGATGACCTCCGCGCAAGGGTGCTGCAGCAGCTACACGACGCTCCCACTGCCGGGCACTTTGGCAGAGAAAAGACTGTAGAACTGGTTGCCAGAGACTTTTGGTGGCCCAAGATGCGGGGGGAAGTAGCGGATTACGTCTCGAGATGCGACACCTGCCAAAGGGCCAAGTCAGTGCACAAACCGCCGGCGGGATTACTGGAACCGTTGCAGACGCCGTCGGAGCCGTGGGAACGGGTGGCCCTGGACTTTGTCACGGATCTGCCCAGTTCGAGGGGAAAGACGGCAGTGCTAGTGGTGGTGGACATGTTTACCAAAATGGCACACTTCATTCCGTGTGCGAAGGTGGCCACGGCAGAACAGACCGCCAAACTGTTCATAGACCACGTGTTTAAGGTCCACGGTCTGCCACGGTCTATTCTATCCGACCGGGGGCGGCAGTTCATCTCGAACTTCTGGCAGAAGTTGATGGGCATCCTGAACGTCAAGGTCAATCTAGCGTCTGCGAGACACCCACAGACCAACGGACAAGCGGAGAGGGTCAACGCCATCATGCAGCAGTACCTGAGATGCTACGCCAATCAGCAGCCTACCACGTGGGTAGACTACCTGCCCCTCGCAGAGTTCGCTTACAACAATACGAAGCACGTGTCGACAGGGGTGACGCCGTTCTTCGCCAACAACGGGAGGCATCCCAGAACCTTCCCGGGTTTAGAGAGAGTGGGGGAGGGGGAGCCGCAGGCAGCGGAAGACTTAGCGTCAGAGTTGCAGGAAGTCCACGAACAGCTTAGAAGGCAGTTGGAACTGGCTAAGCACGCATACAAATTGCAGGCTGACAGACACAGGAGAGTAGGGGAAGACATACAGGTGGGAGACTGGGTCTGGTTGGCAGCGCAAGCAGTGCCGACCAGATCGTTGGCCAAGAAGAAGCTAGGGCATAAGCAGCTAGGGCCTTACCAAGTCCAGGCACAGGTCAATCCAGTAGCCTTCCGGTTAGCACTTCCGGAGGGTTCCAGAATGCATCCGGTGTTCCATAGATCAGTGCTCACGCCCTACAAAGCACCTCATAGATTTCAGGAGCCAGGCACAGCACCAGATCCACCCAGAGAAGGACCCAGGGAAGGGGGGCCGCCAAGAGGGGAGCGCATTAACGAAGCCACAGAGATTTTAGACTCGAGATGGGGGGAAGAGGGAGTAGAATACCTTCTTGCCAGAGAGGATACCCCGGCCAGCGCCAACAGTTGGGTGCCGGACTATGCCTTGGACGAGCCTCTTCTCAAGGACGAGTTCCATGCCCTTTTCCCACACAGGCCCATGCCAGCCGAGTATTTCAACGACTGGCTCTTCACACCCACACTTTCAGGCAGCACGTTCCAGGGGTTCGACTCGGACGAGGAGCCGGCACCACACACACGCTCCCCGGAGGGTTCACCCTCGGGATCTGCCTCAGACCGCTCTTATTGGTGGGATGATCGACCAGAGGAGCAGTGGCGCAGGAAGTGGCTGGGGGGTCCCTGGCAGGCATCACCCTCAGAGGGGAACGGGGTAGAGACGGACATAGACGTGTTGGGGGAGGACGTGGGATTCGAACACGAAGGCAGAGAGATGGAAGCAGAGGAGATCGACGTCGACGAGAGCACGGAGGACGAGCCAGACCGGGCCGATTTGATGTACGACACGGGGGACGAACTGTATCCGGCACTCACCCCCGCCACGAAGGAGCACCCAGGACCCACACCGGAAGGAGGGGAGGGGGGAAGGGGGGGCTTCGAGGGGGGGATGGATGTCAGGGGTTCAGG
>JAXCMG010000091.1:1603839-1617584 GCA_034642415.1 Podarcis siculus | reverse complement strand
TTTAAAAAAAAAAAAAACAAAATTCAAGGGAAAATGGGAAATATTCTGCTATAAAAGGTAAGTTCGGAAAGGCCCCGAGTCTGTTGGGGCCAATCAGTAGCTACCAGTATCTACTAAACAACTGAAAACAAGCATTTTTAGATCATTAATTTGATTCAGAGTTGGTCAGTTGTTCCATATTTTATAATTTGATGATTTTAATCTACACCACCATGATATTTTTTTCCTAATTATTTAGTTATATTTATATATTCACACACCCCCACACAAATAAATAATAGATAGAAACAGATTTTAAAATAGATTTTTAAAATTGGTAAACGGTTGAGTTGGAGTGAAAGGCCTGATGACTTTGGCACCAAAAGTTCAGACCCCACACTCAATTCTGAGCGGCAAAATGAAATTCCCAAACATGAACATGCCTTGCCACTGATTCTAATTTCCCTGTGCAGTTCTGTCAAATTAAAAGGAGAATTGAGGGAAAAGAATTTGCATTTCTGTCTGAGGGACTCAGCCTAAGCAAACCTCCAATTCACACACCTTCCCAGTGAAATGCTCTGGCCAAAAAAACTCTGCTCTTTCCCTGTGGGATCCTCCCCTCCCTTCACATCACACAGCAACCGGTAAATAAATCCGTTAGGCAGTTTGAATATGAAAATTTATATATATGCCTAGACCGTTAATAGGGGTTGGGGAGTGTGAGAGAGGGAAAATTATGCCGGTCCATCAGAATGGCTCCAACACCATCACATTGTGGGTCCTTTTCTTCCATTCAGTCTTATCCCAAGTATATCAGCAGAGACAGGAGGTGAAACTGGCAGGACAAAGCCTAAAGAGGAATACGCTGCTAATATTTGGACTTTGTTTTAAAAAAACCCTTTCATAAATGCATCTCAATATCCAGTGCATGCTTTTCTCTGCGACCCCTTCTCTTTATTCCAAAAAGCAATGCGAGTAAACAGTACCACACACTGATTTGTGTCTCCACCCCCTTTCCCTGCAATAACCCCCCCTCAAAAAAAGAAAAGAAAACCAGCACCCCAAATGCTTTTTGCAAATCGATGTGGAAAAGCCAAAGCTGTAGGGAAACATTTCCGAATCTAGCATCAACCCTGCTGCAGAATTGCATTATAAAGTTTTGATTGACTTTTCCCACAGGGCATGAAAAAAACCCTCTTCTGCATGATCTTAGCCTTTGAAAGACTTTTGCTTTTGGCGACGTGCAACGTTGACTGCGAGAGATTTGAATCTGGCAGATCCTTTCTCCCGATTCCCCCCCCCTTCCCCCCGGCAGCGATCCACAAACCCTTAAGCCCTCTGGGGATGGCAAGAGAGCGGCAAGCGAGGGCTGAGCAGGACTCACCATCCGCTTCGACGGAGGCGTCTTGGAGGAGGAGGAAGAGGAGCGCGGATCCCACAGCCTGGGCAAAAGTGGCAGGAGATCTGGTGGGAGCTGGAGCCATGGCAAGGAGAGGAGGGAAGGTCGCCCGCAAAGAAGTCCCTCTGAGCTGGAAGGATCCGGAGGTGGAGGGATCCAAGCTGCGAGATCCTGGCGCCTTGGGGATGGAGCGACAGAAGGAGGAGATCTCCCTAAGGCTGTCCCGGGCAAGAAAGGGGGAGCGCGCGGGTTGCTTTGCCAGCTGAGGTTTTTTTTTTGGAGAGAGCTTTTCTCCAGCCCATGGAGAACCGGTGTGAAAAGTCACGTTGCCCTGTCAGTAAATGTTGCATACATCAGAGGGGAATTATTATTATTTAAAAAAAAGAATTTAAAAAATAATAATCAAACGCATAGAAGGGAAAAGAGAGGGAGGGTGGAAAGGGGTGACGAAGGGAGCAACTGGAGAAAAGTCCCAGCCTTAATCCGGAAAGAGCCGTTCACACGTGTGAATTGAAATATTCGTATCAAAGGGGGGCAAATTTACTTTATATAGGGACCCCAGCTGACCTTTCCATGGTTGCAGCTGCTGGAAAAAACGTCCAGCCATGGTCACGGCCTCTTTCTGTGTTACAACATACCCCAACCTACTTATTTATTTACAGTGGTACCTCAGGTTAAGTACTTAATTCGTTCTGGAGGTCTTACTTAACCTGAAACTGTTCTTAACCTGAAGCACCACTTTAGCTGATGGGGCCTCCTGCTGCCGCCGGGCCGCCGGAGCACGATTTCTGTTCTCATCCTGAAGCAAAGTTCTTAACCTGAAGCACTATTTCTGGGTTAGCAGAGTCTGTAACCTGAAGCGTATGTAACCTGAGGTACCACTGTAGTTATTTCCCTCCTTCTTCTTCAAGGCTCTCGCCCTTGTTTAATCTGCACAACAACATCCCTGTGAGGTAGGTTGAGCTGAGTGGAAGTGACCAGTCCATGACTTGAGTGGGGATTTGAACCCTGGTCCTGGTACGACACTATAACCACTACACCACACTGGCAAACTTCGCACTAACTTTGCACATCCCCACCCCCATGAGACCACCTGTGTACATGACCACAGGTAAAGGTAAAGGGACCCCTGACCATTAGGTCCAGTCGTGGCCGACTCTGGGGTTGCGGCACTCATCTTGCTTTATTGGCCAAGGAAGCCGGCATACAGCTTCCGGGTCATGTGGCCAGCATGACTAAGCCGCTTCTGGCGAACCAGAGCAGCGCATGAAAACGCTGGAGCGTTTAACTTCCCGCCGGAGCGGTACCTATTTATCTACTTGCACTTTGACGTGCTTTCGAAATGCTAGGTTGGCCGGAGCAGGGACCGAGCAACGGGAGCTCACCCTGTCGCGGGGATTCGAACTGCCAACCTTCTGATTGGCAAGTCCTAGGCTCTGTGGTTTAACCTACAGCGCCACCCGCGTCCCATTGACCACAGGTAGGGTTGCCATATTTCAAAAGGTGAAAGTCCGGACAGTAAAGTTGTGGAACTTTTTTGGGTAAAATCCGCACTGCCGACATGGGCTGCCTTAAGTCCGGATTCTCCCATACTGCTGACTGCAGTACAGTGGTACCTCAAGTTAAGTACTTAATTCGTTCTGGAGGTCTGTTCTTAACCTGAAACTGTTCTTAACCTGAAGCACCACTTTAGCTAATGGGGCCTCCTGCTGCTGCCGCGCCGCCGGAGCATGATTTCTGTTCTCATCCTGAAGCAAAGTTCTTAACCTGAAGCACTATTTCGGGGTTAGCGGAGTCTGTAACCTGAAGCGTCTGTAACCTGAGGTACCACTGTATTCTGGATATGTCTGGGAAATTCTGGACGGATGGCAACCCTACACAGATGCGGAGAAGCTGGCTACATTTCTTGCATGTGAGAACTGACTGGATCAGCCAGCAGAGCACGAGACTCTTATTTTCAGGGTCGTGGGTTCGAATCCCACATTGGGCAAAAAGGTTTCTGCATTGGAGGGGGTTGGACTAGATGACCCTCAGGGTACCCTTCCAACTCTACAGTTGACTCTTTGAGTGCACATCTGGCAACTAAAGTATGGAGTGCACTAGGGTACATAATGCACGTGTGAAAAGTACAGAAGTAAGTAAATAATAATAATAATAATAATAATAATAATAATAATTTATTATTTATACCCCACCCATCTGGCTGGGTTTCCCCAGCCACTCTGGGCAGCTTCCAACAGAATATTAAAATACAATAATCTATTAAACATTAAAAGTTTCCCTAAACAGGGCTACCTTCAGATGTCTTCTAAAAGTCTGGTAGTTGTTTTTCTCTTTGACATCTGGTGGGAGAGCGTTCCACAGGGCAGGTGCCACTACCAGGAAGGCCCTTTGCCTGGTTCCCTGTAACTTGGCTTCTTGCAATGAGGGAATTGCCAGAAGGCCCTCAGCACTGGACCTCAGTGTCCGGGCAGAACGATGGGGGTGGAGACGCTCCTTCAGGTATACTGGACCGAGGCCGTTTAGGGCTTTAAAGGTCGGCACCAACACTTTGAATTGCGCTCGGAAACATACTGGGAGCCAGTGTAGGTCTTTCAAGACCGGTGTTATATGGTCTTGGCGGCCGCTCCCAGTCACCAGTCCAGCTGCCGTTTTCTGGATTAGTTGTACTTTCTGGGTCACCTTCAAAGGTAGCCCCACATAGAGTGCATTGCAGTAGTCCAAGTGGGAGATAACCAGAGCATGCACCACTCTGGCGAAACAGTCTGCGGGCAGGTAGGGTCTCGTCCTGCGTACCAGATGGAGCTGATAAACAGCTGCCCTGGACACAGAATTGACCTGCGCCTCCATGGACATCTGTGAGTCCAGAATGACTCCCAGGCTGCGCACCTGGTCTGTCAGGGGCACAGTTACCCCATTCAGGACCAGGGAGTCCTCCACACCTGCCCGCCTCCTGTCCCCCAAAAACAGTACTTCTGTCTTGCCAGGATTCAACCTCAATCTGTTAGCCGCCATCCATCCTCCAACCACCTCCAGACACTCCTGAATCACCCCTGAACCTATGAATAACCATAGGTACATATATACATCCTTATTTATTTATTTATTTACCTTTATATACAACCTTTTTCTTGAGTGGGGATTTGAACCCTGGTCTCCCAGCTCCTAGTCTAACACTCTAACCATTACGCCACAATGGCTCTCACACCTGGCCGCAGGAAGGGGTTTTGTGGAGGTGGGGGCACAAATTTGCCAACAGGCCAGACTTGGTGTGTGACGAGGAGAAGCAATTGCTAGTTCTAGTAGTCTCTTTTCTAGATCTTCATTCTCTGAGATTTGTCTTTTTTGCTTTCCTGCGCTGTCTGCCTTTTGCCCAAAGGAAAACCCCCCTCATGAAAAGGAAGCCTACCCTGACTTCTGCCAGAACCCTTTTGGTTAAAACACGCGGACCAAATAAATGGCTGTTTCTGTTGGAACTCGGCAGAGCTCGGAAATAATGTTTTTCATATTCCCCTCCGTCCTTGCCACGGCTTCTTTAGACTTTTCTTCCCCCTCTAAGAAATGTGAGGTTGGCAAGGAATGCGTGAGCCTTCGAGAAAATCCGAGAGGGCAAGGAAAGGAATAACAACCAAAAGCAGGAGCTGACTTCATATAGAGAGCGCCTCCTCCCAAATCCCAGACTATTCAAGTGTTGATTCTTTTGATAGACACCCAAATATGGAGAAAGTTCAGCATCCTTGGCTTTAAGGCTGTGTACACAGTCCCATTTATTCTGCATATAGCGCTCTTCCGCAGCTGGTTAGCCAACATCTGTATTGTTGTGAGTTTTTGGGGGGTTGTGGGTTAGGCCGTGTGCCTTCTAATTCTTGGATCCAGCAAGGATTCAATTGTTGGAATAGCTTCTTGGTGAATTAATGGCCCCTAAGTATGGGCTGTTAAGGTAACAAAGGAAGTGGCTCTGTGCCAGATAGCAACTCCCCCCTCCCCAACTAGCTAGTAGTTAGAAGGACAAAAGCCAGAGCAGAATTGTGTGAGAGAGTAAAGCCAGAAGCAGGCAGAAGGCAGAAGCCTGAGAGGGAGAGACATGCTTGATTTCTGCTTGAATCCAAGGATATATATAGCTAAGAGAGAAGGAAGACCTTCTGGGGATGTTAGTGCTGTGAGCCCCTCCATCATCAGGTAGGATATATGTGCAAATAAGCCATATATCATAAAGACACCACAGTCATTGCTGCCCCTCATTCTGAGGAATCCAAACCATGGAACCTCTGAAATCTTGCACGTCTCAGACATCAGGGTGGTGCACAACAATATTTATCCTGTAGTTTCCTAGAAAATACTGTATATTGATGAGTTTTCCCACAGACCAGCTTCAACAAACCATAGTTTTTTCTGTTTTGTCCAACCCCAGCAAACTATGGTTTGTATAAACCAGAGTTTGCTCTCTAATGGTGATCACAAACCTATTTTATCAGCATCTTGGGAGGTTCACCTCTTTGGCTTGCATTCCCCCCCCCCCCAGTGATGTTATATCTGAACCCAAAATGATCTCCTAAGGGAAAAGCAGCCCCAAAGAAAATATTAGCTTTCATCTTTTCACAGAGGAATGTCTCTTGGTGGATCTCCTTGGAAAAGGCATTCAGTAATGTAGGTCCTGGCATAGAAATGGATTGTTTCAGGTCCTCACATCAGTAAATGATCATATATAATAGGACAGATGTGAAGTAAGGTTAGATAAAGGTACTTCTGAGCATGTACAGACTGTTGTTCCTTTAGTGCTGAACTACAGCCTGCTCCAAGTGGCTTAGAATTAAGAACAGGTGGATTTCAGCGTCCTTACTATGTAAAAAATACATATTGGACACATACTGAATGCAAATCGAGACACTTATGCATAGTTTCTGACTGATCATTTCAGAATCCTTGATCAACAGTTTACACTGACAGCATCCCCACATTGCTCAACCAACATGCACCAAACACAGTTTGAAATGAAATACTTTGCCAAATATTTTGGGGTTTTGTGCATAGAAGTATCAAGCAAAATATGTGTGATTGACCACAATACACAACTGCACTGCAGTTATTACATTCTAGCTGTGTTTCCCTGCTCTGGTATTCAGGGGGGGGGGGAATGATATCTAGATCCAAGTCGGCTACTGGTCTTGGTGAGCAAGTGGTTGTATTTCTGATCAGTAAATCTAATGTAAATGGAATTGCAATAGCCAAAGACAGTGTAACATTTACCTAGAGCCCTGCAACAACTTGGGGTGTGGGTGGCGCTGTGGTCTAAACCACAGAGCCTCTTGGGCTTGCTGATCAGAAGGTTGGCGGTTCGAATCCTTGAGATGGGGTGAGCTCCCGTTGCTCAGTCCCTGCTCCTGCCCACCTAGCAATTCGAAAGCACGTCAAAGTGCAAGTAGATAAATAGGTACCGCTCCGGCGGGAAGGTAAATGGCTTTTCCGTGCGCTGCTCTGGTTTTGCCAGAAGCTGCTTAGTCATGCTGGCCACATGACCCGGAAGCTGTCTGCGGACAAACGCCGGCTCCCTCGGCCAGTAAAGTGAGATGAGTGCCGCAACCTGAGAGTCGTCCGGGATTGGACCTAATGGTCAGGGATACCTTTACCTTTACTGCAACAACTTGCTGGCTTTCCTGCTGTTTTCTGGGAAATTTGCACAGATTACAGGAGCGGGTCCACCTTGACTTGATCCATCAAGGCATTTTTTCAGTTCTTAAGCAAGAATGCACACCCTGGGTCCTCTGACAAATTTTAGTTATGTCTTAACTTTTAAGAAGTGTTAAGTATGCTCTCTTGCTTTATTAATTTAAAACACATCAAGGGTTCAAGGAGGGTGGATGGAAAGAGACCACTTAAGAGTGAAGTCACCTTACCCCAGTCCTAAGGAATATGGAGCCCAGGTGAAAACTCTCCTAACACTGTACATTTATTGTACGAATTTATTATGCACCTACCGTACACTGGGATATGAAATTGTTTGCAGCTCTACCGAAGCTTCTAATCTTCCCCACCACATCCCCCCTGCCTCTGAATTTAGAGGACAGAGTTGGGAGGTGGGGGGGTGGGAATGAAAGGTGTCTTTGTTTATCGGATCTGAATTATGAACCTATAGCAAGGAGATGCAGGCAAGCTTTTTTAAAACGTCTGGCAGTCAGAACAGTCTGGTAGCTGCAGGGAACTTTTTATTTTATTTATGCAGTGTTTTCACCCAATTAAATGAAAAGCCATAACACGCAGAGCTACCAGAAAATCTGGGGAACTGGCTTTTTTAAAAAAAAAAGGCATAATAAAAAAGGGCATATGTGCTGTTTGTGGGTGGCATGGCAAACTTTGGTGGTTGTGTTGTGGTCCTATCGATGCCGGGGCAGGATTGCGTTCTGATAATTGTTATGTAAGGTCAAGCGCATCATGGGACAGATCATGACCTCATATAAATCACAGCAATGCAATGTCATCAGTAAAAAGTCACACTTCAATGAAGGACCACTGGCTAGCCCCAAGAAAATAAAGCGAAGACTGTCTGGAATGCCTCACCAAAAGCTAGACATATTTAAAATGTTTTTTTTTAAAAAGAAAATGTAAAGTGTGTGTGAGCTTTGAAGAATACTTTTCAATACTGCCAACACCAAAGACTTTTAATTTACTATGAAACCAGCTCCTTGACGTTTATTTTCTTTTATATGCTGTAAAAAATACCTGTATATCCTAATAAAAGATTACATTTTGGAACTGCTTCATCCTAGAATGAAACTTTATCTGCCGGTTAGGATTCCACCGTGAAACTAATGAACTATGTCTACCCACAAATATGTTCTATTGAGTTCAATGGGATTTACCCCATGTATAGGATTGTAGCCAATGGAATAACATGAACATTAGTTTTTATATTTAAACAAGTTTCTAATTGCTCCTATATATTGTCCGCCACTTCCATTTTGTTTGTCCTGTGTACCACAGCATGTTATCAGAAAGCTCACTCCCCGTTTATTTCAGTTACGCATATAAAATATTGTATTCGTTCTAACTTTTGTCTTATTGCATGTGCTTTGGGTTTGTAAAGCTCAAACGCAAACCCATTTAGAACAAGTCCCAACCAGATGTGAAATAGAGGAAATGATGGCATAGGGACATTAACAGCACAATTGTTCTTACTCCAAGACTGCAGACTTGCATCTCAATCCTATGTAGTTTTCATTGGAAGTAATCCCAGTTGTATTTGGTGGCTCTCACTCCCAGGTATATTGACACAGGATGGTGTAGTTGAGCACTTAATAGCTCAGCCATTAGCCTGTAAAGTGGCTGGTCTTGAAACTGACAGTTCTGGTCCAATAACACAGTGATGTGAAGCAGTTGTGTTCATAATCTTCTGTTCAGGGTGTTCCTGCAGCGTTTCTTAGAGACAAAGGTCCTACAGTGGTACCCCGGGTTACATACGCTTCAGGTTACATACACTTCAGGTTACAGACTCCGCTAACCCAGAAATATTACCTCGGGTTAAGAACTTTGCTTCAGGATGAGAACAGAAATCGCACGCCGGTGGTGCAGCGGCAGCAGGAGGCCCCATTAGCTAAAGTGGTGCTTCAGGTTAAGAACAGTTGCAGGTTAAGAACGGAGCTCCAGAACGAATTAAGTACTTAACCCGAGGTACCACTGTACTTGTGTATACTGAGAGTAATGCAAAGGGCAGTGCGAACTGGTCTTTCTCTGGACCTGTATCTGAGACTGGGAACTGTGGATCAAGTCTGAAACACAACAAATGCTGGACTATCAGATCCCCTCCCAAAGGATTACATTTCCAGCTGCAGGGGGAGTTTTATTGATTTATAAAATTTATACACTGCTTAATGTAAGAATAAACATCCAAGTCTGAGACAGAACACAAGTGCTCACTTTGAGGTGTAGAAAGATCTTTGGAAACATTTTTTTATTAGGCTGATACCAAAAGCCACTGGTTGCTGTATCTGTCAATTCGGGCAGGTAAAAGATGGTCTTGGTTTTGGCCATACTGGGACAATTTGGGACCACCAGCAAACTATGGCTGGCATCTCAGGGAGGTTTTTCTTTCTCTGAAGACAGGGCTGTTTTGTAGAATGGCAGATCTTCATTACATAACACCTCGTGAGAGATTTTTTATAAATGATCTACAGTATTTCATTCATTCAAAATAAATATTGGCCCACTTGCTGGATCTCATTCCCTGCCCCTATTATTATTCAAAGCTCCTGAGTTTAGCCAACATTCAGACTTAGCTTGAATTATAAATAGCATAATACACCGAGTACTTTCTGTTAAGGGCAAAACTAAGCCGTGGTTAATCTGACTTTTGGAATACATTAAAATGTATATTAAAATTCCTGCGTATTTTCACAACAAGCCAACACTAACATAGTTGTTACTTCTGTGTCTAGAATTTGCACACTAGGAGTATGATGTCAGGGGAAAAGAATTGAAAATGAATTTTATCTGATTGGCAAGAGAGTTTCAAGAACTAAAATGCTAAATAAATATTTGACAGCTGCATTCCCTAGTATAATTTATTTCACATATGCACTTTTAAAAGGAGAATAGTTATGTAAAATTGAGCAATTTCTAGACAAACCATTCAGTGGAATGGAGTGGCAGATGTTATTGCATCACAGTGAAAAACTGTCCATTGAATTATTATGGGACTACTGAATATTTTTTTTATCAAGAAGTTGAGGTTTTGACATTAATATTGCAATTAATGAAGGAATAAATTACACAACATGTATTCTGATGAAAAATAATCCTTTGTACAAGGAAGGTAGAGTTTTTAAAACTACAGTTCTGGTTTCAGAGCTTGTTCTTTTGTTATTATAATAATTTTTGGACATGTTGAAGTCTTTCCAGCGGCTCTCACACACGGCAGTAATAGGTACAGCAGTTGTTTCTGTCTGGTTTTACCCATGTGACTTACTGGTTGTTTCTCTCTGTGTTATTGCAGCTGACAGAAAGGCAGGAGTAAAATATTAAATAAAAATCTAGTTTATTTCACTTTTTGAATATTTCTTTCTTCTTTTTTCCTAGTAGCCAAAAAAAGACAGACTTCTAGGAAACAACAACTATGTGTAAATGAAGGAGAACTAATTTCCCCTTTTGAACTAACAACCAGACATTTAATATCAACATAAAAATGCAGGTTTCCACTCATTATAACAAAAATAGTGAATTGAGGGAAACTGGACAAATGGAGGACAGAGGAAAGAAATACAGAATTTGAATTTTTAGCACAGTGGGGGAAGGTTTAAGGAGGTTGCAAGGGGGGGGGGGAGTGTAATTTTTCTTTTCCCCTCTTCTGAAACTTTCCCCCTCTTGTAAGTTCTAGATTCCTTTTTCAGGTTGGCTGGAAACCGTGAATAGGAACACTTCTGTTAGGGCTGAAAATACACTGTGACATAATATTGTGGATCCTACATAACAGCTAGCTTTACAGCTCTATGCTAGTAAGTAGGAAAGTGAAGTAGGGCAAATCACAGCCAGGTAATGGTTTCTTGCTAGTGTGTTAAAAAGCATTCCTTTGTAAAAGATAGAAAAAGATAAAGGAGAGAGCCTTTTCAGTGGTGGGGCCCCAATATCAGAATACAGTTATTTCCCCAAGGGAGATCCTGCTGATATCTATATTGTTGTCCTTTCAGCGTCAGGCAAAGATTTATCTATTTCCTCAGTCATTTTTAGCCACAATCACAATCCTGGTGATTGTTTTTCCTGGATTTTAAGTTCTTGCTACCTTTCAGTTCCTCCTGTCTTTCAGTTTTTGTGTTTTGATTATTGCTCAGATTTGTTGCACAGGTGACTCTCAACTGACATTCTGGGAATAGCTCATAAAGCCAAAATTGTGTATAGTCAAAACTAGGCTTGCCGTATGTCAGCATGTCCTGGTTTTGGGGTGTAAAAATGGCGTGGGGGTATTTTGCCAAAATGTCAGGGAAAACCCAGCTGTATGGCAACGTGATGGAAAAATCTGAGTAAAGGGTGAATTTGGATTAAGTGGGAAGAAAATAAGGGCTGATATTTTGATGCCAACAACTGTTGTGTGGATGCTGTAAAAACACATACATGAGGGGCACTAGTCCCACAATAAACAGTTACCTGCTAAATACAATTGCTTGTCAAAACTTCAGTAAAATTAAGCATAAGCATAAGCTACGCATGCAGTTTAAATTTTGAAAGTAGAATTTTGCCAGTATGTCGTTTGCAGAGGGAGCCTTCTAGTGGTTGCTATGTACAATGCTTTTATATGCCTGTTGTCTTTGTCCATGGAGTTTTCTTGGCAGGGAAACTGGAATGGCTTGCCGGTTCCTGCTCCAGGTGGATCACATTTGGTCAAAACTCTCCACTATGACCTGTCTATCTTGGGTGGCCCTGCACGGCATAGCTCATAGCTTCTCTGAGTTATTCAAGCCCCTTTGCCACGACAAGGCAGTGATCCATGAAGGGGAAGAAATGGAGGCAGTGAGAGATTTTACTTTCTTGGGCTCCATAATCACTGCAGATGGTGATAGCAGTCATGAAATTAAAAGACGCCTGCTTCTTGGGAGAAAAGCGATGACAAACCTAGACAGCATCTTAAAAAGCAGAGACATCACCTTGCCGACAAAGGTCCGTATAGTTAAAGCTATGGTTGTCCCAGTAGTGATGTATGGAAGTGAGAGCTGGACCATAAAGAAGGCTGATCGCCGAAGAATTGATGCTTCTGAATTATGGTGCTGGAGGAGACTCTTGAGAGTCCATGGACTGCAAGAAGATCAAACCTATCCATTCTGAAGGAAATCAGCCCTGATTGCTCACTGGAAGGACAGATCCTGAAGCTGAGGCTCCAATACTCTGGCCACCTCATGAGAAGAGAAGACTCCCTGGAAAAGACCCTGATGTTGGGAAAGATGGAGGGCACAAGGAGAAGGGGACGACAGAGGACGAGATGGTTGGATAGTGTTCTGAAAGCTACTAATATGAGTCTGACCGAACTGCGGGAGGCAGTGGAAGACAGGAGTGCCTGGCGTGCTCTGGTCCATGGGGTCACAAAGAGTTGGACACGACTAAACAACTAAACAACAACAAATGTACAATGCTTATTCCTTTAGTTGTGGAATATGACAGTACTGTACATTGATGAAACCAGGGATTGCCATCCTTTGGAGAATGTGAGAACATTTGGAAACCTGAGAAATTGTTGTCGACCACCCATCCTGCAACCACACACCCATCCCTGCAACTGTACAAACACCCCACAACCAAATGTACAGATGCATGTGCTACATGCGCACACATGCGCACGCACACACACATATAAAACTACACCCCTTGCAACCATGCACATGCATGCAGACACCCACACATATCCATGCACCACCCAGAGAGGGGAGTGTGCCTTCTGTTACTTACGGTACCTTTACTCTGGCTCAACACAAAGGGGGGTTTTGTGTGGCATTACTGTTAAGACTGAATGACATGACCATTAAAATTTCTTGTTCTGGATTTGGAACTGCAACACGATGAAGTACAGGCAGGGGCGTGAGGGGTGGGATAATTCATTACCATGTTGAGATTGCACCAGCAGGCATGCTGCAAAACATCTGGAGTTGTTTTGGAACTCGAGGACTCGGTAAGAATAAAACAGGCTGCGTGGTTTGATGCTGCAGTTAAAAAGAAGACGCAACAATTGGAAAGGCTGAACACCCTCCTCAGACATGTCTTTGCTTCAAATGGCACTCTCCAAACACCGCTTTGAGACAGAAAAGATATGTCCTTTTAGGGCAGGGGTAGGCAACCTAAGGCCCATGGGCCACAAGCGGCCCATGGAGGTCATTTAACCGGCCCACGAGTCGCCCCCGAACCAAGCTGCCCGCTCAGCACGTCCTCAAGTGCGGCGCCGAAAATCGTGTCTGCGCAGATCAGATGCTGGAAATCACATCTGCACAGATGCCAGAAATTGTGTGCGCGCACAGTCTGGCCCAGGGAGGGATCTCTGCTAGAGTGAACTGGCCCAGACAAGGTAAACCTTGCTGACCCCTGTTTTAGGGCAAGAGCGAGGATCTCCTTGTGCATCTCCTCATGGGAAACCTTCCAGATCTACAACGGGAATAACCATGTAAGTCTGGCTTGGGCTGATTCACATTCTATGGCTACTGAAATGTGTTTTGGTGGGTGAGAGTGATTGGTTTTGCATGGTACTTTGTCATCTCGTTTTGCATGATTCTGTTGTGAAGTGTCCTGGGATGAAAGGCGGTATACAAATTAAATATAAATAAATATAATAATAATAATAAATAATTGTGATGATAATAATAATAATAATAATAATAATAATAATAATAATAATAATAAT
>JAXCMG010000091.1:1580207-1603829 GCA_034642415.1 Podarcis siculus | reverse complement strand
ATAATAATAATAATAATAATAATAATAATAATAATAATAATAATAATAATACAGTAATAATGGGTGAACGGTCTACATAAAGAACAAGAGGCGGCCTGATTGGGGCGGAGCTGTTGGGGCTGCGACAGATCCAGCCTCCAAGGAACGCCCTGAAGCTGCTCCAATTGAACGGCCACAGCATTCCTTGGGGGCCGGACATGCTGCCTCTCCTGCCTGAGAGGGGGCCGCCTCACTTTGCTTCGCGGGTGGGGCCGGCCCCATTGCAACGGACGGCAAGACCGAGGGAGGGCTTCCCCCCCCACGCTTCCCTAAAGAAAACGGCACATGAGGGACAGAATGCTAGTCCGCATAATTCCCCCTCCCCGCGCATCGTCTTTACAGGGAGCATTCGGACATGTCACCGGCTCCCCCCCCCCCCCCCGCCGCGTTCCGAAGTGTAGCGTTCCAGGAAAGTTCTGGATTCGCATTCCGTTAGCGGTACCAAGCGCCCCTTAGGGCTCAACATCCGGGAACAGGTAGTTGAGCGAAGCGCCGCTTTCTGCTCCCCAACCCCCGCTGCCCTGCAGCTCATGCAAGCCCCGCCCACTTCGAGCGGCTCACGCCGGCGGAGAGTCACGTGCCGCCGGCTCCCCCAATCCGCGAGGGCCCCTCCTCCTCCTCGCTCTTGCGCGCCTCAGGGCGGCCGCCGCCTCTCACTCGGCGTCTCTCGCCTCGCTCGCTGGGCGGCGCGCGAGAGCGGAGCGCAGGTCCCGCCGCCGCTTCAGCTGGTTGGTCGGCCGGCCGGCCTCTCGAGCGGCTCCTTCGTCACCGGGACAACCGGCGGCCCGCTATTGCCTCACAATGGTGGGTCGTTTTAGTCTCTCCTCACTCCCCCCCCTCCCGTCCGACGGGCCGTTAAACCGCCGCCTGCCCCTCGCGCGCGGGAAAGCAGGCGGGCCGTTATGTGGAGATTCGATATGGGCGGAGATAGGTAGAGATACACAGCTCCGGCTCTAGGTAGGGTGGGGTCTGAGGCGGCGGGGCCGGCGTTTGGGTGCGAGGAAGGTGGCGGTGAGGGAGGGGCGCGGCAGGGCGGCTCCTCTTTGGGGTCGGCGGGCTGCGAAGGGCTCGAAAGCGGCATTGTGGAGACGGTGTCCGGGACGGGGAGGGTGGGTGGAGGGCGGCTGGGGGGGAGAGGACCGGGCGTCGTCCTCCCCGCCTCACGGCACAAGCGTTGCAGGGCGGCAACGGCTCCGTACGATGCGCGTTAAGATGGAGGGGGACGGGTGGGGACGTCCGCAGGGACCCGGCAGGGAAAATGGTGCTTGGG
This sequence comes from Podarcis siculus, assembly GCA_034642415.1. NCBI lineage: Eukaryota > Metazoa > Chordata > Lepidosauria > Squamata > Lacertidae > Podarcis > Podarcis siculus. Next base: position 1,602,520 of record JAXCMG010000091.1, on the reverse strand, counting down.
GAGGCGCAGAGGCGAAACGCGAGCTCCGGGGCAGCGTCGCTGTGTGGTGGCGGCGCGTACACGCACGTGAGAACGGGCAGCTGGGAGAGGGCGGGGTGGCAGGCACCGCCCGGCACCCAGTCTCTGAGGCTCCGTAGCAGGAACGCCAACCGGAATACAATATTCGAGGAAGCCCCGCCCTGCATTATCGAGCCCATGACGAGGTGCACCCACACCATTTGAATGGCAATGCCCAATTGGGGAGGGGGGAATCAAATATTTTATAGGGAGGGAGGGAGGGGGCACGAATAGACCTCTGCCCCTAGGAGTTGGCGCCTGTTTTCTGTAGGGAGGAGTTGGGGAAAGGAAATGGAAGATCTCGGGGGACAGGAGATGAACCCCCCCTCCTTTTTCTGCTCTTGGGTGGAGTGTGGTAGATGCATCAGCAAAGGAAATTGTAAGATGGCTTTCGTTGACTTCCCAACCTTGTTTTTTTGAGTGTGGCATGAGTTTTAGGAGAGTAGTTTCCTGCACCTTTCTGTGCACCTTTTTGTATGTTTTTCACAAAGCTTGTGTGCACGTGTGGACGTTTATTGCACGGCAAACAGCAGCATCAAATAAAACTTTTTGTTCTTGTCCAGTATAGATACTGTATCTGAAGTATAGCTGGAAATCAAAACAGTTTGTATTATGTGGGGAAGCGGTTTGAATGTTTGTAGCTGCTGGCTTTCTTCGCTCATTTTTGCTCTGCTGCAACTTTGTCACCCCGTGTCTGAAGCATGCAACATTCCCGTTATTTACTTGCGATGAAGCAGTTCACTGGAAACTTCATTCTGATATTGCGTCAAGTTCATGCATTTAAATAAAATGCAGATGTTACTGCAGTTATAAATGGTCTTTTCCAACAGTGGAAGAAAAGATAAACATTTCCTGAATTCTGACTTCAGTAATCTTTCAATTTTCAAAGAATGGTCCAGAGGCTGTGGACTTTATAAATGAGATTAGTAAAAGAGAGAGAGCCTCCCTATTTAAGTCACCTGTTTGTTGAGTAATCATTTTATGAGATGCCAATAAAAAGGCTGGTTAATGGATAGCATGGGTATTGGGTATTTGCTACTAGGCTGGGAGCACAGTGCGAACACCTATCTCCAGTTCTTTAGCAGCCTTCCCTGCTCCTAGCCTGCTTCTGAGTACAATTCAAAATGCTGGTGCTTGCTTCTAATGATACAGGGTTTGGTATTTGGAAACTTAAGGGAGCCCTTGCTCCAACAGGAGCCTGCCTGTACACTGAAAATATTTGGAAGTCTTTCTTCGGGTGCCTTTTATCCAAAGTGAGGCAGATGGCAGTGACCTTCTAGGATGTGACCCCCTCCCCTTTAGAACCTTCTCCCCAAAGAGGTACACTTGATACTCTCTTGTTTTTTTTTGTGTGTGGTTTTTTTTGCTATCTGGCAAGATCTGTTCCCCCCCAAATTATTTTTGTGCAGGCATTCTTGGTTGGTTGTTTATTGTTATTGGTTTTTGTCATCTTTAAATCAACCTGGGTTGTTGTTTTTTTACATTGAATATAAACCTACAAAACCTCACACAGGCACACTCATTAGGAAGCTAGAATCAGCTATTGCTCCTTTTTGCTTATTCATATCTTTGATTAAGCATTACCCACATTTAAGCAAACTCGTGTCAGCAACAGATCCATGTGCAGAATCACGCGTACTGTCAAATCCCTATAAGGAAGTGGGATGGAAAAGTTTTTTAATGCAGTGCGTGGGAGAAAGGAGCAGATGCCTCTGCACTTCACCCTTAAACATTTTAAAAAAACATGTCATTTTAACATAGTAAACTTCTCCCATGAGGAGAAAAATCTGAAAAAGCAATTTTAGGTGGAGAAACACATGAGGGTTACTGTTATTCTTGTTTTATATGGAACTGCTGCCTTGCCTTGTTGGGCAGGAGGGGCTCTGCCAGCGCACCTGCGCATTAGAGAGTCAAGAGCTGCTCTTTCGCCGGAACGCGGCTTCCCTGGGTGGGGAGGGAGTGAGGGAGACCCAGCCTCTTGTCGAGATGGAGGAGGAGACTGAGCAGGCTTTGTCCTGGCTGGGCGGGCTGGATTCACGACCCTATTGGGCCAGTTTGAAGAACCCTTCTGTAGGGGATAGATTTGATTCTTTCCACCCACATTTTCCCGTCTACATCACACAACTGGCAAGCTGCTATTTTACCCTGTGCAGGAAAAATGCAGGTCTATATATACAGTCGTACTTCACTTACATATCCCTCCAGTTATGTAAACTTTGGGATACGTAAGCGGCAAACCTGGAAGTATGTTTCTGGGTTTTTGCCATGCACACATGTGCAGAAGCAGTCTCCAGTTGCGAAAACCTCAGGATCCAGCCGGACCTCCGGAACAGATCCCGTCTGCAACCCGGAGGTGTACCACTGTACATATATTCAACTGAGGGCAAAAAACAGCTTGGAGTGAGCTGTATTTTTGTTTGTTTGTAGGAGTCTTGTTTGACTCCAACCCCAAACTCGATTGAAGACATGAGGCAAATATGGAGTGAAACTGGGACTATTTTTTTAGCATACCTGCAACAGCTATGTAGCCCTGAACACTTCAATGTATTGCGTGTTGCCATCTTTGCTTGTTTTTCCTCACAATGGCTCCTAGCAAATGCTCCTAGCTCCTACCTGATCCATTATCTTGTCTGGCAACACCTTTGTGGATGTTGAAGAGACTCCTGGAGTATTGTGGCATTTAAGGTGTTAAGCCTTTGAGAGCAATAAGACAGTTAATACTCTTTTCACTTTCCCTCATGCTGGTAAGCTTTGAGAGAATGATTTGGGGCAGTCCTTACCCACACTATTGTCTTGGTGTGCTTAGTCTAGTTCATTCCCTGACCAGAACTAACTTTACCCCCACCCCACTCCACACAGCCCCGATAGACTGAAGTAGATCATGGACCCTGACCAACAGTCAATTTGACAAGTAAAAAAAAAAAAGGTTAAAATCCTACTTGGTCCCTTTAAAGCTGACCAGATAGTCCTTAATTATTAATATGTGGAAGGTTTTATTTTGGGAATATACAGGGACATTATATAAAGTTGCTGAGATAATGGATTTGGGGCTTCAGCTTGCCTCACCCACATAACCGTTTTGATAAATTTAAACCATAGCTACTCACTTTTTACACAAATGAATCAGACATGTGTGATCACTTCAGTGCTAAGTGGGAAAAATGAATAGTCTATGAACTAGGGCATTTTTAACTCCAGTCGTGCTGCTATGCTGAAAATACTGAGAGCCTGGGGAGAAGAGAAGAAGTAGTAATGGCATATGGGGAAGCAAAGTGGGAAGGAGATTTCATTCCCCTCACTTGTACACCCCCTTTGGTGTTAAACTATCTGCCCTTCTCCATATGAATATCACTGATGATATAAAACTAGAAAGGAATAGTGTAATTGGAAGAAAAATCTCTATTATACAGCAGGTTATCTTAAAAAAATTCAGGGGTTAGATCATCTTTATGCTGAGGTTAATCATTTGGGAAACTAGGCTTGTTTTCTTCTAATAGTTACCCTCTGAACAGTTTTCTAGGCATCATTGGTTAGAATTGCTCTTTTCTTTCTATTATTTATTCTAGCTGTAAGCTGTTCAAGATGTAAAGCAGTATTCTGCAATGCTTTCCAACCACTCTCAAGTCTGTGATCCTCCTGTAAGCCATCACAGTGTTATAGCCAGTCCCCCTTGGGAAAGTGGAGGAAGGAGAAGCCTTGCTGCAGATGTTTTGTCAATTTTCTTTCTCTGCTTGTGAAACGGACACAGATCCAGGTTTTGTACTGCAGCCCTCAGCTTTTAGGAAATTGACTTCAAAATGCCAGGGAATTCATATCATAGAAAACTCCTGTCTTCATAACTTGAAGTAATTATAAGTAATTTAAGAAGCATTTTCAGTGCCTGTCTTAAATTTAAAAATATATTATGTAGCTTGGTTATTTTTTTGGAGGAAATTGTGCTAATACCAGAAACCATAAAACACTAAAAAATCAAATTTATTGCAGCATAATCTTTCAGGGACATGGCATAAATGACTTTGACTATCTCTAGCCCAGAAATGTTTGTCACGATAAGATTTGTTAATCTTTGCTTGCTGTAGTAGAGTAGCACAACCAACCTTCTGGAGTATATTCACAGTAATGAAGCTGTTGTATTACTCAGCAATTTTGAATCAAAGCAATCAGTGCAATTGATGTGATTTTCAAGCTTTCACATATACGGACCTCCATTAGTTCGTTAAAATGAATATTTTTAAGTTAGGGAATTTCTGGCCTTTTTCAGTTGGCACCCTCTCAAAAACTGCCATTGGGGTGGGGGATAAATATGTGGAATCCTTTATAAACAAACAGACCCTAAACATTACTACTTTAAGAGGATTAAATGCATTGTGTATAATAGGGAATTGTATCCAGGGGGTGGGGGTGGAATTGGCTAATAGCATAATTTCACAAATGCTTGTGCTACGGTATTTATATTTTATAGCAGTGTTCATGCTTCCACTGCTGCAAAAGGGAGAACACATTTAAATTTAGTTATGAAACTTAAAAGTTGATACTTTATTTTATCAGCACAAAGATTACAAAGGAACCCAATGTGGACTTTGGTGGTGGCAACCCAGGTAATATGGAGGTGGCCTTCTGAACCTGATAGCTGCTTCCCAATTAAATATAAAAAGCTGCTTGTCAATTTGTTTTAGACTATTACTATTTTCCAGAACTGAGCTCTGCATTGACATTGAATAAGTGTCAATTTAGGGATTGGCTCTTCTGGTTAGAATCCAGAAGGGACCTGCAACTAATTAGGAACACCAAATTTCCCCCCACACCTGAGAACAGCATTTTAGAGCTAGTTATTTGACCAAACTCTCACCAGTTTCCTTAAAAATATCCTTATTGAGCTGTGTTTCCAAGTGATGGCCACCACAGGTTCCATATGCAGACTGGCTTTGTATTTGTGGTCAGCCTTAGGTGGAAGACATCACTCATTATCTGTTAGCCTATTCTTTATATAGAGACCCAAGAAAACCCGTTTTTGAAACCTTCATTCTCAGAAGCAAGCAGGTGTTCCCCAGCAGAAATGTTTCAATTCTTTTGAATGGCAATAAAAGCTTCGTAACACAGAGAGCAGCCATTTATGCACTGGGTACAAAAAAGATCAAGAAAAATGAGTCAGATAAAATCACTATAAATTGTTTTGGTGACTCGGAGGTTTAATCTGAAATTAAGCAAGATTTAGACTTGTTGGTGTCTCTGGTATCTTCTCTCTTTTATATCATAGATGTTGGATTATATATTATGGGTGTTCTGTATTATTTTATTATTATTTCTACAAGTTTGCCACAGCCTTTGGCTAAAACAATAAACTTACGAACTGACTAACATGTTTGTTCCATATTTATATCTATTTTTTTCTTGATCTTTATTCATTATGAGTTATTCATTTCAACTCTGCTTGAAATGGTCTTGTTGATTTCCCATTAGGGGAAAAAATACATGGCTCGCCTAAAGCAGAAATAGCCAGTGTGGTGCCTTTCAGATATTGTTGGCATACAGCTTCTGTCATCTCTGACAATCAGCCATTGGATTAATGAAAATTAGAGTACAACTGAATCTGTAGGGCATCATGATCTAAAGCCGTGGTTCCCAACATGGAGCACACACCCCACAGGGGCGCGATTTGATTGGGGGGGGCAAGAATGAGTTAGGCCAAGTTAATGGCCTTTTAAGGGACACGGGTGGCGCTGTGGGTTAAACCACAGAGCCTAGGACTTGCCGATCAGAAGGTCGGCGGTTCGAATCCCCGCGACGGGGTGATCTCCCATTGCTCGGTCCCTGCTCCTGCCAACCTAGCAGTTCGAAAGCACTTCAAAGTGCAAGTAGATAAATAGGTACCACTCTGGCAGTAAGGTAAACGGTGTTTCCGTGAGCTGCTCTGGTTCACCAGAAGCGGCTTAGTCATGCTGGCCACATGACCCGGAAGCTGTATGCCGGCTCCCTCGGCCAATAAAGCGAGATGAGCGCCGCAACCCCAGATTCGGTCATGACTGGACCTAATGGTCAGGGGTCCCTTTACCTTTTAATGGCCTTTTAGGCTTCCTCCATGTGAATAATTCACTTTTTGAATAAGAATTACATATCACAGGAGGGGCATCAGGATTTTAGAGATGCTTAGGTGGGGCATGTCCCAAAAAAGGTTGGAAACCACTGATCTAAAGGAACAGTCATTCAAAATACTGTGGTTTCTCTCTCTCTCTTTTTAGGCACTCTCAAATGATGATGAAGCTCTTATTAACAGAAAGTTACCAAAAGAACTACTTTTAAGGTAATTCTACATTAGAAGTTTATAGTTTTAATCTGATTATTGCTTATAAAATGGATTTCATTTGTTTCAAATCGTAAGTTTTATAAAAACTTATACATGCCTAGTTTTAACTTCATTTGTTGCAAAAATGTGTCAGTATGTAGTTTGAGGATAGCTTTTTAAAAGCGCGTTACCAATGCAGCTAGGAAACAATAGCTTTTTCATTGTTGTCAATTTGGAATTTTTTGTGAAAAAATCAAACTTTAGAAAAGTTGGTAAATACAGGATATTTTTTTATTATGGCATGGGAATGGGAGGGAATTTGCATAAGAACTAACAGAGAATCGACTACTCGTGTCCACTAGGAGTTGATGCTGGATTTGCCCTTTTAAACTTAAAAGCATCAGTGGGGGGGGGGGGGAGTTCAATTTTGATGAGAGCAGTGGAAGAAGGGGCTTCTTTCATCCTCCATATACCATTGTTCTCAAGCAGCTATTACCCCTTTACCCCTGTAGCAGATAAAATATAGGCATGAAATATGAGTTTCATATTGAGTGTATGAGCTGCTGCAGATATTATGTTCTCTTAACTCTTTCCAAAGTTAAAATCAACTATCCACCATAAACCTCTGCTGAGCGAAATTGCTTTTTGGTTTGCATTTACAGGTACCAGTGACAATAAAAAAAGTTCTATTCCTCTCCTTTGCTTGATACAATCAAGTGGGACTTCTAGACTCTTCTGTGTGGCTTAACTTTGTGCACTGAGTGTGGCAGCTGAGACTTGATTTTCTTCTTAAGCACACAGAACAGCATAGTTGGGCAGAAGGGTCCTGAGTTACATGACAATATCTAGTAGGCTATTTCCTAATTATAGTTTTCTTACCCTTAGATTGATGGGAACAGAAAGGTCTCAAAGAGAGTTTATCTAGTAGCTTATCCAGAATTGTATGGAATAAATATATATATTGCAGGTATATGGTATACCAGGGGTTGTCATCCTGGTCCCTACCGCCCGCTAGTGGGCGTTTCAGGATTCTAGGTGGGCGGTAGGGGGTTCTGCGGCACAAGCCATCAAGCACTGGTGGGCGGTAAGGAAATTTTACTATCAAGAAAGATGCATTAGTGGGAGGTAGGTATAAAAAGGTTGGCTACCCCTGTGTTGCACCTTGCTGTAACATTCTTCAAGCTGTGTAACTATATGTGAGAAAAGTTCTTATAACTGCCTTTAAAACATCTTTGGTTGGCAGCTTTCAAATACTACTCTGATCTGACTGATCTATATGTTTTTAACTTGAGTTAATATGTTTACAGGAGTATGTTAGATTGGATTGTTGAAGAACAGTTTTACGTCTTTCTTTTTTACTTTCTTCTAGAATATTTTCCTTCTTGGATGTAATTACCTTGTGTCGATGCGCACAAGTTTCTAAGGTACTGCTAGGTATTTGCTTTGTAATTTCATTTCTTCTCTAAGTAAAAAAATGAATGTATAATGTACACTTACATTAATTGTCTTTGGAATCTCACTGTTTTCAGTGTATAGCAGAAAAAAGAGTGTGCTTGCAAAGCTTGAATGGTCCTTCTTCCTCTTTTACCATGAGGAGGAGTTTGGATCCTTTTTCAATTAACCATTGTTTAGTGTGATGTCTGAATCCTGAACTGTGGTTAATAATAGCAATGGTTTATTGAAGCAAACAAACTTTAAAAGCCACAATATGAAGTTTGTTTGCTTTGGTAAACTGTAGTAAATATCCACAGCCGTTTATTTAAAACATAATGCTAAACTGTGATTAACTAAAAACGGAAGCAAAGTCTTCTAGCCAACTCCTTGCATCAGTGAAGGAGCAAGGGGAGGTGATGAGCCTGAGACTTATTCAGTACAGTGGTACCTCAGGTTAAGTATTTAATTTGTTCCGGAGGTCTGTACTTAACCTGAAACTGTTCTTAACCTGAAGCACCACTTTAGCTAATGGGGCCTCCTGCTGCTGCCGCGCCGCCGGAGCAAGATTTCTGTTCTCATCCTGAAGTTCTTAACCTGAAGCACTATTTCTGGGTTAGTGGAGACTGTAACCTGAAGCGTATGTAACCCAAGGTAACACCAAACCATAGTTTATGAACCATATTCCTTACATTTCAGCTTAGTTCTAACATGTATAGATGGGGAAACAATTGATGTGGTGGTAGAATAATAATAATAAGAAGAAGAAGAAGCCTTTATGAAAGCTGCAATCCTGTATCCACTTGCCTGGGACTAAGCCCCATTGAACTTGGGGTTATTTCTGAGTGGACATGGATAGCAGTGCTTTCCAAGCTTTTCATGTTGGTGACACACTTTTTAGACATGCATTATTTTGCAACACGGCAATTCAGTTTTACTAGCAAACTAGAGATGCTCTCCAGAAGTGGAGCGTGTATGCAAGCCTCCTGGGACGGGTGTGTGTGTGCCCAGCCCCCACCCTGCAGCCACCTCCTTGTGCCACCATCCATGGATCTGAGCTTTGCAAGGCCGCTCCGGGAGGAGGGTGTGGGGACACGACAGCCATGCATCCTGCTCATCGTTGCCATGACCTCCCTGAGCAGCCTTGCAACTTGGACCTGAGGAGGGCAGCATGAGAAAGTCGTAACCATGCACAGCCTTTCAACTTGGATTGCAGCCTTGGTGCCTGCTTTTGTGCTGGAAGGAGAAAGCACAGAGTGGTGGTTTTGTTTTGTTTTGTTTTACTTGCTACAAACCTGGAAATAAATTGTCCTTGTTTTTCCCCTCTCTTCCCCCTGGTGAGGGTTAAACCTAGAGACTGCTCCATTACCATTACCAGGACTCCTTGAGAGAGTTTTTTGGGAGATTTCAATACTAGACACACCTTCCTATTCTGTTCTAGCTGCCCTGGGGAGAAAGAGAAAATTGGCTTTGGGATTTCCTAGGAGTAGTATTGTTGGGGGAGGTTGGTGCATTTGGAGGAAAGATGAGTAAATAATTGCAAAAAAGAGAGAGGATTTGTTGCTGATTTTCAGGGTGTGCCGCTCTGCTGCTTGAGAGGCTTCAGTGGCTTCAGCAGAGGGAGAATAGTACTTCCCCTAAGGTAAAAAAAAGGCGATCAGCTTGATGTGACACACCTCCACACTGCAGCTGATACACAGTTTGGAAAGCTCTGATGTATAGGATCACATTGTTTAACAGCCCTGCAAAATGGCTTGTGTGTATTAGCTCCATATTGTAGTTTAAGCTAAGGAGAATAGTGGTTTGTTTAAGGTTTCCCAGTGAGTTCATATCTGAGGTGAAATTAAAAGTTGGCTCACAAGTTGCACTCCTAGCTACTTTATCATACCAAGTAAGTATTATTTCATCTAACTTTGCATTTAGGTAATATTCTTGCACTCTTACAGGATATTTATCTCTCAAGAAACTGGGCCTTAAAATATTGCTTAAAAAGTATTTTCCCTCAACTAAGGACCATTTTAAACATGGAAAAATCCTAGTTCTGAATTCTTCATGCTTTCATCATACCTTTTGTGAGTGGTGTTTTGAAAAGACATTGGTTATTATGTTACATATATACATAGTGCATATACGTGTTCTTTGTTTATTTCAGTCTTGGAATGTGTTGGCCTTGGATGGGAGTAACTGGCAAAGAATAGACCTTTTTAACTTTCAGACAGATGTAGAGGTTCGTAACACTTAACACTTTTCAGTATCATAAAAACAATGTAAAACTGAAACTTTGAAGTACAGATTTGATTTAATTTTACATTTTTATCTAGCATTATTGGTTGAACTTTGATTTGAAAGTAGTTAATTGCTATTAATTATTTTTTTTAGAGCAACAGGCAACTAAACCTCATCTGACCTCTTGCCCACTGATTGCACTGTCTGGTTTCATTTTCTTACTTTACTTTGCTACATTGCGTATAAAGTAAGGGATAATAATGAAAAACTAATTTTCTGTACATAAAACAAATGGTGGGCAGGCAGCTTTCTCAAAAGGTTGAAAAAGAATTAAATCTGCAGGTTTTACCAGCTGAGGGGATTACACAATGCCATTGTCTCCTCTTCGTAGTTCTTTTAAGGCATTCAATTATTATTATTATTTTCTTAAAACAAATATTGCAAACTTTTATTTTGTATTTTCTTAACAGAAATCAATGAAACTTTTTGTAAGAAACGTTTTTCCATATACCACTGAAGCTTAGGACAGCCACCATCACTGTTGCTATAGTGCACGGGTGTCAAACACAAGGCCCGCGGGCCGAATCCGGCCCGCCAGACCTCGTCATGTGGCCCGTGTAGCCAGCAATTCCTGGTGTCCGTAAGGGCCGCCGCCCCTTCCCCCGCAAGCCCTTTTATCAATGACAAAGGCAGGAACGCTCCTTCCGCGCCTGTCCGGCTCTGCAAAAGGCAACCCTTTTACGTGCTTGATTTGCAACCCAACCCAGCCGCGGGGTGCCCTTTCGGATTTCTCCCTCTCCTCCTCGCCAAGCCCCGAAGCGAGCCCGCCCTCCGCTGTCAAGGCCTGTCAGGCTCACAGTACCCATTGCCCCGCTTGCTTCTGGGAAATGCGGACTGCTTCCTGGTTCTCCGCCCTCGCTTTGCCCGCTTGGACGGAGCAAAGCACATGACACCGGCTGCGCCATCATGGGGTTCGTGCGCGTAAGAGCCGCCGCTGCGCACGAGGCTAGGGATCCTCCTCTCTCTCCCTCCCTCGGTTCACCTTTGGCCCTGATTGGAGAGGCCTGAACCTGGGCCATCGCTCGCTCTTCCCTCTTGCACGGGTGACTCGCCCGCCGCCACCGCCTCCTCCTCCTCTCCTCTCAGAAAGGCAGGCTGGATGCGGGAGGGTCGCTGCACCTTTAAAGTCCTGCACATTTTCTGCAGTGTGTAAAAACACCGAGGTCTAGCCGCAAAGTTAGCAAGCCTAGGCCCTTGTTAAGGTGGGCTGGAGGAGGGTTGGCTCGGAAAGCCGCGCGGGTCCCTCTGTGCGCGCCCCCTCCAAGCAACCCACGTGCGACGGGTGCTGGCTGAGCAAGGTCACTGCTGCAAAAAATAAATAAAGAGAGCACGAAAGCAAAACCCGCGCGCCAGGGGAAGCCGAGCAGCGGCGGCGGACACATAGTCCTACAGATACAACCGGCCCTTTGAGGGTGACCAAACTGCTGATGCGGCCCCCGATGAATTTGAGTTTGACACCCCTGCTATAGTGCATTTTTTCCTCTTTGCACCAGTCACATAGTTAAAAGAGAGAGAGAGAGAGAGAGAGAGAGAGAAGAAGAAGAAGAAGCCTAACGATGCCCTGTTCTGGTCTGGGGCTGGATTCCACAGGGCAAGGCAGATCAGAACTAGCAGGACCACAGATAGCTCTGAATGAGTGGCTTGCTCTGACAAAAGTTGAGCCCATATGGAGCCTTTTTTAAGCCTCTGCCCTCATACTACCTCTCTTAGGCTCCATCCCATTGTGGATAACATTAGATTCTTAGAGAGGCCAACCCTCTTTAAGATCTTTAAATTCTTTAGTACCGTCTGGCTTGAAGTTGGGTACTGCTTGAATCCATGGCCTGCATCATGATGCATTCTGCTGTTATGGGAGGTAAATGGACATTGAGTTTTAAAGGTTTTTGCGTTGTATCTCAAATGTTGCAACAGAAAGCACTTCCTAACATTGATCTCAATCCTGGACATACTGTCCTGATTCCAGGTTGTTATGATTCAGTTAGGTTAACAAATAACTAAACTTCAGACCTATAGAAATCTAGAATGGGGCATTTCCGTCCTGGCAAAGAGGAAAGGTTGTGGTTTAAATTGGCCCTGATTTAGCAGGTTCTTTATACTTTAGTTGAGCATTTCCAATACTGGAGCCTACATACTTAGGTGGTGTGAGATTTCTACCACCATGTAAGTTTTATTTATTTTTGAAGAAATCTGTGTATGCTAAAAGTGATCATTTTGCCATGTCCACGTATGGCTCTTTCCGGTATCCCTGGCAGTTTATTTAAATAGAGTTGGCTTGAGGCCTTCAGCAATAAAAACATTTTTTGTTTTGTTTTTGTCTGTTTTAGACATTATTCTTCCTGGCATGGAGCTCCTCTTGAAAGGCATCTGGTTAGATATGAAGTTGATATTTGTTTCATCTGTTTAAGGGCCGGGTCTTAGAAAATATTTCCAAAAGATGTGGTGGGTTCCTGAGACAACTGAGTCTGAGAGGCTGTCTTGGGGTTGGAGATACTTCTTTAAAGTAAGTAATATTTTAAAAGTCCCTCTTTTTAAATTGCATTACAGTTTTCAGCATCAACCATGATGGAAAGGTGGATGCAGCAACAAGTGTTTGAGTAGAATACACAGTACCACATTGAGCAACTCTGGGTACAACGATACTGATGAAAATGCCAGTGCAGCTGAGCTCTGAACCCAGAATTGGTTAGTCAAAGGGGGAAGGGAGTCTGCCATTGCTGACTGGAACAGTCTAGACAGTGAGAGGTGCATTGCCTACTGTATCCCTATAAGTAGCTATTCTGTCACAAGCATTACATTTTGCAGCCACTGACCTGCTACTCACATTTCCTGGCTAGCTGGTTTTGTGACAGTCCCCTGTCTGGAATAAGCTACAATAAACCTGTAGGTCCTGGCTAGAAGCTATCAAAACTCATTTTCCTCACCTGTGGTACCGTCACTGGAAAGAATGTAGGGTTGTACAACTTTTGAATGCCAGTGTCTCAGGGGTGTAGGGCCTGACAGACCCCAGCAGTGCAGCACCTGTTAGACAGTGTTGGAAACTCCCATTGTTCTAGGCGCATTTTGTGACAGGGAATTTCATTAGGACGTGCAGTTTCTGAGCTTCTGGGCGCAGTACTGTGCCTAAGATTTCAGATTAAAACTGCAGTGTGGAAGGAAAAGAGGACTATTTTCTCCCTTCCCACTTTCAGCTACTCTCTGAAGACTGGAGAAGAGACCCTCTTAAGAATATTAGTGGGGTAGGCAAGGGAAGGACTAGAACATGTGAAAAATGAACATCATAATTTAGCTGCAGTTCATTTATTTATGGTTTTGTACTCTTTTTTATAAAAAAGCATGCCTAGACATTCCGTTGTTGCACCCATAACCTAGGTTTAAGGTGCCATTTAGCGCCTAGCTTTCATATCTCAGTTTCTAACACTGCTATTAGAACTGTCTGGCAACAAGGTTGTGAATGGGATGTTATAAACCTGGTCATGTGCATTTTAAGTCCCTTTCTCTCCAGTCATCATAGGATCAAACTGTAAGTCATTTAAAATAATTCAGAAATTCTTACCGTAATTAACATTTTACTTTAATTGTTTGGGGAATTCCAGAACAGCTGTGCAGAGACACTTCCTCCTTCACATGATGGCATAATAATTAAAGGAATGGATATGAGATTAATAAGTTGCAAATAGTTTTTTAGTCTGAAAGCTCTGACAGAACCTGAATATTATCTCAAACACAGCCAACTGTGTTTTTGATGCATTGTAAATGTTAAGTGCCTGATGGGAGAGTGCATTAGTACATAAAAACGTGCTCTACTTATTTGGGCTTTTTAATTTTATTGCTTTTGCAGAACATTTGCACAGAACTGTAGAAACATTGAACATTTGAACCTTAATGGATGCACAAAAATTACTGATAGGTAAGCCAATGGTGTCAGATGGAAAAACTGATTATTATTATTATTATTATTATTATTATTATTATTATTATTATTATTATTAAATGAGTTTGATTCATTTTTAGTGCCTCTCTTCCTTTGCAGCACTTGCTTTAGCCTTAGCAAATTTTGCCCCAGGCTAAAACATCTGGATCTGACATCTTGTATTTCCATTACAAACAACTCTTTGAGAAGTTTAAGGTAAAGCGTTTTATTATTCAACTTACATTGAAATGATTTAATTTTATATCTGGAAATCGACTGGTGCTGCCTATTACTAGTATTTCTGGTGTTTAAATCTTTATGACTGTGTGTGGCCTTTCCCTCAAGATTTTGTTCTGTGGTGGCTGGCAGTTACCTTTAATATTTGTTAAGAAGAATTTAATTTGGCTCTGCTGATATAATAACTACTCAAACACAATGCTTTGTTTTCTTTCATGTTGCAGTGAGGGATGCCAAAATCTGGAACTCTTGAATCTTTCCTGGTGTGATCAGATTACAAAAGATGGCATTGAAGCACTGGTGAAAGGGTGCAATGGACTAAAAGCACTATTTCTTAGAGGATGCACACAGGTACAAACCTGCTAAGGTACCAAATTGAACCCATAAGAGTTAGTTTTATATTGGGGTATCTGACAAAGTTTTTTTGAATAATAAAGCAGTATTCATTTACTGAAGTGATATTTTGCCATGCCATACCGCTTATGTCCACTTCTTCTGCCAATTTATTTTCTCTTTATTAATACAGCTGGTAGATGAGGCGCTTCACCACGTTGAGACTCATTGCCATGAACTGGTTATCTTAAACTTGCAGTCATGCATGGTAAGTACTACTCTTTGCACTTTGTAGCTTCTATGATTAGATGGAAAAGGTCATTCTCCTAGGATGAAAACTACAGTGGTACCTTGGTTCTCGAACTTAATCCGTTCTGGGTTCTGTTTTGAGAAAATTTTAATGCTAGGCTTCAGAGTTTAATATTGAGGACACACATGTACCAAACAAGCTTCTGCCATGCATTCAGAATTTTGAAAATATTGTCATACAGCTAATGTTCAATTTGTCCTGGTTGTTCCATTTTCTTTTATAAAGTGCCACTTTATAAAAGGAGATATAAAAAATAGGAGCCTAAAGTTATTAGAGCATATCAAAGAAGGGGCAAATAATCAATTCCAAGGTCAGGAATTTGGTGTACATGACATGCCAAAGGTAGGGAACTTGTGACCGTTCGGATGATGAACCATGAACTCGAGCCAGCACAACCAGTAGTCAATAATTATTTGAATTTGGTGAGAGACAAGTACCTGTAATCTTGGTGCTCCCTCTTCTAGCCATGCCTCTCTCCCCTCTATCACCGAGAGAGGCTGTCCTACTATGGTGCCTGCAAGATTTCTTTTCCCTAGACACCTAAATGAAGATCGTAGCAGGTGCTCAGCCAAACAACTCAGTCATGGATCCATTATAGCCAACACACACAAAAGGGCACATCATAACAATTAACCTTCAGTCTCCCACCAAAGCAGTGATAACTCCTAACAACTTGTGCCACACTATTGCTAGGAGCTCCAGAGCAGTTCTCAGCTAGCAGGAAAGAAAGGGATCAATAATAATTAATAATAATAATTTATCATTTATACCCCGCCCATCTGGCTGAGTTTTCCCAGCCACTCTGGGTGGCTCCCAATCAAGTGTTAAAAACAATACATCATTAAATATTAAAAACTTCCCTAAACAGGGCTGTCTTCAGATGTCTTTTAAAGATAGGATAGCTGCTTATTTCCTTCACATCTGAAGGGAGGGTGTTCCACAGGGTGGGCGCCACTACCAAGAAGGCCCTCTGTCTGGTTCCCTGCAACCTCACTTCTTGCAATGAGAGAACTGCCAGAAGGCCCTCGGCGCTGGATCTCAATCAATCAAATCAAATCAAATCAATCAATCAATCAATCAATCACCCAGCATGATTGCTGATGGATTTAAAAAATGAGGAGATGTGGAGTGGGGGGCCAGGTGATTCACATTTCCCCTTCTCTATAGTAGCTCACAAAAAAGTCTCATCAGTGCCCTCCCATTGTTTCCCAGCCTTTTTCTTGCTTTCCTAGAATCATGAACTATAGTCACACCTTGGTTGTCGAACGTAATCTGTTCCAGAAGACTGTTAGACTTCTGAAACGTTCGAAAACTGAAAGCGGAAGCCTCAGTTCAATAGGGAAATTCAAAACAGAAGCCGTGCAGCACATTTGGCTTCCAAAAATTATTCGAAAACCAGAGCAGTTACTTCCGGGTTTTCAGCGTTTGGGAGCCGTACCTTTGAAAACGGACCCGTTCGAGAACCGAGGTTTGACTTTAATAGTGATTTCTTGACATAATTATCATTCGGCATGTTTGCACGCAAACTTCTCTATTTCTTTTTCTTTTTGGCTGCTAGTATACTTGCTTCCTACAGCAAAATGCACATTATCAAGGTTGAAAGGAAATCCATCTTTGAAATAGTGCACCAAACTGCAAGATAAAGCACTGTGTTTGAGAAAACTCCTTTCCAGATGACTATAGAGCGGAATCTATAAAAAAGTTGACTAGCATGCCCTTGTAGTGAAAATGAACAGTATGGAACAAACTGCATGAGAATTGTTATTGTTAACATTTGTTTATTTAATTGTGTAAACTTGATGCACCTTAAGAGAAATTGCCTAACTTCAGATGACAGAACTTTCCACTGTTCTTTGTTACAGCAAATATCGGATGAAGGCATAGCAGGTATCTGTAGAGGATGTCACCAACTCCAGTCGCTTTGTGTTTCTGGTTGTACAAACCTTACAGATGCTTCTCTCGTAGCCCTTGGTTTGAACTGTCCAAGACTGAAGTGAGTACTATTCAGTTCACACATTACTGAGTGGTGGTTGTCTCCCTCTGCTTTGAAGTTGCATTCATCGTCATCAGACTAGCAGGTGCCTAATAGTTTTCAGTGACAACTATGATGCGTATTTATCGAAAAGCAAAACAGGAAAATGGGGAAGGGCCCAGATTCAACCCCTGCCATCTCCAGGTGGTGCTGCGAAAAACTCCTGTCTGAAACCTTGGAGAAGTTCTGCGAGTCAGTGGGCTAGGTGGACCTGACACAATGGAAGGCAACTTTCTATGTTCCTAAGTAAGTTCCACAGGACTTATTTCCAAGTAAGTATGGCTAGGATACTCCCATGTGTGATTTTAGTATTTTTAAAGTCACATATATTGAAATTTGCCTATTCCTGAAAACTAACTGAAAATGTAATCCTGGATTACAGATAAATTTCTGAGACCTGATTAGATATAATACTTTTCAGTGTTAACTTAAATGTGCCAGAGGTAGACTGTAGTCTGCAAAAGCTCATGCTACAATAAATCTGCTGGTCTTGAAGGTGCCACAAAACTTTGTTGTTTTGGTGCAATAGACTAACAGAGCCACCCATTTGAAAAAAGTGGAATTGCTAATTAGACCACAATATGCAAGTAGTGGTTTATCTTTAACCCTTCCCTCATCTTTCTCTGCTTTCTTTGTATATTTTGCCTGGAATGTGTAATTGTACATTTTCCCCAGACATTCATATAAATATTTAGGATGAGGATGGGCAAGCAAAACCTTGTTTATACATCACTAGGGACAATGTGGAAAGAGAACCAAGCTTGCTGCATGGTTGGGGGAACAGCTTTTCTCCTAGAATTATAGCATGGGAAGATGGATTCCACTTAATCTTAGAGGAATTTAAGAGAAGTTGGAGAAATAACACATCTTCCAAAATCGGGAAGAGAAAGAAAGATGAGTTGCAGTGGTGTTGGTTATGCTCATGAGTCCAGCAGTGTCTGTGGGTGTAGACATCTAACCTTCCCTTCCCCTCAAAAAAAAAAGAAAAGAAAAAAAAAGAATGTCATACATTAATCAGTATGGGTATACTTGCAGGTAAAGCCTACTTCCCATTCCTGGCAGAGAATAGCAGTCTCCATTAAATGAGACTGCAGGGAGCACGTACAGATGCATTTCCCACCCCACTCAGGGTGTAGGAAGGGGGGGGCAGTCCGCCCCGGGTGCCCTCACTGAGGGGGGTGACATTCGGCGAGCCACCTACCCACAACTCTCAAGCCCATCCCAAGCCACTGGGGTAAGGAGGGAGCTTTGCTGGCCGCATTCCCCCCTTCCCCCTTTGTTTTGACAGCTTGGGGGAGGCTTGGGAGTCGTGGCTGGGCAGTGCACCGAATGTCCGCCATGAGCAGCTCGCTCCACCCCTGGCTGCAGGGCATGTGCGCTGTTCCAGTCACCCAAGCAGCTATCCTGCACCTGGGAGGGCACCCTCCTCAGGAGCACGCATGCCCTGGGCAGCGCAGGTATATGCTACGCCGCTGACCCCACTCCATTTGGAGGCCCTCAAATACATGAGCCTTCTCTCTCCCTCCTGCTCACATAATTTCAGATACTTACTAGTCTTAAAATAAAAATGATACTTATTGGCAATTCTGTTTATTGTGCATCTCCCTCTTCCTGATATTGTTCCCCTCCCACTTCTTCTTAGGGTCTGTTTGTGGAGGTGAATTTTTCTTTGCAATGTATTTCTGCATTATTTCCCTTAAGGTGAATATAGAAAGGTTGGTGCATTTTATATTTTGTTTTGCAATTTTTATTTCCTGATGGTTATGGCTGCACTTTTCTTCTTTTCCTGCTGCTTTTTTCAGTTTTTAAAATTGTTAATTTTAAACTACTTCAAGGGATGGATCAACAAACGTAACATTCTGGGTGAAAGCCAAAGTTCCTTTTCTAAACTCTCTTTCTTCAGCACATCTTCAATGTAAAATCAAGTTCCAAAACACATCCATAACAAGGTAAAGAGGGTTGTTCGGTTATAAAAACAGACTAATCACTAGGAAACATTGCCACCACCACAATGAGCAACTTCTTCCAGGCTATTTGGGATTCCTTGAAGTTACCCTAGATGTATTCTAGCCTTTCTAGAAACTGGAACCAAGCTATTCTTGTAACAATAGAACCTTTAGCAATAGCATAAGAGATCAGTGATGTGAATATAGTTTTGAATGATGCTGATTCAGAAACAGAACAGTTGGTATATGCAAGATGGAAAGTGGACGAGCAGCCTATTTTCCATTTAAGGAGAGAAAAAGATAATTCTGTTTGCTGACTTTACCTAAATAAAAAAAGCAGCAAGCTTAAACTACATAATATTCATTGCATCCCATCAATATTCTTCCAATGCTAGTTAATATATCACAAACTTAGATGGTCTGAATTGGTTGCATCCAAAAAGCTAGCACAAGGTTAGTACAAATGGCACACTACAATGTAGTACAGTCATACCTCGGGTTAAATATGCTTCAGGTTGAGTGTTTTCAGGTTACGCTCTGCGGTGACTCAGAAGTAACGGAACGCATTACTTCCAGGTTTCGCCGCTCACACATGCGCAGATGCTCAAAATGATGTCATGCGCAGAAGCGGCAAATCATGTCCCGCGCAGTCGCGGGTTGCGTTCTACTCAGGATGTGAACGGGTATAGCACTATTATGATGTGCTGTTGGACAGCAAACACTATCAGGAGGCAGCCTGTCAGAAAGTAATTGTGTACACCCAAGCTGTATTTTTAGATCTGTATCCTACCCTTTTCCCAAGGATTTTCCCAAGGACCTCAGGGTTCATCTGCCCTTTATTCTCTCAACAACCCTGTAAGGTAGATCAGATTGAGGGAAGAGAAATGGACCCAGGGCTACCCACTGAACTATTTGTCTGAATAGGAATTTGAAACTGGGTCTCCTAATCTGGTCCTCTTAAGTACCGTACAGTGGTACCTCTAGTTACAGACACGATCCATTCTGGGGTGCCATTCACACCCTGAAAAGTCTGCAACTAGAGCGGCGCTTCTGCGCAAGTGTGGCGCACGATAGAGTGCTTCTACGCCTGCGCAAAGCTCACAGAATGCTTCTGTGCGTGCGGCAAAACCCGGAATTTGCCGCGTTCGCAAGCTGAAAAGACACAACATAAACCTAACGCAACACGAGGGATGACTGTACATTATGGCATGAATGATGGTTCATTGCTTGAAAGGAACAAAAATGGATGGAGACACTTCACCTGGCTTATAGCCCTGGGTTGCTTCAGGCTTTCAACAATTTGGAATTCCAAGAAATAGTCAATTCCAGGTCATCAAAACTGTGAATGTGATTAAGAAGTTGTGGCCAAATGTTGGTAATGATGAGAGAATGCTAATAGTGACCTCTGTCCATCCACGTCCACAAGGCATGAAAGCTGTCACAGACTCCAGCCTTCTTCATCCCCCCCCCCTTGACTCGACCAAAATGTTTTCAGGTCTCAATCAAGGAGATCTTCAGTTCTCATAATGTATCATCCATAGAAACAGGATTTTAGTCATGTTGCAGAACTTGAAATTTGTAGTCTCATTGCCAACAGAGATAATAAAATAATCTAGGATAGTAGATGTATTATTTATTCCTGTTTCCATTGCATAGAATCACATGCTAGGTTCCTGGTGTCATCACAAGGATTTCTTCCTGATTATTCTCAACTGCAGAAATGTTTATTTTTCAGGATTCTGGAGGCTGCAAGGTGTTCCCATCTCACTGATGCTGGTTTTGCACTTCTAGCACGGGTAGGTAAGGTTAATATTTAACTTTTTATCCCATACTTCCTCTAAGTATCTTATAGTAGAACTTTTAGCCTCACAACCTTTTGAGGTAGATTAAGTTTCAAAAATGGATGGATATTGTAACTCCATTTCACACAGCTAGACACACCTCTAGCCCTTGTACCACATTGACCACACATTTTTTAAAAAGTATCTTACACAAGTACATATCTGCATGTGCAAAGATATAAGGAGGAAATCTGTCTGTTTCAGGGAGTTTGACTGGTAACCCTTGAATTGGTTGTGACCTTGCTTTTGCCCAGCTATGCATGAGAGTCAAATTCCCTTGTTTTCAGTTCTCAAAAAAACTGATTGCAAAATTAAGATACAGATTAAGGAGGGAGTGCTTCACTGTATCTCCATCCACTGAGTATTTAGCCTGTTTTGGATAAGAGGAAAAACAAACCACAGTTATTCATATTCAGTACATATGAGTCGTGTATTGTCAAGGGAGCTGACACGTAGCACGCTTTGCAGAGCAGAAAAGAGAAAGCAACACCAGCTAACTTTCAGTTAGTTGTTTTATTAAGAAATCAGAACAGAAAAAACATGGAGACTCCAACAGTGTACTCCCCCCATAGCAAGCCGTTGCTCAGACTGTCTTGCACCTCGCACTTCACTCCATTCCCTCTGTGTCATGCCTCTCTCTTGTGTCAGCCCCAAGGTACCTTATTTCTCTGCTTGGCTCTCTGCTTTGTTACGTGCTCTGGGATTGGGAGGAGCTGGCAGGCTGGCAGCAGAAACATTGTTGAGGTGGCTTGGCAGGAGTCACTGTCTTTGCTTTGTGCTGGGGCACCTGCTTGTTGCCCCTTTTTCTTTGTCCTCCAAACTCTGTCTAGTACCTCCCAGCTCTTCCCCTCTGGGGCGTGTCAGGTTCCTCTGCGCTTTTTTCCTCATCTAGTCAGCCCCTGACATGTCATAAAGTATACACGACATACTGGAAGTTTCTAAAATCTTAAGTTCTCAGTTTAGCCTTGTTTTTAATGGTGGAATGCTTTTTTTCTCACTTTTAGAATTGCCATGAACTAGAAAAGATGGACCTAGAAGAATGTGTTCTGGTGAGACCTATTTGTACAAGGCCTTTGCATCAGATCTAGTAAAAATATCATTAAAAGATGACGCTCTTCTGTGTCCAGAAAAACTTTCGGACTACAAAAACTACCCGATATGTATTTTTGCCTATCCCTGAATTTGACACTGTTCTCTATATAATTTCTTTCTTTCTAGATAACAGATAACACGTTGATACAACTTTCAATTCATTGCCCTAAGCTGCAAGCATTGGTAAGTTCCTGTTTATTTACTTGTTTATTTTACTTTCACTTTATTTACTTGTTCATTTTACTTGCAAAAAGGGTAGAAAATCCTGTTTTGTTTAGCCTTTCAATTTCACTTCATCTACAGAAAGTTTCTCAAGAGCCATGGATAATTCTGCTTTCTTCAGTTGAAGCAGGTCAAAATTGGGGGGGAATAAACATTTCTGTAAGCCCTGTCTCCAACTGAATAAGTGGAGTCACCCATCTCAGAAAAAAATTCTTTTTCCTAAATGAGAGATGGATTTGACCCGTTACAGAAATATGCATTAATGAAACATTGCATTTCTCATCTTTGTTACAGAGCTTGTCCCACTGTGAACTGATCACGGATGATGGGATT